>CM073130.1:21374875-21919875 GCA_037039145.1 Fundulus diaphanus
TGTTTGATTCTCTTTTGAAGTGTACTCCTAATGAAAAAATGTCAACCTTTTCCCTCCAGCAGTAACAATCTGTTTCCCGTTTGTCAAATACAAAGTCACACAAGAAGTATTAAAATAAAGGAAAAAGGTGCGGAGGAGAGAACTGCCAGGAAATCAGACGGCGTGCCAGCAAGATACATATAAAATGCAAAACAATAATTGTGTAAATATTTTTAAGTAAGCTGCGCGCAATGAAGGGAGGAGGACGGGCAAAATCAACCAGCAGCAGGATCAGTAGCAGAGAGGATGTGGCGTAGATGAGGGAGAACTGCCAGCACTTTGGAGCCTGGTGGCAGAGAGGGAAGATGACTTCTTTAGTCTGGACCTCATTCATTTTACACCTGTGAACCTGCGGCCTGGGGGGGGGGGGGGGGGGGGTTAAGAGTCCATGCTGAGGGCGGGCACGGCCTTTGAGGATGCTGGCGCCCACACTGAAGAGCGTTTTTGGAAACTTCCGCAGCAATCGGCGCTGCTCTCAGCTCGTACAGCGGTCGAAACCAGTTCAGATAATTGGGGACAAACCATACGCTAATTTGCAAATGACATCATGACCTATATATTCTTAATCCTTATTTAAGACAAATTTTAATAAAATAGGGAAAACTAGTTCAAATTGGAGCTGCCAACATAGTTGAGAATATTAAGGAGGAGCTCTACGAGCATGGATCAGTTCGTTTTAACCTGACTGAACCGAGCTACTAAATGCAGCATGAACAACACTGAAGCTCCCTCATTTAACTCAGCTGAGTTATTGTGGGTTTGTTTCAATGTTTTTCTAACTTTTTAAACTTTAGCAGTTTTGGAAAAGTATAAATAGTTGGAGTTAATTTTAAGGCCGGACAGTTAATCGCATTTGCAATATAATCGCAATTTGAATTTAAATTAGTGGTTAAGTCCTTTGCAGCAGTGAGATAATTTCATTTTATTTTTTGTTTTAGAGTTTATATAATCTTTTTTTTTTTTTTTTTTACCTGAAACTTTCAGGAATCTCACCATAGCATTAAGCTGTGGTCAAACTGTTTAATACATAAACTTGTTTGTTGGTTGCACTTCATGTTCAACAAGGATTAAGGTCCAACTCAACAAGCTATTCTCTTGAATGATGATATTCAGATTTATGAAAACAGTTACAATTCTTGTTTTAAGTAGACCTCATTTACAAACATCTTTATCTAGAGGCCATTTTTGTTGCTTGTGGTTAATGCAGAGAAAAGTCTAAATTAAATGGCAATTATGGTTGAAATGTATGAAATGTAGATTTTTGGCAAATTGGTACATCCCTGTTTCATGTTATAGACCAGCCAGCTTTAGCTACAAAGCAGTGGAACAATGGGCCTAGATGGCTGTCACCCAGGTTACAAACTCTACGGTGCTCCTGGACAGCCCCGCGGTAATTTGGCCTGCATGCGTGTGATCTGCATTATTTCCTAAAGGCACGTCTGCGTTAGCTTCACCTTTAACTCCATCTCCAAAGTTGATTAGACGTGGCGGCGCCTCTTTCGTTACCGCCTACCTGTCAGCCAGTGGGCCGGCTCTACGTGTGTGTGGCCCTTTGCTGAGTTTATAGGAGGCCAACGCCGCTCTGAGTCTGCTCCTCTGGACAAGGTGAGCCACGCGTTTGCTTTTTCCCTCCATCCATTCTTGTTGCTAGGAGACGGCTTGATGTTTTGTTTTTTTTTTCACATTTCTGGTCTTCTTCTCTCTTTTTGACTCTTGGTGTGTTTTCTTTCCTCCTACATAGAGAGCATCGTCATTTGCTTCCACCGACGAATGACTGAGCTCATATAGAAGTTTCTCAGTGCGTTCAAAGTGGGGATTTGCTCATTCTCTGCCAATAGTCGTTTCATTCTTTATTAGTTCTCTCTCCGTGAAATGAAACGCATACAGAGACGCGTGGCGCCATCGGACTGTTTAATTATTGACCCTAGCTGCATTGCCGTAATTAAAACGCGGCATTTAGCTGTACGTGCACATCTGCTCTGTTGTTGGCTGTCAGAAATTAACACTCAATTGTCTCTCAATGGAAACTTCATTTTTACGTCTTAATTGGAGATTAACTTCCTTATGTGTCACGGCTGAATGTCATTAGGAAGACGGTAACTGTTGTACTGCTGAATATTGAGACAGCTGTATCAATTACAGCCATTCTTCCTTTTCCACTCTTTTCCTACTTTTCATAATGCCCCCCCCCCCCCCCCCCCCCCCCACTCTCCTCTCGGACATGAAAAATATACCTCTAGCGTGGGGTTTTAGTGAAACTGTTCAGTAGGCCGTAGACACTGTACATTATTGGCTCGCAGGATTTGCATTCATAGCACTTAAAATATAATATTGGACAGATTAATGCGTCTGAGCAGTCCTTTCAGATGGTCGCATGGAACATCTATTTGCGATGACGATGGATATGATTTCCCTGTTGATGTAAAATTTGACTTTAACCCAGAACATTGATCCAATCTATATGTAGATAGATCTAATGTGTGACAACCGCATTTTCAGAACCCCCTAAAACCCCGACGGACTTTGCTTTGACCGTCCGCCAGGCGGCCAGAAGATTTTGGTTTGAATTCGCCACGTTTTCTCCGGCTGCGCAAAGCCCGCGGCCCCATGAACGGCGCCTCGGCTTCCCCGCCTGTAGCTGCTGGATGGTGGAGAGAAAGTCCACAGCGTGGTCAGTGGGATCGGACCGTCGGTCGAGGTTTAAACCTCAGTGGGTTTGGAGGGTCACCACATGCAACCTCTACCCACTGAAGCGCTGCACTTTGACCCACCGCTGCTCTGGTCTTCTACAGTTTAGCCTCAGTTCAACACTTCTGCCTCGCAACACCTGAAATTAGCAATTCATATCTTTACAGACTGTCATATATGTTTGTAATACATCACATAGCACTCTATTTTAGGAGGTTTTTTCCCATTTTATGCGAATTAAGCAGCACTATTTGCGTCAATGTTGCTGTAATAATGATTGTAGGACAGCAGATTTACTGGACGGAAAGTTCCAGAAAGACGCACAATTGTAATTCTAATTATAATTGGTGATTACTGTGATGATTAGCTTGGTGCCGCTAAACTGCTGTGCTCACTGGCGACCATCTGTAGGCTGCAGCGCTGAAAATATGGGGCAGGGCAGGATTTGCCTCGTGCGTTGCAGTTGTTAATTGCCGGCATCTGACACGACTGTGAGACGCGTGGCGTCAACAAACATCCCCACCGCCTTCCGTTTTATTTTTTCTTGTTTTGTCCAATACGGCGACACGCCTTCAGGGGAACAGCAGCCGGTCTTGCAGCCGAACGCGAGAGCGAGTGGAAAAATAGAGCAGAAAATTCTGGATCTGGTTTCAGTGGAAGTTGGGTTCTGAACATGCCCCGTCAACGTCTGCACTGCCGTTCTGCAGCGGACCGCGTGAGGGTTCTTCCCCACGGGCTGCCATCTGGAAGAGAAGGGGTGAGTGGAGCGATGCAGCAGGAGGAACATCTGGTTCTGTCCGAGTCTGCGCCGACATGGACGATGGTTCGTGGGTTTTACCACAGGTCTGTTCCCACATGTGGATCTGAAGTCGTTTTTTACTCCACGGACCCCGGCTTGACTATTAGTTATTTCTCAGTTATTGCCTAATGAGTGCCTTTTTTAGTGACGGATTAGAAATGATGAATCAAGGCTTTCAGAATGTATACATCCCCAACCAACATGTTTTTACTTTTTCATTTTTGGTTTCACTTCATTTCAGGATCGGGAATTTCAGACTTTCATTAAACCATCTGTGCTTTAAAAGACGGTGTTTTTCCTGAATACGTGATCGAGGCCTGGAAATCCTTTGGATTTCCTCTTGAAGCAGGGCCATAGACTGAAGTCTTTATAGAGCGCTGATTAGGAACAGTGGATAGTGCCACACATGCGTCTCTTCTTGGCGAGTCTGGAATAAGCAGGACCATGGGAGACATAAACAGTTTCGTCAGTATCAGGACAGAAAAGGAACGTCCTTTCTTTGGGCTGGTTTTCTGTACCACGGCGCTGTACACATCTACTAAGTGATAGCACTGTATACGTACTGAGCTATCTGCTAAGTCGTCTCGCCCCTTTTTAGTTTCTGCTCCGTGTTCGCTGTTATATTTTCGCCTTTGAAATCCTGCAGGCAGCAGAGCAGCAATCACATCCATGCGTCCATCCCTGTTGAGTTCACGCCTCATGCTGTTTCTGGGGGTTCGCCGCCGTTTCAAGTTTTCAATTGACTTAACAAGTCTTTTCTTTCCCCCTCGCATAGGCTGGACCACACCGAGAGCCGCACACACACGGTGCGCCTTTCATTGCAAAAGCTCCGCTGCGTTAAAAAAACAAACCCATACCCGTCTGTCTCTATTTTAACCGTACCTGCCCCCTGTTGATTCTTTGCGTTGAACGATGGGACTGTAATCCTGTGCGTTTAGCAGAATTTTCTCAACGATGCGTAGTTGTCCCCGTTTCCCAAATGGTTCTCCTGGGTAGAGATTCAGTGGTGCTGCCTATAACAACGGTTGACTATATGTCTTTTTTTTTCTTTTAGGTGAATTAAATTGAATGTATAAAACATGCAATATTATTAGAGAATTCCTTCGCGAACATCTTTTGAAACGCAGCAAAAATGCCTGCAACGCTAGCAGCGATGAACAGTTTGCTGTTTCATCTAAACTCTCTGTAGCGTTTCCTTAGCGCAGTTAGTGCTGCTTTTTCTGAACATAATAGAGCCTGTTGAGATGTGTCAGGAACAAACAGCGTGGCGTTTTGCTGGTGTCTAGGGGCTGGCAGTCTGGCATCAGTCAGAGGCCGAGTGCATGAATGCACATCATGTACGAGAGGCCAGGACAATGGCTGAAGGAGCAGGCAGCGTCTATATAACAATGTGTTCCCCTACCTGTACACGAGCATTCCTAACTTCTTGCAAATGTGACCGCGGCTTCACTTCGTTGCACATATTTGCATGTGTACCTGTTGAAAAATGAAACCCAGAAAATGTTCAGGTTCGAGTTTTCGGTCCTGCTTAATGAAACCGAAGCTACAGCCTAAGGAGGCAGAGCAGAAGAACAGCTTTCCTCTCTCCTGCATACATATCGTATCGGTGAAGGTATTCCAAGCAACCTTCTTAATCAGCGGCGTGTTGACTGAGGGTTGAACTGGAGAAGGCAAAGCCTGCAGGTTTTAGATGTGCAGGCGAGAGGGCAAACGTGCCTGAAGACGAGAACAATCACTTTCTAAGATTGCATTTCTCCTAAAAGTACTACGGTGACTACCTTAGGCCTGGTAACTCAGGTTTCTTTTGTCTTCCATGACCTGCTTACATGCTTTTTGATTTTCTCTATTGTGTTGTAGGTACGACTACAGAGAGATGCTGTACAACTCCACGTTCTGCCTGGTTCCTCGGGGTCGAAGGCTGGGCTCCTTTCGTTTCCTAGAGGCCTTGCAGGTCAGTGATCCTCCGGCACGTCTCGCTGATTACCGAGAGGCAGAAATCCGCTTCTTGGAAACCGGGCATCCGAGTCCATTTCATTTCTTTACTTCCTCCTAAGACCGCTGTGGTTTCACAGTGTAGTTTGCTGATCAGAAACGATCTGCCTTTTTGGTTAGTTGTACGTAGGCTATAAATTTCAAACGGCGTTCTCTTAAAAAGGTTGACGCTTGGTTCTCACGCCGGGACGTCTGGTGTGTTTTGTGGCTGGAAATATTTCTTAAAGGCAGAGTTTTTCTTTCTTGTAACCCAAACATCTAGCAGCCTCGTTGGTAGCCTGGTCTCCAGCAGTGCGGAGCAACAAGCGGGGGAGGGGCCACACTACTTTTAACACCGGTGACCTATACTTGCTCAGGACATCGTATATTTCCCCAATAAGTGGTCCGTTTGTTTATTTTCTTGAAGAAAACTCATTCCCTCCCAATACCCACCTCAAAGACAAACGCTCGTAGGTTTTCTCTGGGTCCTGCTGAAGATTGACGCAGCGCATACAACCATTTATTTTGGTGGTTTGGAAAAAAAATCTAATGTGGCACGCCTGTGCTGACGTCCAGAGGAGAAGCCATAAACCGGTGTGGTTTAAACTGACTAGAAAAGCACTGAGTAGGTCAGTCATTTTGTTATTGTGCTTCCAGCTTTTTGTTTTTCTTTTCTTTAGCTGCCGCTGACTCTGTGGCCTCGATGCTCGGCCCCGTCATCACGCCTCACATGCTGGTTTCTTCTTTTCACTTCTGGCTCTTCAGCCACCTACTCAAATCTTCTTCCTCTCTTTCTCCCCCCTTTATTAATATGTGTCTGAAACCTGTAGAAAACAAAGTATGCTCCAGAGAATATAACAGTGGAAATATAAAATGAAAGTGGAAACTCTGCTGATATCTTTATGCATCTTTCATAAGGCAGCATTCCCAGACCGCCAATATCACCTCGCTCTACACCACAGCACTGTTTGCCTTCCTCCAATTATTACAGCAGTCCTGCAACCCTCGAAAGCATTGAAGAATATTGCACTGGTTTCTCCGATGACCGTAAAAGTCTTCTTCTCACCTGCACCTGTCTGCTTGTTCCACTCCTCTGGTCAGTAGAACTGATCATCTTGAAAGAAATACGTGACTTAAACTCTACAACTCTACAAAAAGGAGGCCCACGGATCAACAAACTGTCGGGTTTAATCTAACGCTGCGATTAAGGTTTACAAGCATCTATAAGAGGCAAAATCTGTCCACCCAAAAATATTCAGGTCGAATAGTCTTGGAATAGGACTACGATGAGGTGAGCATAATCAGAAAATGAAATTTGAATGGCATTTATCTTGATTGAAATAGACTGATACAGGTTTTTTAAGGCCAATACCAATGCCGATTATTCTGACATCAGTCTAACCGATACAGATATGTACTGCCGATTTTTTTTTTTTTTTTTTTTTTTGAGGCCAATATTGTATTTTTCTTCTATTTGCACGATAAAAAGGACAATGATAACAAATGTTACACGAGTCTCAAAATGGATTTTAAACCACCTAATTTTAACAATCGGCTTCAGACAGCAGTTTGAAAGGTACATGGAGAGAACAGGCATCATAACTCAGTAAGAAAAGAGGTTCTTTAGTTCAATGTGGAGGAGGAGGAGAAAAAACACTGACCACCGCTGCAGTGTATGGACATAATTTTATGTAAGGTTAAATGCTGTACACGTAGTGATTGGTGATTATTTTTTGTGGATACATAATTCTTTATGGGAACAAATACACGCTCAGCAGTGGCAGCTGGCCAGCTGGAGATCAGACGTGGGTTTTTAGATACAGAAACGGACAGATGCTGCTGTTTCCTCCTGCTCACAGTGAGAAAGAGACAGACTTTCAAGACCAGATACAACTAACTTAGAGAGTTAAAGCTACATCAAAAGTTGAAAACGTACCTTTGTTGTTGGCACCCAGTCTTACAATATTACCACCCGCTCTCTGCCAGGGATGGAGTGGCAATGTATGCGCTTCGCGTCATCTCAAGGCATGGCTGCTGAATACGCTAATGAATCAGCGTGCACGTATCGGACGATACCGATACAAAAATATCACCTGGCGATATATTGGTTGACCTCCAGTATGTCTCGGTCAGGTTCGCATCAACCCAACTGCTTGTCATGGCTTGAGGCGGCGCTTAAACTAAACAAGATGCTACTTTTCTGAGGGGAGTAAAATGAACAATCAAATCGTTGTGAGTAAATTCAGTGCAAATCTGGTATCTACTGGTTCTTTATACTGGTAAACATTTGTTAGAAAGGATGTTTAAAAAATGCCTTTTTCAGTATGAAATGCTGTTCAATGCTTTGTTTGCAGAAAGCAATGATATAACACTGTCTATGGATTATGTATGTCACACTCAAAGGGGCAAATAGTTTATAACCTGAGCAGGTAGTTCCAATATGAGTTTATCTGGACATGTGAAGCAATATATCTACAAAATATATTCAGACTAAAACAGCAAGTTTCATGTCAAGGAGTCATCAGTGCCCGAAATTATGTTTAATCTCTGTTGTTTGCATAAAGTGCTGTAGTCAGGGATCTTTCAATAACTATGACCTTTGACCTCAGAAGAAGGCTGACTGTGCTGAATGGAACAGGATCATATTTACTTCCCTAGGGAGTTAGAAAGCAGACAAAGGGAGACGGCGAGCTGGGATAATCAGCTCTCCACCGGAAGACAGGGCTGCATGTGAGCTGACAGGAAGACGTTTGCCGTGTTGTGCCAGGGTCTGTAGGCATGTGTGTGTCACTGAATTCATAATCCTGTGGTTAATTCAGGCAAAAACGTTCAACATTTAAGTTCAAGCATGGCCTTTTTTGGAGCTTTAATGTATCGCTGTAGTTCCCGCAGCGGCGTTTTCAAACGGACAGAGGGGGAAGCAGTGGAGAATTTCAGTGCAGAGATGATGTGCGGCACACTGCCGATCAGGTCGTGCAATGCAGAAGGACTAAGTCAAAGAAATGCTCTCTTTTGTACACGATGCATCCAAAAGCTCCCCAGATGTCCCTCAAATGTTTTAGCGACGGCTCTACGTGTGTGAGATACTGTGACGAAGGAGGGGATTGGAGTGCAGGATTCTGGAGTGGATTGCTCTGTGAGAGCAGATAAGCAGGTAAAGCTTGGCAGCCTTTGAGCAGATTGCTACCTTTTGCTAATGACACCACGCAGATTAGAGAAGCGCAGAGACAAGCCGATGCGGGAATGTTTGTGCCGGGACAGAACGTGTGTACGTTCCACTGACCAATCAGTGAATGGGATCCCGCTCAGCAGATTACAGAGCCCGTCTCTGCTGGCAAGAGGCTGCCTTTACTGTCCTGTACGCACACACACACACACACACACACACACACACACACACACAATATTCAGCTATTAGAAAAAGGGGTTTTAATGTTCTGCTATGTTTTAGGTTATATCTTATCCTGCTGAACATGCTAAATGTAATTGTTGAGTTTTTGCAGATGTCATCTAAAACTTTAATGGGAATATGTTCTGTCAGCTGTGATTTTTTGACGACGAAGGGATTTACTAATATTTCAGTTCTAACCGCTATTTCCTGTCCAACCTGAATATTTAGTAAAATAATATGTAACATTTTCTGTTGATTATAAGACATTTAAGGCATTTGGCTTCGTAGCCAATTCAGGTTCCAGCTAATGGCTTCGAATTAGATGCTGAAGCCGTGTTTATTGTGCTACATCATACGTTATGGGAGATTATTCCTTTTATCTGAGTAAATGATGTTCTTGCAGGCAGCTTGTGTGCCAGTGATACTGAGCAACGGCTGGGAGCTCCCCTTCTCAGAAATCATCGACTGGAACACAGCAGCTGTGATCGGGGATGAAAGACTACTGTTGCAGGTAAAAATGGGAATAATTCAAGTGTCGAACCTTCTTTGGGTTTGGTTGCGTTGTTTCTTTATCTTTATCCTTTCATTAGAAATGCACCAGTCAGGTTTTTGTGGCCGATTTCCGACACCAACTTTTTTTTTTTCTAAGGGCATCAACCTGCACTGTCCAATTTTAGCGAAATCCGATTTCTCTTTAAAAACGATAATTAACCATGTTTAAAATGTTTTTTTTTTTCCTTTTTTACTTGTGGTGAGAGGTCAATAATTGTATTAGGAGCAGAGGCGACGCCACGAGTGTGAAAAGACCCGCTCTACAACAGGGGTTTACTTTTACTTTGAAGCAAAGACCAAATGATTCAAGCTGACACTTGAAGCTGTTTTAGCATCTCATTTAGCGTCATATTTGCAATTAGCAGAGCTAGCATAGTTAACCGTGCCTAATGGATACTTTCCATTAGAGTAATCCAGCATTTTCCAAAACAAACAAAGGCTGAAAACTCAATTGGGTGAAAGAGACTATTCTGAAGTCACGCTGTCTTAGTAGCTGCCTGAACGCACGCCGCACTGATGCAGTAATTCAGGCAAGAGGAGGCCCAGCCGAGTATCGAGTGCAAAGAAATGAAGGGACTTCTCAGAAGCCTTACATTTTTGTCTAAAATACTATTTTTTTATTGCTCTTATGTAATATTCAAATTTTCTAAGACACTGAATTATCTGTAAGCCCGAACCGTCAAAATAACAAGAATAAAAAGGCCTGAAATAATTTGCTGTGTGTATGTAACGAATCTATAGAATAAATCAGTTTTGCTCCCTAAAACGAGTGACAATAAATATTGAGCTTTTTCAAGATATTCACATTTTTTCAGCGGTACCTGTTTAAGCCGAGTTCTTCCTTTTTAATTCAGAGTTCAGGTCTGTCATCTTACACATTATAACATTTCTTTTCTTTCTCATCTTCGGTAGACAGCCAAGTTGTGTGAAAATACAATATTTTTCCACGTGGTCCCCAAACTGGCTCAGTTATCTAATTGTTGTTGTGTGTGGCGCGTTTTGTTGTGACCCAGATCCCTTCAACAGTGCGCTCCATCCACCAGGATAAGATTCTGTCCCTGAGACAGCAGACGCAGCTCCTGTGGGAGGCTTACTTCAATTCTGTGGAGAAGATAGTGCTGACCACACTGGAGGTACACAGGAACACGTTTATATGTACACTACATCCGTGTGCATGTCTATTAAGGGTTTTGATCAGTTTTGTTGCTTTCTTAAAAGCTGTTTTTCCAATAATCAGAACCAAATAAAATTTTGTTTGGGTTATTAAGTTAAAAGAACTCTGGTTATTGCTTTTTTGATTCTTTTTTTTTTTTTTTTTAAACCATAGACGTCCACGCAGATTTGTCCTGACATACAGCTTTGGGCTGTGCAGCTTTTGTAAAATCAAATAAAAAATGAGCCACATTAGCTCGACTTGGAAAGGAATGTAATGCACAAGAGTGCTGTCAATATTTTGAGGCTGCGTCCTGTTCTCGGTCGGCTATCAATCATGTCAGCAGTTTGTTTCTGTCAAGCTGCAATTATCTGCCTTCTTCCTGGTGAGTACCCGCCTATCGTGCTGCTGCCGGGCTAGAGCTACAAACAGCTGAGGACGAGAGCAGAGAAGAATAGAAGTGGATATGGGTGGAATGTGTGAAGCTCCTTGTGAGGAAAGGCTTTACTTAGACTCAGCACAGTTCATCGCCACTAAACTCACAAGCCTCATCACTGTCATATACCTTCATATGTCAAAGCAGCAGACCTCGAACTTTGAAGTGGCTGTTAAATTAGCTCAGTGACAGCGGGAATACGTCAACTTTTCAAATCTATATCAATATTATGTTATGTGTAATCCCAAACCAGCGGGAGGTTAAGCCGTTAGGTTGCATCCTTAGATAGCTTTTCACTGGAAGCTAAGGCAGCGATGTGCAGAGGTACGTTTTTCCTCTAATTGCGTCGTCAACCAAGCAGCTTATCTTCGATCTGTTTACACTTTCTGCACATTAACTCTTTTCCGCCAGCCATGTTTTGGCTTCAAATCTTATTTATGAGTGGGCCGCCCATCATGCGAGTCCAAATATTTTACTGTAAACACGAGAGACGTAGACCACAAGTTACAAGACGCCCCGTTGTTCCTCTTTGTTCTGTGGCTTCATTGTGGTCTCTGACAGATCTTCATTTCTTATGAAGACATCCTGTCACTTAGTTCCTAGAGAGCTTTTTAATCAACATTTGTGCTGTAAGCAAAACTCTTAGGTGAGTCATGGTATTTTCTTTTTTTTTTCTAATCTAGAAAATGTAATTATCAGTTAATGTATGACTTTGAAGGACAGAGAGAGAAGAAGCTGAATAAACCTGAGAGCTTTTGCCTTTTCAAAGACAAGGTGATTTTTTTTAATTTTGTTACATATAATGTGTAATCCCAATAATAATCACCATTCCAGAGCTTTTCATGTTTGGTCCTAAGACCGTTGTGAGTTTTTAAATGTAGTTTATTTAAATGGATGCACTAAACGGAGAAGATTCTAAACACCAACCAAAGACTATGAAAAGTATATAAAAGATCAGATAAATTGTTGAGGTAAACTGTTCAGCTGTAGTTAGTTGAATTCATGTTTACTAAAGTTAGATTTTTTATTAATTTTTTGATGATGATGATGATGATGATGTATCTTTCCCTCCACTATAACGACAGATAATCCAGGACCGGGTGCTGGAGCACACCTCCAGAAGCAGCCTGATGTGGAATAGTCTTCCTGGCGGCCTCTTCACTCTGCCTCAGTACTCCACACACCTGGGCGACTTCCCCTTCTTCTACGCTAAGCTGGGTCAGTAAATCATTCACTCCAGCTCACTTCACTGCGGTTCTGCTGAGAAGCCCAGAACAGCTGCTGTCAGGCAGCTTGAACTTATGTAAAAAAGAAACTTACAGCTGATACCGGTTCAATATTCTTACTTTAATTGTGTGAGTTCGGGTCAACGTGGATGGGAACTTTGCCGATATGTAAAGCAGAACCCATGACGACAGTATTGTCCCCCCCCCCCCCCCCCCCCCCCACCCACAGGTATCAAGCCGTACCCGAAGTTCACAGCGATCGTTCATGTGGTCACCCCACTGGTGTCTCTGTCCCAGCCGGTGATGAAGCTCCTTGTGGCCGTGGCCAAGTCCCAGTACTGCGCTCAGGTGATTAAAACTCCGACGGCTTTGATCGGTTGTTGCTGTCTGCTTAAAGCTGCTTAATAAAGGAGTATTCATGTTTGGGAGATGACAGAAGGCTGTTATTATAATTTGGAAACATTCCTGCTGCAACAGATCCAACCTGTCTGCCCTTTCTTTTCACGTGCGACGTTAATACGCCTTTGACACTGCAGGGAAAACTGCACCTGAGTGTATATGAGCTGTCATTGAGCTCTTAACCCTCACACATAACACCAGTGAATGACGTTATGCTATTATACGTCTGTGCACTTGAGCTCTCATCTTTTCCTGCGGGGAGGGGTTTACTTATTTCTCAGCACGTAACCCACTTCTGCTGATTCACCAGCATCGTGAGTGCAGGTTGCTTAGTTGTAGCTCCGGACTGGTGAAATACCAGAACCTTTACAGTTTTGGGCGTGTGTGACGGCTCTTAAAATAGAAACGTGAATCAGGTAAAAGTTGTGTTCTGTGTTATTGGTGACAAAAACAACAAAAAGACGTTCGTTTGGATCGAAACATGCACATGAAGGTGATTCATGCTGGCAAGAATCTAAAGACTTCCTGTTTAGATGTATGTGCGTCATGACTGAGCTGTGTTCCCTGTCTCCTCTGTTCAGGTGATCGTTGTTTGGAACTGTGACAAGCCTCTCCCTGCCAAGCACCGCTGGCCCACCACCTCGGTCCCCTTCATTGTCATAGAAGGAGAGCGCTTGGTAAAACTCTTAACAATCCTCTTCCTCTGTGCACATCTCTGCAGCGGTTTAGCATTTGGCTCTAGAAGCCACGGCTTTATTTCCTGGGTCTCTGTCAGCGCGTTTGAAACGCTCGACCGACTGGATCACTGCCGTTCGTTACCGGAGTAAATCCACAGACGATATTCAGACACGGTTGCTTTTCCATCGACTACAGGTCAAACGTCAGGATTTAATAGGAAAATATAGTTCAGTTAATCTCCTTTCATTATTCCACACTTGAATCCCACATGGTCTCTGCCAAATGAACTGGCTGTAATGAATCTCCTGGAAAGTCCATAAAGTTCCAGTTGTCCAGGCTGTTGAATAAATGTTATGTTTATTTTTATGACATTTTAAAATGTGCTGAAGGGGAAGAGAGAAAAGGCTAGGGATGAAAAACAGTGATTTAAGCATTAGTGAAAGCTGCTTTAAAGATGGGTCAGAACGTTTGTGAAGCATCTGACAGTCAGAACGGGTTTCCAGTGTAGCATTAAGCTGCTAACGTGAAGAAAAGAGATTTTTTATGAGGTCTTGTTGAAATATCAGTGACACGTTTTTCAAAATATCGCAGTACTTAAGGTTTTTGTGCTTTATTCCTTGCAGGTATTTATTAGACTCCTCTCTCTCTGCTGTCAGGCGTGTTTTTCTAGCCGGCTGCCTTCATTGTTGAGCCTGACAGTTCACCAGAGCTCTCACAGTAAACTTGGTGCAGATCAACACTCAACAAGCTCCTACAGTACCAGTTTACGCTCAGCTCATACATGTATCAGCTGAGGAGTTCGTCCATGGATAGGTTAACGATCGCCGGGATGGAAAGAGTCGTGTGTTTACTTGGCCCTGAATATTAAAACGTATATTAAAGTGATGAAATCTTTGGGTGGAGGGGGATTTAGTTATAAAGTAATCCTTTATTTTTATTGACATGTTTCTTCTGGCTTGAAGTAATATTAGTTTTAGAGCTGCCCAGCCCATCTCTACCAGCATGTTATAGAGAAGCTGTGGAGGGAGCTAAAGATTAGGGTGATGGAAATGTGGCCTTCCAGCCTCAAACGCTCTGAGCTCATCACCAAAGATAAATTGTCAAAGTACCAGTGAAGACATGCACAAAGCTGCTCAGCATTTAATAGAACAGGGTTTCCGCGGGTCATTAAAAAGCATTAAAAGTCATTAAATGTGATTATCGGTGGCATTTAAAATGCCTCATTTTTTCTAAAAAAATACGTTCATAAAAACAGTTTCGTCAGATATATTATATCAGATATAACTGATTCCGCGTGTTTGCACGGAACCAAACACGCTGAACTGCTTCTGGTTGGTCGTAAAGCCGTATGTTTTTACAATGTTCAGAAAAGAAGCTCGAGGCGGAGAAAGAGCTAGAGAATGGGGAAAATGCAAATTTCAACAAAAGTGGATGGAAAACGAGGAATTGGGGACATGGCTGCAGCCTGTCGACGGTAAAGATGACAAAGGATTTTGCCGTGTTTGTAAAAATAATTAATGTGTGACACAATGTGTGTCAATGCTTCACGATCTCACTCGACTCTGTCTGTGCGCTTGTGACTTCAAAAACTGTCCACCTCACCAGCCAATCACAGACAGGTTTCTTTCCATCCAATCAGAGTAGGGCTTGCAAATACTGCATTCAGATGGATTAAATGAAAATGCTGTAGCTTTTGGCAGAAATTACTAAACATAACGGTGGGATTGAAGAAAAAACAACAACCAATAAACAGTTAAATAATTTAGCCTAAAATATTTAGTTTAAAATAATTCCTTGAGTTACTAAGTGAGGTGACAGAAAATCTTTTTGTCTCTTTTCTTTCCAGCTTCTGGGTGATGATGCAAACGTTTCTTGTGATCATAATCATCATCATTGTCATCATTATTTAAAGAGCACTTTAACACGAGGTAAAACAAAATAACATCTAATAAAATGACTTGAGTAAAGAATCAACAGTTTAAAACAACAACAACAACAATAATAATAATAATAATAATAATAATAATAATAATAGTAATAATAATAAAAACTTGATATCAAACATAATAGAACCAGCCGGCACAGCAGAAATACAAATACCAAGAAAAGTTGAGAAAGATAAAATCTCAATAAGGTTGAAGGCCAATGAGTAAAAATAGTTTTTAAGACAGGTTTTAAAACTGGACAGCGGAGGGGCCTGTCAAATGTACAAAGGTAAGTCGTTCTATAACTTAGGGGCCCCAGTAGATAAGGACGTGTTCCCTCTAAGCTTCTGCTCAGAACTGTGAATGACCGTGAGCAGTTGGTCAGCAGACGTGAATGAGCAAGCAGGGGTGTAAAGGTGAAGGAGAAGCTCATTTAAGTAAGGTGGGCAAAGCTGTTTAAATCCTTAAAAACAAACAGAAGTTCTTTAAACTGAACTCTAAGATAAACAGGTATCCAGTGAAGGGAGGTCAGGATGGGGTAATGTGCTCTTTTTATGTTTTTCCATTAAAAGGTGTGCAGCAGCATTTGAACCAGCTGCAGACATTTGAGTGAGGACTGACCGATTCAGAGATAAAGAGAATTACACAAATCCAGCCATGATTACCGTTCAAAAGTTTGGGGTCACCCAAACAATTTTGTGTTTTCCATGAAAAGTCACACTTATTCACCACCATACGTTGTGAAATGAATAGAAAATAGAGTCAAGACATTGACAAGGTTAGAAATAATGATTTGTATTTGAAATAAGATTTTTTTTACATCAAACTTTGCTTTCGTCAAAGAATCCTCCATTTGCAGCAATTACAGCATTGCAGACCTTTGGCATTCTAGCTGTTAATTTGTTGAGGTAATCTGGAGAAATTGCACCCCACGCTTCCAGAAGCAGCTCCCACAAGTTGGATTGGTTGGATGGGCACTTCTTGCGTACCATACGGTCAAGCTGCTCCCACAACAGCTCAATGGGGTTCAGATCTGGTGACTGCGCTGGCCACTCCATTACCGATAGAATACCAGCTGCCTGCTTCTGCTCTAAATAGTTCTTGCACAATTTGGAGGTGTGTTTAGGGTCATTGTCCTGTTATAGGATGAAATTGGCTCCAATCAAGCGCTGTCCACTGGGTATGGCATGGAGTGATAGCCTTCCTTATTCAGAATCCCTTTTACCCTGTACAAATCTCCCACCTTACCAGCACCAAAGCAACCCCAGACCATCACATTACCTCCACCATGCTTAACAGATGGCGTCAGGCATTCTTCCAGCATCTTTTCATTTGTTCTGCGTCTCACAAGCGTTCTTCTTTGTGATCCAAACACCTCAAACTTGGATTCATCCGTCCACAACACTTTTTTCCAGTCTTCCTCTGTCCAATGTCTGTGTTCTTTTGCCCATCTTAATCTTTTTCTTTTATTGGCCAGTCTCAGATATGGCGTTTTCTAGGGCTGGGCGATAATTCAATAACAATATATATCGATCGATAGACGTGTGGCGCGATAGGAAAAAATAGGGTCGATAAAAACTTCGATAGACAGTTTTACTTCCTTGCTACAGTCGGCACGCTGTCACTAAGCGCCGCCCTCTCAAACCACAACACAGAGCATGTGAATATGTCGCAGCAACGAGCGGCGGAGGAAACGGTCCCAAAACGGGGTTTTACTAGTTTGCCAGCCTGATAGAAATAAACCACAGTGATTTGTAAAACTTGCAAGGAACCGGTAAAAGCAGAGTCTGGTAACGCAACCCACCAGTATTCATCACGTAAGCCGCTCACACCCGCAGCAGCGCGAGCTGTGCGCGGCCCCGCGTCGTCATCGTCGGAATTTTCTGGAACTTCTTCCAAAACAAAGCAGGTACAGCAGCTAAACTGGGCTCCCTTCTTTGTGATAAAATGACAAAGCGTCCAAGCGGCATAAGGACATAACGCATGCAGTAATGTGCTTCATAGTGATGGATATGTCTGCTGTTCTCTGCAGCTGAAAAACCTGCGACTCTTGATCCTTGATATAAAGTTAAGTTACTTTTCTTAAAAAAAATTCTGTTATGGTTAAAAAAGTTGGTTAAATAAAGATTTAATTGGAATTCTGTGTTTGTGTTCTTTATTTAAATCAAATCATTTAGAAATATCATAAAATGTCCAGGCAGAGCTGCACATAAAATATGGTTTTAAATATTTTCAATAATTATCGATATCGATCAATATGCATTTTTTTTTATCGATAAGCTTTTTTTCTATATCGCCCAGCCCTAGCGTTTTCTTTGCCACTCTGCCGTGAAGCCCAGAATCCCGCAGCCGCCTCTTCACTGTAGATGTTGACACTGGTGTTTTGCGGGTACTATTTAATGAAGATGCCAGTTGGGGACCTGTGAGGCGTCTGTTTCTCAAACTAGAGACTCTAATGTACTTATCTTTTTGCTCAGTTGTGCAACGCGGCCTCCCACTTCTTTTTCTACTCTGGTTAGAGCCTGTTTGTGCTGTCCTCTGAAGGGAGTAGTACACACCGTTGTAGGAAATCTTCAATTTCTTAGCAATTTCTCGCATGGAATAGCCTTCATTTCTAAGAACAAGAATAGACTGTCAAGTTTCAGATGAAAGTTCTCTTTTTCTGGACATTTTGAGCGTTTAATTGACCCCACAAATGTGATGCTCTAGAAACTCAATCTGCTCAAAGGAGGGTCAGTTTTGTAGCTTCTGTAACGAGCTAAACTGTTTTCAGATGTGTGAACATGGTTGCACAAGGGTTTTCTAATCATCAATTAGCCTTCTGAGCCAATGAGCAAACACATTGTACCATTAGAACACTGGAGTGATAGCTGCTGGAAATGGGCCTCTATACACCTATGTAGATATTGCACCAAAAACCAGACATTTGCAGCTAGAATAGTCATTTACCACATTAGCAATGTATAGAGTGTATTTCTTTAAAGTTAAGACTAGTTTAAAGTTATCTTCATTGAAAAGTACAGTGCTTTTCCTTCAAAAATAAGGACATTTCAATGTGACCCCAAACTTTTGAATGGTAGTGTATATATAGATATAGATATAGATATAGGAGAGTCATGGGTACTTGTTGATGGCATTAAAATTATTTCTAAGAGCATTAAAAGAGCATTAAATTAGAGTTGCTCATTCCTGTATAAACCCTGTAGAAGGGTTTAATCACGGCAATGCAGGAAAAAAGATTGTACCATTGATTATTGCGAGAGGTATAGATCATGTCTGACATACCATTGTCTTAATAAAATGCTAATAAAACAGGTTCTAATCTCTTTTTATGCTGCTGCTATAAAATTGAAGAGTCTGCTTTGAAGGTTATTCACACATCTTTATTAGTGGCGCTAACAGCTGAAACTGCTCCCGAGCTTTCAGCACCCTTCACTCGTCTTTCTCTTGTGTTTTTGCTTGCCACCCCATCCCAGGTGATAAGCAGTCGCTTCCTTCCCTATGATACCATCCCCACGGATGCTGTGCTCAGTCTGGATGAGGACACTGTGCTTTCCACCACAGAGGTTAGCCTCCTAGTTAACAAAAACAACAATAACACTAAAGCTCGGCTCTTCTTCTGACTCCCCTATAGCTGTAGTATCATTTTAGACACAGCCTTGGTATGAGTTGTTTACTACTGTCTTGTTTTCCCTGCGATCTGGACACAGGTGGACTTTGCCTTCACAGTGTGGCAGAGTTTCCCCGACCGCATCGTGGGATACCCAGCCCGCAGCCACTTCTGGGACAGCACCAAGGAGCGCTGGGGCTACACCTCCAAATGGACCAATGACTACTCCATGGTGCTGACGGGGGCCGCCATCTATCACAAGTACAGTCCCGCTGCTTTGTTTTCGTTTTTTTTTTTTTTTTACACCAACGCGCTTTGGACCGTCTCGCCTGATGAACGCTCCATTGTTCCGTGTGTCGCACGTCTCCCACAGATATTACCACTACTTGTACACCACCTACCTTCCAGCCAGTCTGAGGACAATGGTCGACCAGATGTCGAACTGCGAAGACATTCTCATGAATTTTCTTGTGTCGTCGGTGACTAAGCTGCCACCCGTTAAGGTCACGCAAAAGAAACAATACAAGGAAACCATGATGGGGCAGGTGAGGCACAACGCTGCACTTTTAAGCTGATTTATTTGGATCGAGCCATGATTGTTCAGGGATCACTAACGGTAGCGTCTGCTGGAGAGCCTACTAAATGCCAGGTGGTGTTTGCGTTGTGCAGAGAAAGGACGGAGTGGTAATCCGTAAATTAGAATTTAAATTTGTTGTCTTGTAACGCTTAATAGTTGCTGTGAAAGGTCGCAGTAAGACGGGATGCATTTTTCATTTCGTTGCCTTCTTCCTCTCTGCGCTCCCAGAACTCACTCTGTTCGCTCCCTTTTGTTCTTCCTCCCATCCCAGAGCTCCAGAGCGTCCCGCTGGGCTGACCCGGACCATTTCGCCCAGCGTCAGACCTGCATGAACAAGTTCGCCAACTGGTTTGGCACCATGCCTCTGGTCCACTCCCAGATGAGGCTGGACCCGGTCCTCTTCAAAGACCAGGTGTCCATACTGAGGAAGAAGTACAGGGAGATCGAGAGGCTATAACCCCGTGGAGCCCCCCCTCGCGCTCCGCGGACACGACGAACAAGGAGCAGGAGGGGGGGCGGAGATGTAGTAAAGAGCAGATGATGGCATCGACGGATGGCTCCGTGGGGGAGCCAGATTGGGAAAGAGGAGGGGAAGAAACTGGAACAAATGTAAAGGACTGTGCATTTTTCTCTCCTGTGTTGCCCTCCTCTTGTCTTCTTGTGTGCTGTGGTTGGACGGCTGAACTCAGAGGTCTCTGTGTGTACACCCTGACTGCTTACTAACTCCACCCGAAGAGCTAAATCTGCTCGTTTTGGGTCACAGAGTCCGATACGGCTGCTTGCTGCGGAAATGTCCCAGCGCTGACAAAGCCCACTGAACGGGACACTTTTCTGACTGTACACTATGCACAGGTTTGTGGACATTTTTGCTGACAGGATGTTAGTAACTACGAAGATGATAACACTATTTTGGATTGTGTTTAACTATTTTTTTATACTGTGTACAAGTGGCCAGCATGACTCTGTCTCGCTGTCTGTTGTCTTAAAGAAGGATGGATAAAGAAAAGAGTGAGACCCCCCTCAGAGCGGCAGAGCCGGGTGGTGATTGTTGATGCGACGGTGCCTCAGCATGTAGCGGAAGGTGTTTGGAATCTGACGAATAGGAGATTGGGCGCAGATTTTGCGCCTTAAATTGCGCTGCTTTTTTTTTTATCTCAACATGATCGTTTTTTTTGTTGTTTTTTTTAAAGTAACTGATGTGTCGCTTTTTCCAGGTCATCGAAAAGGTGTGACGAGAATGTTTTCCTGCAGTCGAACAAATGAAACGTGTCTGTATGTGCCATTCTGAACAATTTTCTTATCCCCCAACACCAACACACACAGCTGGGCAGGCCACACGCGAATTGATGCCCCTAGCAATGCAGTACGGTTTTTATGTTCCACTTTTTCTTTCTTTATCCTGCTTCTTCATTCCTAATGACTCAAATGACAAGCTGGACCGGGTGCTTTAACGCACGTTAGCCTGGGGAATATTCCAGCTACGTGTGTGTTGCCTTGGTGACTGGGGCTGAGCTCTGTTTTTGAAAGAAACCCACTGTGAAATCCATACAGCTGATTCCCTCCCCCCCCTCCCAATCTTTCTTTTGGTTTGGGTTAGTGAGAGATATTTAATGACGGTCGTTGTCTGAATGCAGTGAACCCAGTTTCATTAACCCGAGGGACAGATTTGGCAGTAGCTGAGGGAGACGAGCGTCCCGACGTGGAGAAGAACTGCTCCCGCTGACCATTCGCCGTCTTCTTGTGAATAAATATGGGCCTAAACCAAATCTCCTGATGGCTCTGATAGGGTCGGTGAAGAATTCCTCAGCTTCGAGGGGGCATGGTTGGCCGGTGGCATTTGGGTCACACTACACAGGCTGTCTCTTGGACCAAAAACTAGCCCCGTGTGGGTCCAACCTGCCAAACGTCAGCGGGACATGAACTTGTTTTTTTTTTTTTTTTTATGCTGCTGGTTTATTAGGCTAACTCGCTTATGATTATTCAGTTCGGTTAATCTAGTTCAGTGTTTTTGCTTCAGTATGTCATATCATGTTATCTGCGGGGTTGGGAGCGGGTTTTCGAGTTTAACAAGAAGCCGTTCATGCAAAGCCAGTAACGCAGCTCCTCCCACTCATCCCGTGTTACCTTTGTTTAGAGGGAAGAACGATTGCTGCCGTGAGCTCATTCACTGACCCCCTTTATGTGCCAATAGAGCGTTTGTTTGTATTTTCTCATCTGCAGTGGGGAAATCTACCCGTTCCCTTCTTAATAGTGTACTTTCTGACTGGAGGGGTGGGGGGGGGGGGGGGGTTCGCTCCTAAGTTCTGAGAATGTTTTGATCACCTTGAATGCAGATGAAGTCAGTGCTGTCCGGACAACTAAAGCAGAACTGTTTTAGAAACGAGCTAGGTGCAATATTTCGGATGACACTATATTTTCTTTTCCTGTGTGTCAGTGTTTCAGAGGGGGGGGGGGGGGGTTATAGATTGATGTGCCTTCAGAGAAACTACTAAGATTTTTTTTTGTTTCATCAGCCTTGCACTAGAAGCATGGCCGTATCATCGTATCATAGCTGTTCTTTAACATGTTTGTTAGCCCATAACTGCACCCCTGGAACCCACCACCAAGCATTTATTAACACCATTTCTGTTTTGTTAATTTCTCCCCCTGTCCTGGAATGTTTATAGCGGTCTCTTTTCACACATCTCCGCTTACTGCCTTGTGTTCGGTTGTGAGGTTCTCACCCTTCCTCTTCGTGTTTGTCACAGCTTGTAGTAATTTATGAAGTTGTCCCCACACATCCTACAGGATTGTCTCTGGAATCAATCTCCGCCTTCTTCCTTCACTCTCTTCAGCGCCTGCACACCTTTTTTTTTTTTTTTACTAAGATGGAAAGGTGGAAGAAAATCATGGTTTTCATTAATTTTATAAAAACAAATGGAAACAAATTGTGAAATAAAAATCTTTGATATAAACTGGTTTGCTTTCCGTTTGTAGTTTGTTTTTTTGTTGATTTTGATTTTATTGGGGTGGTGGTAGGTACTTTATCTACACTGGCTGCTTCTGTAAAGTATTCATATTCTTTAAAGCTTTCACATATTGTCACATCACAGAAAGTCTAGTTTGTTTTATTGGGATTGGTGATTGAACAAACATGGTTCTGAAGGTGGAAAAGTTTTTTTTTTTTTACAGATAAAAACCTGACAAATATCCTGTTTATATATATTTATCCCGTTATACTTTGAGAGTCATAAAGAAAATCCAGTGCACCCGCTTCCCCTCAGAAGTCACAGAATTTGTAAACAGTCCACTTGTATGTCATTTATTCTCCATCAATAACGCTGTTCTCTGAAAGCCTCAGAGGTTTCAATCCAACTTCAGAAGTTATAAAAAAGCTTGCAAAGCTGTTTCCATTTGCATGTAAAACCAAAGACACCACCATCATCCTAAACTGACTGGCTGGCAAGGAGAACATCAAGCAGAGATGCAGCCAAGAGGTTATTGGTAACTAAAGGAGCTGGAAAGCACCACAACTCAGGTTGAGGATTGCTTGACTAATGTTGAATTTGTCAACAGCTTGATTTAGTCAAGCAGACTATAAATCTAGCCTTAGAGGAGTGGCAATAAGAAAACTAGTGGTTCAGTTTGCCACGAGCCCGATAAGGAACACAGCAAACATGAAAAATGGGCCCTGGTCCGGTGAGTTCTCTGGCAAACACGGAAAACTTAGGCTGTGAAAGCATTATTCTGATGGGACCTTGTTTTTAGCAGGGAAAGAGAAGTTGGCCAGTTAATGTAGAGATCAAAGGGCTAAACAAATACTGGGGTGGAGGTCCACCTTCCTGCAGTGGAATGGTTTAAATCAAATGGATTCAATATTTCTGTTCGCCAACATTTACATCTTTAGATGTTTTCAGCAAAAAAGGGTAAATATCTAAATCTGTAGCTGTCCAAAGTTTTTTAGAAACATATCCCAAAAGATTTACAGCAAAATATTAATCTACAAAATGTAGTGTCAGGGAGGTTTAATACAAAGGCTGATTTTTAGTGGGGAAGAATAAACCCATCCCTTTCCTCCTATTTATGTCCTACTCTGTGTTGATCTTTCACAGGAAATCCTAGGAAAATAAAGTGACGTCACATGTGGTAAACTTCAAAGGACATTAATAGTTTCGCGAGGTATTTGATCTGTTGCAAAATCAAAGCTGCAGTGGGCTGAGAAGCACCTGTAACCTTGCCTGCAAGATGAATTCTCACGGTAACACATGAGAATCTATTTTACTGCTCCAGCTTAAACTGTTTGTGTCCGAACCAAAAACGGTTCAGGCCAATCACGTTGCAGTATTGTGGTTTAAGGCGGGACATACTGGCACAATGAAAGCAGAGCGGCTGAGCCCACAGCAAACCAACATAAACATAGCGGCGCAGGAGAACGTGTCACTGTCACTACCCGATCTGTGCCATCGACTCTTTTGCACATGTGCAAACTGAATAACTTCTGGGAAGGCAATTTTTCGTTTTTCTTGCTTTTTTCTTTTATCTTATTTTGAGTGGTATGTTTCTTGTAATTGGGTGAATATTGCATGATTTAAAGGGAATAACAAAAATACAGAAAAAAATGGTCAAATCACATTTGAATGGAAGCTTTGACTGCTCTGAGCATGCGCAATGATTACGTCACACAGAGCGAAAATTTGAATTAATTTGAATTTTTTTTTTCTCTGAACGGAACTGTTCACTCCAACAGTATTGATCAAAGACTGGATCCATTTGCCGTCTTTCGTCACTTGCAGTTATGTGGCTGCCATAACGAGATCTTCTCTTGTCTGTGATGGGTCAACCAGAGGCCGCATTGACAGCACAGAATTTACCACTCACTCAAGCTTAATAAACAACTTTCTAATACTGCATATTTTTTTGTACAAGATAAGGGCAGTCGTTATAAATCATTTTGTTGGAAAGGATGGAAATACTTTTTTTGCAGTCCTTTTTAAACTAATAAAGTGCATTCAATGGTGACCCGGAAGTGATTGTATTAGCGCTTGCACAAAGAAGCTGATGGTACAGTTCATGCTGCCGGTACGGATCGGGTAGTGACAGGACGCACGCGTAGCTGCTGCTATCACATCTGTTTTGTAAGAATCCACGACTTCTTCTTTGAAAGCGGAACAGCAAGAATCACTTGACTAACTTTACCTTGTTGTGGTTTCTCATGCGTGCAGTTTACGGTTTAATTTGATACCGTGGTTGGCTAAAACCAACCCTTGGTAGGCGGGCACTAGGTGTCGTTTCACCCAATCAGCTCGGAGAGTTCTGCTAAATGTCTCTCCTTTCCCCAAACGGATTTGGTGGGAGCAGTCCTAGCTTGATGATGTGCAGAACATAGAGTGCTACACATTATCAATCTGACTGGTCAATTTAAAGCGCCTGCATCCAGCGGGAAACTGCTTCTTCCTCTTCTAACCTTCTGTCAGCAACCTTTTTTTTTTCCCAGTTTTACCCAAACTCTTATTCCTAGATTTATGCACTGCACCTCCTGAGAAAAAAAATGCAAGCCAAGTAATACTTATCGCTTCATTCTTTCTGTAAGAACTTCGGCCTGTGCCGAGAAACTGCCATGTTTACATAATTCTCTGTCAGGATGATTGGTTTAGGCACGCTGCATAAATAACCGCATCAATCTGAGATGATCCCATGGTGCCAAGTCAGCTGGAGAAAGCACTACGGGAGCAACTATTGCAGTTCCAACACACACACACACACACATAGACACACAGACAGGGAGATGTCTAACTGGGCAAAAATCATTACTCTAGAGCACTGCACAATTTCAAGGCTTAAATGATAAACAAGAAGCATGAATTATCTGGTGTTATGTTAAAAAGGAAAAACACTCGGGTTCATTTCACGGGAAATTTACAAGCTGTAGATGCACGGTTGATGGAAACATGACTCTTTGATAAACCCACCTGTGAAATGTCAGACATAATTGCTGTGGAGTTTGGTTGGACCTGAAGGGTTTATTTCCCGATTAAACTGTATGCAAATTAGCCCAATTTCTCTTAATCCCATTGATGAGATGCATATCTGCGTTGGCGATGGATCAGAGTTTGCATGCTGTCAGGACTCTCCCCCTGCTGCGAGATTAAACACACTGACTCGGGGCTAAACTTGAGAAAAGCCTCCCTTCCTTTCTGTCATCTGTTCATCAGATATCATCGCAGCAGGAAAAGTGAACTTTTTTTTTTTTTTTTTTTTTTGAAGATGAGCTTGTGGGAGAGAATTTAGTTGCTACTTTCTGTGCTTTCGCAACTCACACGGCGTGTTGATCTGTATCCGGAGCTGCTTTCTTATTCTGATGGAAATGATGTCCTCAGTGTGGAGTCTCTTTTTTTACTTTAACCTCACTTTAAACACTGCAGCAATAAACAGAATGAACGATCAGTTACTCTTCAGCCGCATATTTAGATACAGAAATTATTCCCATCCAGACTCAGCCTGCGACCCCCCCAAAATGAAATTGCCAGAGACTGGCGACCACTTTTGTTTTGGGAGGGGAGGGGGGGGGGGGGGGTCACAATATTATGACTCTATTCTCAAAATGTTCTTTATTCTTGTATACCTAATATTATGGCTTTATTCTTGTAATTTCCCACCCAACAAAATGTATTATGGCATTGTAGAATAAATAAAATGAATTATGAGACACAGAGGAGTACATTTCCACAAAAAAACTCACAAATAAAAAAACTTGCATGCTCTCTGATGTCAAAAAGTCACAGTAAATTTAAGACACAGTAAATTTTTGAGAAAAAAAACATTTTCCACAATTATAGGTATACATTATATATTATAACAAGTATATCTCTGACATTGTGAAGTCAGGAATTTGAATCATCATTTGGACCATCTCGTGACCCCCACGTGGTGTCTTGTGACCCCCAGGGGGTCTCAACCCCCACTTTGGGAACCCCAGCTCTAAAACAATCTAACAGATGTTGCTCTGCAAAAGTATCCATAACCCTTGTTTTTTTTTTTGTTTTTTTTTTTATCTCCCCATTTTGTAACGTTACAGCCACAAACTTGAATGTATTTTATGGGGATTTCATGAGACAGAGGGTGCATCGTGTACCTGTTTGTGATTTAATCTCGCTATTACATCCAGCTGTTCTGTGAAGGCCTCGGCAGATCGTTAGAGAACATTAGTGAACAAACAGCGTCATGTTTAGCTTCATACAGATGCGGAGATGATTGCATATGTCTGCTTTGACATGTGGAGATAATCAGGCCCTCTGGTTGTGTGATGTATGCCAAAGATAAGTCGCCTAAAGCAGGAATGCATCTGTGTAGAACCGGCTGCTTTCTCCAAGGCTGTGTAGAATTATCCTTCACATGATAACAGCAACTTGCTTTCAAGATAAAATCGCCCTGTTTAACAGATGGGAGCAAAAGAACTGCTGCCAGCAACTGGATATGGCCAAATGCAGAAAAGCATTCAAAATTTATTACAAACTGTGTATGAAAATCCTGCTGTGTTGCACATTAGACATCTTTAACATAGGGGACTTTTTATTCAGTTTAAAATACAAGAGGATTCTAAATGTCTTTTTGTTCGACAGACAGTAATTTGGTACTGATCAATAATGCATCAGTCTCAGAGGAGGCGGTGATAAGTTCTGATTAATCACAATGCATAAATAAGGGGCTGTTGCATCTACGTGTACGTACATAAAGTGTTATCTCACCGTCATGATGCATAAAAGCTTAAAACTTGTTCTAAATGTGGTCCCACAGAACATCCAGAAGGTCCCTTTTAGCATGCGCTTCATGGTAGAACATGACCCCAGACATGTTGTGCTGCATGGATGTTCAATGGAAATGACTTGTTATCTAAATCTGTCCTTTAAGAATACTGATGAAGAAGTGAATCTACCATATTGCCACCTCATTATCTATCTTGCACAGTGACAAGGAGCTCTGCGGCTCATAAATTATAAACAAGCTCCACTGGCAGCAGTTCAGCTGCAGCAGATGCCCATGAGACAAATCCGCTTTTCTGTGTACCCATTTCGCAATTTGTTTGTAGATGAGTCACTCTGTCTGTCAGGCATATTCCTCATCTCTGCCCCTAATATAGTGCTGGGAAATTGGTTTCTGAGGCTTTTTGTTTGTGTGCGTAAGTGTTTGGCAGGTGGTGGTCATTTCAGACCTCTATCTCCTTATCTAAATATCAGGGATCTGTTCCGATCGGCAGGTTGGTTCATTCAATAAGGAATGTGACGCCAGTTCCACTTTGTTCTCAATGAGGAAAGTCAGTACAAAATACACAAAAAAGGAAAATAGATTTTTTTTTCCTCCCATAGACATGAATACATACCGTACATGTTTCAAGGGAGACATGATTGGATTGGTGCAAATACACATGGTATCGATCTAGGCACTCTGACTGTTAAGTGTTCATCAGATTGACAACCCGAGGGAAGAAACTGTCTCTGTGGCGGCTGGTTATTGTAAATAGCCCTGTGCAGCACCAACCTGAAGGTAAAAGTAAACTTTATTGCTATCAAACGTCTTTTATGAAGATTTAATTTGATTTCTTAACCCACTCATTACAAGTGATACATAACTGAGACACTTTACTTAAAAGGAAACTTTTAGGACTTATGTCATTCACTGACGCAGGTGCGGTGACATATCATAGATGAGTCTGATATGTTTTTTAAGCTGCCGCAATAAAATGACAAGACTTCGTTACTGCGTGAGATGGTGCAACATCATGGGATCAAAATAACATTTCTTCAATTCAATTTTGTTTATATAGCACCAATTCATAACACATTTTATTTCAAGGCACTTTCCAAAGTCAAATTCAATCAAATCATCCAGACAGATTGTTAAAAAAGTTTCCTTGCATCAAGTCTTGACAAGCAGCATTCACTCCTCCAGAAAGACCGTAGAGCCACAGTGGACAGTCGTCTGCATTGTTGATGGCTTTGCAGCAATCCCTCATACTGAGCATGCATGAAGCGACAGTGGAGAGGAAAACTCTGTAACAGGAAGGACAAACCTTCAGCAGAACCAGGCTCAGTGTGAACGGCCATCTGCCTCGACCCACTGGGGGTTAGAGAAGACAGAGCAGAGACACAAAAGCACAGAAGCACACATTGATCCAGGAATCCTTTCTATGTTATATGGTAATAGCAAATGAGCTGCCTCCCCTGGATGATATCACAGCTAACAGAATGCCAGACCAGGTGTACCTTCTGTGATGAGAAAAGTGACAGAGAACAAAAAGTTAAAAGATGAAATAACAACAAACACAGTAACAATGCAAACTGGAGAACAGTAGGAGAACTCAGCAGAGTGAGAGAAATAGACCCTGATGTCCTCCAGCAGCCTAAGCCTATAGCAGCATACACGAAAGAACCAGGATGGAAAGATGAAAACCAGAGCAGCAAATCAGGAAAACGGTAGATAAGTTTATAATGATGTTTATATGTGCAATATTAAAAACATACAAATACAGGTGCACAATAAATGTTTAAGTAATTTTAAAAATACAAAGCATTTCAAACAGGAGACAAATACATACTAAATATGTGTGCAATATATTTTAAAAGTGTATACAATTATTTAGTTGTTTTTCTAATTTTATTTTTTTCTTTCATTTATTTTATTAATTTCAAAATGGGCTATAGCACAGAGAATACAAAAAACCTATCATATATTGAAACTATGTTTTATTGATGGTTTCAACATTTGATTCCTTTATGTGCTTAATACATTATTGAGACATTAATATGTTTGTACTTTGTATTTAAATTATGCATTTCTCCCACTTTTATTGAAATTCTTGATCATTCATAAATAATAACAAATCATATGTGTATTCTTGTAATTATTGTGCGTGCATTTAGTAAATCATTGACTTATTGGACTACGTGCACTTTTGCACTCAGTAAAAAAACAAAACATTTACAACATCAGGTAATTTACCACTGTGCTTGTATATTTGGCCGCTTCATAGTTTTAATAAGTTCCTACTAATAATATTGATAGTAATTTTTGTTTTACAGGCATCCTGTGTGCAGATTTTGTTGTCACGGTTGATTGAGACGCTGTTCTTCCTGCGGTTGGCCTTTGTGTCACAGCGCCCTCTATCTCCTGTCGCCGCGCACAGCAGGAAGCCGTCTCCGGCAGGCTCCTCCTCCTCCGTCGTTTTTTTGACTGTAAACATCCTGCCGATTTTAAAAGGACAGCGCTGAGCGGGAGGAAGGCGGCTGGCGCCATCTTGGCTGTTTTAATGAGTACAACAGGGGAGAGCTCGCTGGGAGAAATTACCTAATCTTTGTGATTTTACTCCAAGAGGTCTCCTCTCGGTAAGTGTGCATGCAGCGGACCTGTCGACGCACTGCTTCTTTGTGTTTTCCGCGAGGAAGCCGGCGTGCACGCTGGACTTTGTTCGTCGCGGCCTCCATTGTATGGAGGACCGTTGGACAGCGGCTAACGATAGTGTCGAGCTGATGAAGAGGGTCTAGAAAAGTATGAGCAGCCGTCCAGCGGCGCCTTTTTCTGACGGGTTTGCCAACTCGTATGGACTTTGTTCTGTGCTTAAAGATAGTTATACGTCGACCTGGAGTCTAAAATGGACGATTTTATCCTTAACTTCTGCAGCCGCACCATCAAGTTTACGACGTCGTTCCTCCTTTTGTAGTTAGCTGTCGGCTAATTTGGGTCGTCCCACTTGATGGCGCCGACTATTTGCTGGCGCCCCCCTCCCGCTTCCTTTGGCGCTTTTTGCTCGTTATTTGCAACCGGAGGCGTATAAAGTCACGTAAATTTATTTTCCGGTACATTTTCGTATTTCTGTAAGCACGACAGTCACATTTCGATCGGCGACAAGGAGTTTAGAGTGCGGAACTTTAGGGCTCGTTGAGGCAAAAGTCCTGGCGTTTCCAACGTGTGCCCCCCCTTCCCTCTCGAGAGATCCTCGGAGTTAAAATAAAGGCAGCCCTTTATTAAGCTCTCTTTAACCTATGAATTTACCTGACCTGTTATTACAATAATAGATTTTAATGCGATATGTTTATTGCCTCGTTGGTTATTAGACCATTACAGGTTAAGTGCTAACACCCGAACTATAAAGACACGTTTATGAACGAACTGCTTTACGGAAAAGAAAAAAAAAACGTCTAATGGGTATGCTGGACAATTTGTCAAAAATATGTATACGAACACAGGCGGAGCGTTAAGGTAACTCGAGATAAAACCGAGGTTCTGTGTTAAAGTTATGCGTGTTAAAAGTCAGAATTCTGCGCTAATTCGGTTCAGTTCGCGTTGAAAACGTCTGAAAGCTTACCAGTGACACCATACAGTTATAATTTATTTTCATTGCGGTGAAACTGAATAAATGTTAGAAATTCGAACCTTTTTACCTGTTTTATTATTACTATTGTGTATATGAATACTACTAAGGTAATTAACTGATAGTCCTAAATTAAGCCAAAAGGTCAGATTTGTTACAGTATATCTTGTCAACATAAAAAAAAAACTTTACATAGGCACGTGAAAACAGATGCTTTTACCTTTATTGGGATTCATTATAAATAGATAAAATCTGAAATTAAAGTTGTTTTGAAATAGTCTTTTCAATGTATTAGGGTAGAGCTGGACGACAATCCAATAACAATATATATCGATCGATACACGTATATCGATGATAGAAAAAAGGGTCAACAAAAAGTTCAATAGAATAACAGTTTTCCTTCCTGTTGCGTTCTAGCCCTGTAGATTAATATTACAGTCATTACATACTCCCAATCAATCACAATCAGACCCTGGACCGCGCTGTCACCAAGCTCCGCCCCCTTCAGAGAGTTCAGCAGCACGCGTTCATTTTTTTTAAAGTGTTTGTGTGTTCTGTATCTAAAAATGGGTCACTAAGCAGCAGCATAAAATGGCCAGGGCTCCACTTAAAGTCTGTTTTGAATTTGTTGATAATTATCGTCATCGATCAATATGATTTCTATTTTATCAATATGCTTTTTTTCTAGATCGTCCAGCCCTAGATTAGGGACTGTTATCAGGCTGGCCATCCCATGTGCTCATCAGATAATTTTTGGTACATGGCTGCTTGGAAATGTGGGCTGGCGATGGCGGAGTCAATCCGCCAGACATTGGAATCGACACACGTTCCCCTTGGTTGAATTATATCTGAGCGACATGTCAAGTACGGCAAAGAAACGTGTTGCTTTTTAGCCAGTTGCTTTAGATGCGTCAGAATGCCTCCATGTGCCGTCCGTCGCTGAATCAACCAACTGGCGTGTGCTTTGAGCCGCGGTTTGGGTTCACCGACTAAAGATGGCGACGCTTGGAGGCGTGCTTTGACGCACACGCGCGGCTCATCTGGTCCAGGGGCCTTTCCACTCCAGGGAAATAAAACTCAACGAGAGCTGCAAATGTTACATGACATTTTGGAAGGAGGGGAAAAAAAGGCAAATTATAACTTTTTAATAAACATCTACTATGGGAAATTTTTCATTTTTAAATAACTAATTTTATTGCTGAAGTAAAGAAAAACATGACTTTTGTTAAGTGGAAATACATTTGCTTCTGGGAGATGTTATTTGTGGAAAATGTAAAAAATAGACCTAATATTACTGATTCTTAAAAGTCATTCAGGACGTGCAATGTCATTATTCCACAAGACGCTCGTGGCATCTCCACTAAAAGACTATTTGGTTTATTTTATATTCTTTATAATCCTCCTTGGGCTAAATCAGGCACACTTTTGTTTGACCAACTGTTCCAAACATTGCCGCGTCTACGTCGTCCACCGGCGAGGAAACAAAAGAGAAATTATATTCTGGCCCACTTTCCTATTAGTTGTCCTCGGGGGTTCTCCGAACTGGAACCTCTACTTGATGCAAATCGACAGCTGATTAAAGGCAACGGCGCAGTAACAACAAAGCCAGCGGTCGGAGTAAAACGACGGCCATGGTAACAAACCTGTTAGTTGCTACCTTTTGGAAACTGTTGCTGCGATCGATCACCCACCGAAGGCCTTAAAGCTCCCCCACAGGGCATGTTCTGTTTACGTTTGTAGTGTCCAACAGAACTGTGGGAGAGTTTGGTTTACTGCAACCCTGCCCACTTTCTTCCCCCTCATGTGTGCAAATAATCTTTTTTCATTTTATTTATTTTTTTAGGTGAACCACACCACAGTTGGCGTGTTTGAACCAGAGGAACCAGGGCCATGTTCTACGCCCACTTTGTCCTCAGCAAACGTGGGCCGCTGGCCAAGATCTGGCTGGCGGCCCATTGGGACAAAAAGCTGACCAAGGCCCACGTGTTTGAATGCAACCTGGAGAGCAGCGTGGAGAGCATCATCTCTCCCAAGGTAACAAGGCTCTGTTTGCTTTCTGCGGTCCAGACTGTAGGTCCAGCCTGGACCAGGTGCTGGTGTGGGTTTTTACCCTCATCAAAGTGGTGCGCTGCCACCGAGCGAAGTCATGATGTTCATTTACATCAGCCGCTGCGTATTATTTGACCCTCCCTGTGGTGTTTTTGAGTAATCGGCCCTTTTTGGAAAATGGTTGTTGCATGTTTGAGTCGGTCTATAATACTAATGCAGAGTCAGCCATTTATCCTTTTATTGGATCGTTCAGGTGGCTTAAGCATAGCTGATTTTTATTTATTTATATGCACCAAAATTAAAAATTCCCCCCCTTTTTTCCATTCTACTCCCCGTCATCATATTGTTTAGCCTTTGCCTTCACCAGCAGTCTACAGTGTTGCCTTTACAGTACGAGTCGTCTCCTTTCACGAGGGTTTATTGGATCTCTTGCTTCCTCCTCTTCAGGTGAAGATGGCGTTGCGCACTTCTGGTCACTTGCTCCTCGGAGTTGTGCGAATCTACCACAGAAAGGCCAAGTACCTGCTTGCTGACTGTAATGAAGCCTTCATCAAGATCAAAATGGCCTTCAGGCCAGGTAAGCCGTTGGCCGCCGTCCGCCTATTGTCTGTGGCTGCTTGTGCTCACCTCCAGCGGCCTTTGTATAGATTATGCTAACTGGCAAAGGGACTGTGGGCTGGAGTCGTGTTCTGCATATCATCGCCACATGTTTCTGTGTTCAGGTGTTGTGGATCTACCTGAGGAAAATAGAGAGGCTGCATATAATGCCATCACCTTACCCGAGGAGTTCCATGACTTTGACCAGCCGCTTCCTGACCTGGAGTAAGTGTACCAGAGTTAAAGGTCCTGGTGGATCATTTATTGTCTCTTAAGGACCCAAACGCAAAAAAATTAGGGAGATATTGAGGTCAGTTTGAGTTTGATGGTTGACCTGATTGTCCTCTCTGATATCGTCAACAGTGACATCGATGTGGCTCAGCAGTTCACCTTGAACCAGAGCAGAGTAGAAGAGATCACGATGAGGGAAGATGTTGGAAACCTCAGCCTCTTGCACGACAATGACTTTGGTAGGACACGCGTGCTTTGTTCATGTCTCAGCATCATCCAGCTATGGTCTCTGCCCGCTAACGGTCCTTTCTGCTGGATTCCCCAGCTGATTTCGGCATGGATGACCGGGAGATGATGCGCGATGCCAGCACATTCGAAGATGACATAATGCAGGGTGCCACTGCCCCTAACCTCCTGCTCGAGGCCGAGCCGGGTCCGGCTAATCTCCCCGACAAATCCAACCACATGGAGTATGACGACTTCGGAGATGGCTCCATGGGCAACAGTGATGGTGGAATGCTAGGTGGGCTATTTATTCATGTGTCTTCTTGGGATATAAGACTGTTCTCTCTCTCTTTTTTTTTTTTTTTTTTTTTTTTCATTTATTGTGAAACATGATGTCAATCTTTTTTTAATTTTGCCCTCAGTTGACAACATGCTGAGTGAAGATGGAGGCGGCATCTTTGATGATCCTCCGGCGATCACAGAAAGCGTCATGATGCCTCCAGATCACGGGGATGAGGATGACTTTGACAACCTTCACTCTCGTAAGCGAGGCTGTTTGTTTTTGTTTTCCATGTGTTTTTTAACTGGAACACCAGGCGTATTTTTAGTGCTCACATTTAGGATAAAAATGATTTACTTTTTTAATTTTGTTTTTCCTCTGTGTGTCAAGCGGGACCAGACAGTCCTGATTCTGGCCCGGCAGAGCAGCTGCCAGCAATGGCTGACCAAACAGAGCAGACCACTCTGGTTCACAACGAGGAGGAGGCCTTTGCCCTGGAGCCCATCGACATCACTGGTATGCCTCATTATTTCACTGAGCCACTAAGAATAATTATAAATATCTAAACGGGGCTAACACGTGACGACAAACCTGTCAATGTACATTAATAAATACATATTTTTTTTATTCAAATAATTTAAAGAAGTATTTGTGCAGAACCGCTGTGATGAAAGGACGACATGAGATTTTTATGATGAGAAGATTTTAGCAATATGACATATTTTTTTATTGTCGTAACTGGAGTGAAACCATTAATTAGGCATTAAGTTAGCAATCGTTTTGCTGTGTTTATTAACGTGTGCATCCTTTTGGTCCTAACACGTAGATTAATGTTGTTTTTGAAAGCCTCTACCTACTTTATTACTGAACAGAGGAGTTACAGGTCTATCAGCGAGTTGCTAATGGTTAAACAGAACCAGGACATGTAACTTTCTGCTGTGTTTGATGCTTTCATAGGAGAAAAAAAAGCTTTGCTGACCTTCTCAAAATTCCTGAGATTCTTCTTGAAGAGGGACATGGAGGCCCTTTTCCAGCCGTGCCTGCCGGGTTACAGAGTTCAAAACCAGCTGCATCAGTTAACTGCAGCGGGGGCATTAGTGGGTTTTGTGACCCCTGATGGCTGCGTTCGTTATTTGCACGGCTCACGTATTTATTCATCTCGTAAATGAAGCAAATTGAGGTTTGCAGCAACAATTTAAGCAGCTGCAGCTACAGATCTCCTCAGTGCTCAGCTGTCTGTTATAAGGACAACAGGAATAAATCAAAGTGGGGGAACATGGCTCGCTAATCCAGCTTTTATAGATGATCGCAGGCAAAGTGCTTTAACTTTAATTAAACCAGCTATAAAACAGTTGAAACTGGCGTCTTCTTTTGCTAAATTCCATATGACTGAAAAAACGTTTGTTTAAAATTTCCCAGCACCTAAAGAGCAACGGAAATATTTTTGAGATGCTCTGAATATGTAGCTGCGACTGGTCAGTTGATTTTATAGTCAATATATAAGCTTTTGTTTTTGGGATTGTCACATTTTTATGATACGTTTTTATTTCAGGTTTATTTTGTCAGACTTTTCCTTTGTGTTCCTTTTGGCCGCTGGGATGTTCTGTTTTTTAAGGTCCAGTGTTGATCACGAAAGAGCTCTAATGTGACAATATTTTTATTTGTGAAAAGCTTCTATGTGCAGCTGTGGTGGAAAAAAATGGCTAAAATAAAACATTTTAAATTCATTTTTATTTTGCAATCAATTTAAAAAAAATAAATAATTTGACACGTTAATTTGAGATATACCAATGCAACGTTGGGCACTATGTGGCTAAAAACATTTGTTATTCAAGGTTATTTGAACATATCACGATATATATGGTGTATCGTGATATAGCCCAAAGACATCGGGATATTAGATTTTCTTCATATCGCCCACCCCTAGTTGACATGTTTAGTTTGACGGTTCAGCCTCTTCCATCTTCAGGCGTGTAGTGGTGCTGTGCAGCTTTCTGCATGTTTTAGGCTGCCCTTTGATGGGCTTAATAGAGGCTCCTCCAGTATTAACAGTATATGTTTCTGTCATTAGTTTAACACCTCATTCTTCAGTCATAGCCTGAACTACAGGCATAGAGGACAGGGCCAGTTTAACACTAACTTTTAGATGAATTCAGACTGTTTAACTGGCTTTTATGGGCTCTATCCCTGTGAAGATGAGCAAAATTACAAAAACACCGAGGACTAGTAACGACTGAGGCAGAACCTTATTTAGGGCTCATTTCTTTTGGTGAGGGGTGCAATAGATGAGCAGCATGTTCACCTTTTTGTGCGTTTGTTCTTTCCAGTGAAGGAGACGAAGGCGAAGCGTAAAAGGAAGCTGATTGTTGACAGCGTGAAGGAGTTGGACAGCAAGACCATCAGAGCCCAGCTGTCCGACTACTCGGACATCGTGACCACCCTGGATCTGGCTCCTCCCACTAAGAAGCTCATGATGTGGAAGGAGACCGGCGGAGTGGAGAAGCTTTTCTCTCTGCCTGCTCAGCCCCTCTGGAACGCCCGCCTGCTCAAGGTACCGGTGGCGCGCCGGCACAGTGGCTTTACAGCACAGTGCAGGCAATCTCATTCAGGCACCGTTTTATGTAGGATTTAGGTGCAGCGGGATGATGATGTTGTCAACGTTGGTTTGAAACTGAAGCCTAGCTTTCATTGAGATTCTGTTCAGGGTTTAAGATTTAAAACTGGAGCACCCGGGGAACCGGAGACGAATAAAGAGATTTGGTTTTGTCTCTCTTCTCCCTCGTCTTTCACTTGTTCTGAATGCTAAATGGAGACGTGTGGCTGCATAACTCAACGTTTTCTTGCATCTGTTCTACCGTGGAGTTCGTCGTGTTGCACTTCTGACTGTCCAGCAAAGTTTGTGCGTGTCCAAGAAGGAGCCCCATTCCCCATGCTTTGTCATCCCATCTCTCCTTCAGATGTTCACACGCTGCCTGACCCCTCTGGTGCCAGACGAGCTGAGGAAACGCAGGAAGGGAGGCGAAGCGGACAGCCTGGACGAGTTCCTCAAAGAGCTGGAGAACCCAGAGGTGCCCAGGGAGGAGATCATGACGCAGAACAGAGATGTTATCGGTGAGTCCTTCTGGAGAAAGGGAGCGATCCTTGCCCCGTGTTTTAGAATGTGGCAGAAATGATGTTTTGACCGTTTCCGCTGTCGCCTCCCCAGACCAGACTATCATGGAGGAGCCCAGCATACTGGCTGCCTCCGCCATGGAAGGCAGCAGGACGACCTTGGACGAAGCCGTGATGCCCCCTCCATCCACCCCCCGCGGCGTCAGACGCAAGCAGCCCGTGGACAAAGAGAGCGCCCTTCCTGTTAGTACTCCGTTTAACTGGGAGACGGACAGCTGTGGAAAATCCTCCTGGTTTATGTTTCAAGTGACAATTAATGGTCGTTGTTAGTGTCAGCTGTGAAAACGTATTTGAGGTGTCTCAGACTTTTTAGTAATCCTCGTCAGGCCTCACTGGTCGGACCTGTCATCTAATATATGACCGTGGAATTAGGAACTTCCTGGGAAAGTGGATTTGCTAAGAGTTGAGGAACAAAATCATCTGTGCCCTGTAAGTCTTCCCCTAACCAACGCTTGGTTGCAATCATTCCTCTTTCAGATGACTCCCCTGGAGCAGCAGCAGCAAGTGGCTGACCACTCAGACCTGTCACAAAGGCTAGACATGCCTCAGGTTGATCTGCCCCCAGAGGAGGCCAGTGTCAACCTCACTCAGCTTGTCCCTGAGCTCGACCTTCTCAACGACAAGGAAAAGGATAAGAAGGATGACAGCGAGGAGGACGAGGTGAGGGAGCGCTAGCTTTCTACTGCACGGGTGGAACGTTATTGCTGGTAGTCACATGGCTGACCTGGGATTTTATGAAGGCTTCAAGTAGGAAAAACAACCCCTCAGTTCTGCAGTATTTTTACAGCATAACACTAAACTATTAACATTGTTGCAACTATGATCTAACCTGTTGGTTTGATTTAATAAAGTGGGGCAAAGATCTCGAAGGAACAGCTGCTAAATGTAGAGGCGGTTTTTGTTGATCCTTTTTTGAGATTCCGCTCCCTGTGGCCGACGTTAGCTGGTCCATTAGTGGGCCGCCGGTGCTGGGAGTGAGCCAGCAGGTGTGCTGCTTCCATGCGGTGGCTCTGGTGCATCGGCAGCAAAGAGTTGGGCGAAAGGCTGTCTGTCATCTGCAGTCCCTGGACAGAATAATCCGCCAGATAAAATATCTATACACACAGACAAAAGACAAATATTCAAACATCTAAACTTATGTTGGGATGAGAGGGTGGCAGAAATGAGGCAAAGTGATTTAGTTTCTGCGCCCTGATCTGCATCTTTCTCAACCAGCGTCAGAAGGTCTTCACTAGTCTTTCCTTTGCTGGCTGATGGGCGGTGTGCAGAAACAGGAGGGGGAGGGGTAGCACCAGCTGCGCCATAAGGTTTTTAGTTTTGAAAAATGACTTTAAAGCTTTGCTACTGGTCATTGACCCATGCAGGTTTTTACAGATTACAAGCCCAGCTTCATTTATTTTAATGAACCTACCCAGGTGGACATTTGGTAGAAGTTGAGCGTGCTATTTTTATTAACTGTACAGCATTTATTTTATGTTGCAAGTTCCCTCCTACTGTACAGCTGCTTATTTTTAATCCTTTATTATAGTATCTGTAGTTCTATCACTAATATGATGTTTCCACTTTAAAAATGATGCATTAAGGGAATCCTATCCAAAATAAAAACATTTAGACATGGCGCATGTTGTAACCTGTTGATGCGGATCTGGTTCTCAGGAAGAGGGGAGTCAGACTGGAGACCAGGATCAAGAAGAGAAGAGATGGAACAAGAGAACCCAACAAATGCTCCACGGTCTGCAGGTACATAAACATTACCCTGATCATGAAATGATTGAACGCTGCTTACTATATATATATCTATATATCTGCTGTGTTCATGATGATCACACACCGGCTGATTCCTGGGCCTCTGTCCCCGCAGCGCGTCATGGCAAAGACCGGCGCCGAGTCGGTCAGTCTCCTCGAGCTGTGCCGAAACAACAACAGAAAGCAGGCAGCCGCCAAGTTTTACAGTTTCCTCGTCCTCAAGAAGCAGCAAGCCATCGAGGTCACTCAGTCAGAGCCCTACAGCGACATCATCGCCACGGCGGGACCAAAATTCCACCTCATTTAGACATTGGAAAAACAAACACTCTGCTTGCGACAGGCATACTTGTCTTCTCTCTCCTTTTTTTTTTTTTTTTTTTCTAAATTACTCAACTCTGGCTTTTTATTGTGTTTTCCAGTAAGCCCAGTTTTGTTCCTTGGGAAGGGAAGGGGACGGGAGTAGAGGGGTAAGGGTTAAGAACCTTTTTGAAAAAATGGTTTTACTGTAATCTTGAATCATGCAGTATTCTTGGTTCAAAAGGAATGAGGAATGTTTTACAAGTATATTTATACAGCAAACCCCTTTTCAGTCACCAATTTGTAAACTTAACTGCATATTGTTTAATAAGTTAAACTACTGTCGTGTTTTCATTCCACAAGTTTTGTATGAGCCCCCTTCCTCCATGTTTTCGGCCAAAAATGACCAGTTTTATTCTTCTCTTCAAGGCCCAACGATCTCCTTGTAATGATATTCTGGAAAGGTACTGCTTAATCGTTCAGAAGTGTGACCTCGCCCAACTTCTCACTGTTGCACTTGTTTTACAAACAAAAATGCTAATCTATCAATAAATTGGTAAGCCTGACGTGGCGTTAAATACCACCATTCAGATGTATAATTGAGGCAATTGGTCAGCTATGGTTTATGTAAATTTGTTTTTCTTTTTTGTACCTTTTTTTTATTTTTATGCTTATTTGCCTTTTTGCATCATGTAACTAGGTAATATACTTGTTACAGTTAAATTCACTATCCCACCTTTTTAGATTCTGGGTAACTTCTAGTTGTGATACATCTGTAAAGATTTGAAATAAAGTGTTATAAGTACTTGGTTAAATCACACTGTATTCCTTTTTTTTTTTTTACTTCAAATGTTCTTGTAGATCTTTTATTTTTTTCACTTTTAATAACAAAAACACACACTTTTATCCAACCCTGGTGTATCTTAAAATATTCACTAAAGAACATAAATGGCTGCAATTGTTCAGGCTGATCTCATCAGTCGGGTTTTAAAAATATATTTTTTTTTGTCACACTTGAATATTTCAGATCACCAAACTTTTATGTCAAAGATAAATGAGCAAATACGTTTTTATTTATTTCATCCAAATGTTTAATGTCTACAGGGAAAGAAGCAATTCCAACCCAACTGTGTTAAATTAGGAGTTAACTGATTAACCAGAAAACCTGAGTTCAATTTCAAGTCATGTAACATGAAGTCCTTTAAAAAAGTAAGAAAATAAAGAATTCAAGGAACAAAAGATCCAGCTCATATTTGCAAAAAACACACACATTCTGTGGTGTGACAAAACATGGGCGTGTTTGGTGTACGTCTATCACTTTATGAGCAAAAGAATACCTACGGTTCTGTCAAACGTGGTGGATTGATGAACTGGAAAACGTGCCGTCATTAACTATACCATAAATTCTGTTCTCTGCTGGAAAACCCTAAAATAGAGAGTTCAGCCAATCAAAAAACACAACGCAAAATAGCTTTAGTTTTATTTATTAAATTTCAGTTTCAGTGTAACCAGGACTTATTTGCAATTTATAAGCATTTACGCCCCAGGAACTAGTTATGTGACAGCTGCAGGATTTTAAACCGAACTAGTTAGTCAAACTAAACCCTAAAATAAAAACAAAAACGGTTTAAAAGAATCAAGAATCTTTGTCATTTTGTGTTTTACCGTAATGAAGGGCTGGTAGCCATTCAGGAATACTTTACCATCAGTTCAGTCTTAACCTCATATTATTGAACATCACGGATCATAACTAGCAGAGTCCCTTGTCTTGTGGTACTTTAACAATTTAAACCAAGCCCTAATTTTTTAAAATATGTAACAAAAAAATAAATGTATTTTACAGCATTCTAACATAAGGAGGGAAAAAAGATAAATGTAAAAGATTTTGAGAGGTTTTGTGACACGTTTCTCGCATGAATGATTTTTAAAGTAGTCGTATGAAAATCATTTTCTAACGGAACTGATCCTTCCTGTTGTTTCTACACGGACGGAGGAAAGGGAAACGTGCCTCGCCTAAATTCCTCCCCCCTTTCTTTCGCGTGGACCCCGGTCAATGGCTACCCGTAAGGAGTCGAGCTCGTCACCCAGCGCACCCATGGTGTCTACAGGCGGCACCCTGGACTCCCCGGTCAAACAGATCCAGATCGAGGGACTGGTAAGGTTCTGAGCGGCGCCGGTCGCCGGCTGCCGGTGCTGTCCGCAAATTAAACCCGAGTTAGCCTGATGCTAAGGTGTTAGCATCATCATGGCGGTTAGATAGTCTGACTTAATCTAACGGTTATCTTTTGTATTTTTTTTTAGCCCAACAAGTGACATGACTATATACGTTTTGTTAACCATGTAATAAAAAACCAAACCAAAAAAAAAAATCTGGTTGTAATGTTAGCATCTTTCTACTGGGGCGTTTAATATGGAAACCAGGACCTCCCCGTTAACGATGATGGTGATCCGTCCTGGCCTCTATTTGAGACTGTAAAGCATGCGAGCTTTTCTGAATAAATAAATTACAGACTTCGCTAAGCTAACCACGACAAAGTGTTGATTCTGAGTCCCTTTCATGTTGACTTTGTTGTAGTTTTCTAATCCTGGATACACGGTTTCTAGGCAGTCTCGAAACGTGTGAGTTCTAATAGGTTCGGGGGAAAAAAAACAGGATATGGACTTGCATGAGCTTTTACAGAGTTTACATCAGACGTCCCATGTCCTGAATTAGAAAAATAACCTAGAGGATCAGAGTCGTCAGGTATCAAAGACTGGCCATGAAGTGGTTGTAGCGCGGTTAAAGAGCCTGTACTTACTCGGCTCTAGTGTTGCGGGTGGTTCCGATCGTCAAAGCACTGACGTTAAAACTGAGAGAGTGTGCTCCTGTTTGTGTTCAGCCAGAGTAAAGAAGCACTTGTTTCAGAGGGTTGGAGGAGCATGATTGATTTCACCTACTCAGCTCCTTGCATAAAGAGCTCTGGAGTGCACTTATCTGTAGTTCATTTAGTATTAATCACTGTAAAAATATACCTGTCATCACAGTGTATTTTATGTAGACTTTAAAAATGGGCACCGGTCTGGAAAAAAAGTACTTATATATATATATATATATATATATATATATATATATATATATATATATATATATATATATATATATATATATATAGGGTCAATAAAAAGTTCAATAACAGAACAGTGTGGTTAGGTTAATACTACAGTCATTACATCCTGTCAACCAATCACAAACGCAGACCCAGGAACGCTCCGTCGGCCTTCAAAGAGTTCAGAGAGCACGTGCTCTTTATTCCTTTTTTAAGACTTACAGGTTTGGTAAAAAGTTGGTTGAATAAAGCGTGAAAGTGAGCAGAATTTATCTTGTCATTGTTGTAATTGTCATTTTTATTATTGGCTCCCAATCCTCTGACATCTAAGAACCTGCATCACATTTTTTTCCTCTCTCACTGTTTATTGTCTTTAGGAGACGAGAAAAAGAAAAAGATAATTAGCAGGTTTGATTTCAGGGAAAATCCAAATTTGGTAAGTTATCGCCCAGGAAGCGCCTGGTTGAGTTCAGATTAGCCGAGCCAAGCAGAGTTTTCCGTCATGTTTTATGAAACGCCTAAATGTACTTTTCTGCTGCCACAGCATTATGCAGCTAATCAGTGTTGGCTCTTGTTTTTTTTTTAATGCACTTTCTTGCATTTTAAATGAAATGGCAGTATTTTTTTAAGAAAAGTACTTCAGATAAGTGTTCCAGTTTTTTTATATTATTCCAGAAGCTTAAAGGCTCAAAGGAATTATTTTAGCAGGGTAAATTTGTTCACTCTTCAGTATTAGATTAGATTAGATTAGGTCATTTCCAGTAGGGATTGTCTTTAGTTGTAAACATGATTGAGGATTTATTTCTTTTTTCATTTTACTTGCTTTCTCTGCTGATTTGCTATTTTTAACAGCAGTGATTACTTCTTAGGTTGTATGTTTTTAAGACAGACCTCCATCGGTCAGCCTCTTAATGCATGGTATCGACGTCTTCACCTTTTCTTTCTTTGAATCTGTATTTAAAGGACTGTTTCTACAAGGGCTGCTGGTTTTAGATACCAGTAGCAGATAATAATCCAACAGAAAATCTAGGAGTCAGACGATCAGCCCAGTGTCAGCATCGATTCTTAACCTTTATCAGATTTTTATTGAGCTCAAAACTCTGCAACAGAGTATGTGCTGTTGGTCGATGCCTTCATTGACCCCCCAAAAAAAATAAAATGATTTTTTATTTTTAAATTCAACACGCTGATGAGAGGAAAATTCCCAGATTCTGGGTTCCTCCATTCAAATCTCTCCTCAGTGTTGGATCGACTTCCATCTGTACTTTCTGTAGTACCTTTGTGCAAACAGCAGAGGACAAACTTGTCTCATTGGCATGCACTTTGTTGTGGGCCCTGAGCTGCGTTTGGACACCCAGCCGCTCGTTCCTTACAGGGTGCATGTATGCCGCAGCATGACTTGGACGCGGCGCTTTGTGCCTTCCCTTAGATGTCCTCTGTGAAGTTGCCCCTGTGTCTCTGGCCGCACTTTAGCATCCAAAGCTTCCAGTTGAATATGCCCAAACCACTCAGACCTTCCTTATTCCTCTCTGCAGCCTTGTGGTCCAATCATCTTTGTAAGAACACTTCAAAAACGGGTAGCGGCGATGCCTTGCAGCAGGAAGGTCCTTGGTTGGAATCCCGGTCTTGTTTTTTTTTTTTTACCTCGGCTTCTTCTCACAGTCCAAAAACACGACTGCTCAGTTAGTTGCTCTCTCTTAGCTATCAGTGGGTAGCCACCAGCCCCCCCCCCCCCCCCCCCCCGCGGCCGGGGGGGGGGGGGGGGGTTACGACTTCAAAAACCCTCCAGATCAGTTTGTGTGGCTCAGTGTTGTAGGGAGCCTATAGCTGTCATATTCAGGCGTGGACGTCATCTCACCTGAAAGCGTTGATATGCACCAGTTGCCGGCGCGTTGCATCACGGCCCTCTCCTCTCAGAGGTTCAGCTGCAGGGGTGCAGGCAGAAGATGGCGTCACCGCGGCCGTGTTGTGCAAACGGTTTGTGTTTCTGCTCTTCAAGAGGTCTCACTCATTCCTCTTGCTACGGAGTCGTGTTTTTAACAGAGCAATAGATTTCCGTTAAATACCCACGGAGATCAAGCGAGGTTGTGGTCCGGGTCGCTGGAAAGGAGCGGCGTTTCATTCAATGTGACGCGCGGCGCACGTCAGGCGCCTCTCGGTGCTCTGTGCCGTGGATTTGGGAATAAAGTCAGGGCACGTCGTGGGGTGTATTTTTAGCGGTACGGATGGGGAAGGCTCTTGGGGGTAATAAAAAGGAGGGGGAAGTCTTTCGGGAAGAGTTTAATCTTTACGTTTCTTGTGACTCCACTAGTCTCTCTTTTTTTCTTCTTTTTTTTTTTAGTTTCAAAGCTTACATGGGAATAAAAGACGACACGGTGGCAGAAAGCTGCACTCTTCCCCCTGAGGCTTTTACACATGCCTTAGGCCCTTAAGCCCGGTCCTGTCAGGAATATGTGCCATGATAACGTGACACGGATCCGTGCCGTGGATGCCTCACCGACGCCCCCCGCTCACACTCCTGCCCCGGCTTCCTAAATCCCCAATCCATAGTTGTTGCTACGTCTGTTGTCTTAAAAATTGTTGTCTTTAAAAATAAAATCTGTCGTGATCTGAACCGTGTAAATGAAAGTTGAATTTCAGTTAAAGGGGGGAAAAGTGGAGCTCTCCGCTGGGAAATACAGGTACACCTCAATACAACCGGATATCACAGGAAAGGTCGTCTGTTTCCGTAATTTAATTAAATAACTGGAGACATTTATCACGCACCGTCTGTAATCCACCAACATATCAGCATAGACCGCATTAGAAACACAAGATTTTATTTCTCAACAAAAATTTGAACTCATATATCCCATTTTTCACTTTTGGAAGTGAACACTGCATGTACCACCTCTCCTAGGTCATTGGTTTAAATCCCAATGGCAGGCAGGCTGTTGTGAATTGTTCTCTACAAACACACAGAACTTGTTTCTGACGGGATCTGCCAGCTTCTGTGAAGCACTTCAAAGCAGGCGTCACCTCAGTCCCTTCTAGTATCGTCGCTCCAGCTGAAACGGAGCAGTGGCAGCCAGTCATCAGAGCCAGCAGCTGTCTGCGCTCTGCCTGCACGCTTTACTTCCAGAGTCATTAAACCGTCCGTCCCTCCCCTGCCCTGCCGGCGGTCTTCACGCTGGACGCCGACAAAAGCACGTTTGTGGAAGATCTCCCCGAGTCGGCGGGCGGACGCCGCCTTCATCCGCGGCTTAACCCGACAGATGACTAATGCCTCACCAAAAGCCATTTCTTCCAAGCGCCGCACGTCCAACTCCAGGCGCAGGGTCCCACCGCGCTACGGCGGAGCACAAAGGCAGGGAAAGCCCCGTTGGGTCGGGAATGTGAGCTGTTTTTGTGCCAGCGAGAGAAGATTTATGATCAGAATTAAAGGCCGCCAACAGGAGATTTGGATCGCGATTGATTTTACGCAATTCAATTTTAAGTTTGTTGATTTATAATATGCCCTCCACTTATCAATCTGGGGGGTGGGGCGCTAACCCTCACCGAGTTAGCCGCTGGTGAGCTAGATCGATACATTAGAGAGAAGGAGAGATTGAAAGATGATGCTGGAAAGAGTTGTCCCCCTTCTCTTCCTCGTGGTGTGTTTTTGGTGCGTGTGCATGCAAGTTTGCACTAACTCCCTGCTTTCCGGGATTTGCCCGTGATACCTGGCGGCATTTACTCAGCAGCAGGAAGCTGGGGCTACGGATCCACCGTCACCCCCCCGCCCCACTGCTCCTTCCTGCCCCGTACTACGGATGCCTCCTCAGCTCTCCCGCCTTTGAAGCATTTCTGTAGACTCAGGAATTTCTCCCAACCTGAACGTGGCTCCCTTCGTTTGACCTTACTGCAGCTGTTTTCAGTCGATTGCCCCCCCCCCCCCCCACCCCCCCGATCTGTTCCCAGAAGGACGCCTTTTAAGTGCGCGATGGAGAGATTGCCAAGACTTAAGATCGCTGGAAGCATATCTGGTCTCACTGATGAGATGGAGGACTAGAAAAGCTATTAGACGGCAGATAGATGGAGCCACAGCTTGAACAGGTGGATGGGGGCTGGCGAACACAGGCCCGTTGCCCGGCCCCCCCGCCATCTTCTTTCTCGCCTACCTTGTTGCCACACCAGTCTGACACCCCCGGCCTCTCTGTCAAGCCACTTTCTTTGTACTTCTGGTCTCCCCGTCTCACGTTTCCTCCTCACCCCAACAGCACCACCTTCCCCTCTGGAGATCTCCTCCTTGCGTGTTTTCACTCTCGGTTCTCCCCACTTCAACCTATTGCTCAGACCCCCGCCCCGCCCCCTCCCTCGGTTGGAGAGGGAAAAAAAAAAAACCCTAAAGCTCGGGCGGCCGGGCTGGCAGGGAATGAGATTTGTTTTTCTCTCTGCTCCACCTCATATCGTCGCTTTCCTCGCTGCCCCCAGCTCTTAACTTGTTGCATGACAAGTCCGGCACCTCGCAAGAATAAATCATCTCCATGGACGGGCCGCGCCCGCGTGAGCGCGGGGGCCGCCGCGACCAGGAAGGGCTCCCTTATAGCGGTGCTGGTTGTTTTGTTGTGATCATGGGTGCAGAACTGCCACCCCGCTCCGGTGTATATGTGTACGTGTGTATTATTAATGCCTCTGACTGTGACCTGCCCACACTCTTATCACTGTGATTTATGCTCTCCCTGTCCACACTGTGCTTTTCAGCTTTTTTTCCTTTTTTTTTTTATAGAAATCCACTTTCTGTTCATGTAGACGAGCTGCATGACTTTTTTTCCCACTCTTCCTGTATGCCTCTGTGTTCTTTAATTGGTTGCCATGTTATTTGTTGGCTTGTTTATAGGGGAAGAAGTGCACCGCTGTTGCCGTCCGTGACACTGATTTAGAGGCTAAACAAGCTCCTAAATCATACAGAGAGGCTCTTTATTTTGCTTAAAACGTTAAATCCCCATAATAATGGATGGAGTTTATACACATTAAGTACGAGGGTCTTCAATCTCACAACGTAAGTCGAGAGATCTCTAACTTTACAGCCAGCGTTTCCTCCTAAAGTTGTAGGTGCCGTCGTCTCTTGCTCAGGCGGTGCTGAGTACCAGCGGGCCTTTTTGGGCTCATGCATGTCGGCTACACGGGGTTGGAGATCGCAGGCGCCGCTTCCTCCTCCTCCGCCACGCACCCCATCTGTGATTGCCAGAGAAACATGTCCCAGAGGCGTATCGTTAGCACAGTATCACCACACATATGTGCCTATCCCAAAGATCTGCCTGGACCGCAGTCAGTTTGAACAGGTTACGATGAATTCATTTAGCTTCACTGTTGCTGCAGAACAAAATGTGGGTAAGAAGTTAATGTCATTAGGAGACTAGAATGAACTTGTTTTTAAGGCCCAAAAAGCAGATGTCAATAGGACCTTGATGTTGAAGTAAGGGATAACGCCCAGGAATGAATGGACGACGTGAAGCCCATTCATTTCTGATGATGGACACCTCGAAGGGCGTTATCCCGCTTATACCTTGGCAACTTGCTAAATAAATATATATTCAATTATTAATACTTTACTGTTTTTTTTCCCACAGTTAAAATCTTAAGTTTTTCACAAGAAGTGGCTTAGAGAACCATTTAATATCTCTCGTTGTGATGCGTTGCCAAGGTAACCAGTGTCAACTAACTTTCCGTTGCCAGCCAACGTTTGAGCCAGCGCAGTAGTTTAGATCAACCAGGCTACATTTTTATAGGTGTCCTACTCCCCTTTTCACGGACACCCTGCAGCCAATCAGAGTCGAGTATTCACCCCCATCATGGTAAAACTGCAAATAAGGGGTCTCCGTTCTGGTAATTTATTTAGTGATGTTTGTTTAATGCTGTATAAAATATTTTAGAAGGCAAAGAGGTGGGAAGGTGGTCAAGAGACTACAACTAAGTTTATGCAGCAATTTAGCAGACGCTTGCCACAAACAAGTTGTTCAACATTGTTGAAACCATGTGGTTGACATGGAGATAATGTGTATTTGGGGTTTTCCCAGTAGCTGAATACAGTACTCATCTAGGGTCTGTGTTTGCAATGAACCCAAAGCCAAAAGACATCAACGTTACATGGTTATTGCAGCATTTAATAACATTAGTGCACCTTTTACCAATATTGTGCAGCTCTAGGTGACAATGGCTGAGTAGCTGACCCGTAGATCTGAAACTAGGCTTCTTCCTCTTCTTTTGGGGTCTAAATGGACCTGTTTTGATGCTTTGGAGGAATCTGCTGCTTAGACTTGGACTCTTGGCTATGTTTGCAGGCTCCGCCCGTCGTCGTGCCATTGGCAGATAAAGCCGTCAAGGTTGTCCCCAGTTTGCTGCTTATTCCTGCTAAAAAATCCTGGACTCTTTCGATCGCGCGATCAATTAGTTGTTATTATCAAATGACGTCTTTTGACTCATTCGTTGCGTAAAGGCATTTTTCTTAACCAGACAAGAATAAGTTCAGGTACGGTTCCTTTAAAGAGTATTACGAGCCTCTACATGGACTACGCTACAACCCATCCCAGCGTTGTGGTCTTCTGAAGCTGCGTTTAACGTTCGTCTCCAGGGCAACGTTTACTACCAGTAACTATTACCAAAATCCCCGAACAGTATTCATTTAGTGAGCTTTTGGAAGTCTTGTTTTTCCGTTAGATTAATCCGTTAGAGTCGCCTGACGCGGTAATCCCGGCCCGGCAACGGCAGGCCGTGACGAGGCGGTGCCGGTCATTCTGTGCAACCGGCTGCCGGAACAACCCGCTGGACTTCAGCCAAGGGTCGTTTCTTCAGTAGCAACGGAGCTAGAAGAAATGGACAGCGCCGACGCGTGCTTAGTAGTCCGAGTCGACCTGGCCGTGTTCAGCGCCATGAGTTATTTGGTTCTGTGCGGCTTCTCTAAGCTCTGCGTGTACCGGACCAGTTGCATAAGCAGTTCCTGGTCCAAACAAACTCTGCTTACAAAACTGTTATTTTGTACTTTTGCTCTCAGCTTCATTTGAGTTGATGCAGAAATGTTGTAGCCGGTTGATCGGCTCCTTAAATGGCTGATGATTTTATTGGATCCTAAATCCATGCGAGCACTGTCCCTGGTATTTGCAAATAAATGCTGACAACATGCGTTTTGTAATTGAAAGCTCAGAGAACAAAGTGACTTTTATATTTGGGGGGGAAAAGGTCTTACTTCACCTCCAGTTCCCAGAGAATACACCCAGGAACTACGGCGTGATTGATTGCACCGTTATATGCTATGATTTTGGTGACGCATCGAGTATGCATGGAGCCTAATCTGTTTTTATGGACCCCTCCCCTCCATGCTGTGCGGTGTAACTAGCATTTTAACAAATGCAGGATGTTTTATTCATGGTTGCATCTGTGATTTTTGGGTTGGTTGGACATCTTCGTGTGCCGGCCGCAATCAGCAGAGCCCGACGACGTCTTGAATAGAGCAAACCTCCGTCCTCCTCTGTCTCCAGTCTCCAGTCGGCTCGCTCCAAGCGGCCAGTTCTCTTCTTCCCCGTCGGGGTTTTGACTGATCGGCGTGTTTTAGGACTGAATAACAGACAAAAAGCTGTTTTCCTCTCCAAATCGAGGTTGGCCAGCTCTGCTCCTTTGGCAGCTCTGCCCTGCATGTCTTGCCCCTCCGCTCCAGCACACCTTCTCGCAGCGATTGATTTGCCTCCTCGCTCTGTCATCACCTTCAGCAGAGACTTGTTAATGACCCATTCGTTTCAATCTAGCGCGTTAAAGCAGGCGTGCAGGGCGGAGGCCAACGGCGACCAGGGAGTTCTTCGGCAGGTTCAGCTTGATTTTGCTCGCGTGTTGCTTTCCTTGCGTTGCTGTCTGTTTCAGCCCCGCGGCGTGAAGAAGAAGGGACGCACTGGTCCAACAGATATTCAGTAAACAGTGTCCTTAGAAAGTATCCCTGTGTGAACTTTTGACCAACACTAAGAGTGTAATTTTAAGTAGGGCTGCACAATTAATCGCATTTGCAATATAATCGCAATTTAAAAAAACGCAATTTCCAAATCGCAGAAGTCTGCAATTTTTGGCTATGTAACAATTAGTGAATCAGACTTTAGGTGTCAGTAATATGTTTAAGTGGGTTTGCCTCCACATGGAAGGGAAGACAGTTGCAGCAGTGAGATAATCTAATTTAATTACTTGTTTTAGAGTTTATATAAACATACTGTTTTACCAGAAACTTTCAGGAATCTCATCATAGCATTAAGTAGTGGTCAAACTGTTTAATACATAGACTTGCTTGTTGGTTGCACTTTACACTTTATATTCAACAAGGATTGATGTCCAAATCAATTAAAAGCTGTTCTCTTGAATAATATTCTGATTAATAAAAACATTAAAAGTTCTTGTTTACAAACATCTTTATCTAGAGGCCACTTTTGTTGCTTGTGGTTAATGCAGAGAAAAGTCTAAATCAAATCGCAATTTTGGTTGAAATGTATCGTAGGCAGAACGCAATCATTTCTGCTCTGAGTTGAGACGCAGCGGCTCTTTTAGCACCTAATCTGCACAGCGATGAAACAGATTGATTTGTTGTTTGTATATGTTTAAAAAGACATGATAAATGAAACTGAAAAAAAATAATCGCATTAAACCGCAATATTAAGATAAAAAAATCGCAATTAGATTATTTTCCAAAATGGTTCAGCCCTAATTTTAAGTATGGTCTAGTTTTGTAAACCATCCCCGCAGCATGATGCGGCCACTACCATATTTCACCGTGGTGATGCTGAGTTCAGGGCCTTCTCTGCTCTTCATCATGCTTTTAGTTTTCTATCCTCTCAGACCTTCACTAAACATCTGCATTAATATGGAGATTTAATTGCACACATGAATTAAAAGCCCGCTGCATTTAATCCGTGTACCATGTTTCCTTCCTCATCAAAGCTTTGCACAACTTTGCGTCGATCAGATTCCAGCAGATTGCTCCGAACTTTTTGTCTGTAGCGAGGCAAACTGTTCCAGCGGGTCAGGTTAATGTTCCCGCAACGCCGGAAGTTGGAACCAGAAAGTACGTAGAAAGTCAAATCACCAAGATGGAAATGCTGAGAGAAGTTAAGAGTTGAGCCGTGACGCGGTTAAGTGGTTTCTAATGTAGGCGTCTTTCAGTCCGGGACGCCACCGGGAGGAGCCCCACCCGTGGACGTTTTCAGTGTCGTCTTGTGTTTGCTGCAAACGGCCGACGTGTTTGTCACGTTTCGACAGATTAAAATGCTTCCTTGGTTTAAAAAGCTGCTGCACAACGACCACTTATTAACATTTTATGGTAGTCTGACTGGAGTAGTCATTTGAGCTGCTTCGTAGTTCCTCATGTTTTCACTGTTTTAATTTTCCAGCGGGCTGTAGGAATATATTCCTTTCATAAACGCTGCATCTGTTTGTTTAAGGAGCTCCTAATGAAACTATTGTCATTGAATAATGGATTACTTTAACACAGCACACAATGGGATTAGGTAATTTGTTTCATATCTGGTTTTTTTCTTTCTTTCTACAGCACAGCTAACTATATTCAAAGGTCGCACAGCTCCTATCTGCATGGTCCTCTTTTCTGTTAATTAAGTAGCGTAACTTGCTTGTGCTGCAGCAGAACCCGGTGCGCCGAAGACCCGCGGAGAAACGAGTCGGCAAAAGAACCGTTTCCCCCTCTGAAAAAGAAACCCGCGAACGAAAACACTCTAAATCGCCATAATCAGGACGAATCAGCCCGACAAGCCGAGACGCAGTTAAAGCCGGTGACATAAATCACCGGATGATAAAGTCAGAAATGAAACTGCGGGTCAGAAAATCAAATGAAATTTCCTTTAAGGAAGGAAAAGGCCTCGCTGACTCCCCCCCCCCACCCTTCTTCAGTCGTTTTCCTCTTGCTCCAGTTAAATCCTCTGACTGATGTTTGCCTTTTGTCTCCTGCCTTCTCAGGTGGTGTTGAAGATTATTAAGCACTACCAGGAAGAGGGCCAGGGCAGCGAGGTGGTTCAGGGCGTCCTGCTGGGCCTGGTGGTCGACGACCGGCTGGAGATCACCAACTGCTTCCCGTTCCCCCAGCACACCGAGGACGACGCCGACTTTGACGAAGGTAGCTGGAAGCCAAGTGTCCCCCTTCAGAGACGGAAGCAAACTCCGGCTCTGCGGGGCGCTTCTGCCGATGATGGATGCAGGAGATCATCATATTTGATCGCTTCAGTGATATTTCACCACTTCCTCGTCACCTCGCGGTTATCATTACAGATAACCGCGCCTTTTGTCATTTAAATTGTGCCGCGCGCCGCCACAAACTGCAAATTGGGCCGATTAGGTTTTTAATTAGCTCCCGAGCTCTCGGGTTGACGTACCAGCTGGCAGTGGAGACGTTCACTGGAGACGTGGGAAATGTGTTTTTATTTTTGGCCTGCAAAAACTTGTTTGTTTTATCTGATCACGCTGAGCGACAGCGGGGTCAAAACGTTTATCGTCTTTGGATCTCATTACCGTTGGCTCGCAGAGAGGGGCGGGAGCGGCTCGGAACACGTCTTTAACCCAACGCTGACGCTCAGCTCTTCTTTATTTAGCCATAAGCTGCTTAGAAAATATGTCACAATGCTGAATATCGATGGGTTTTATTTATGTATTTTTTTTTTTTACTGAGTGCCTTGAAAAGGTATTCACACCCTTCGGTCTTTGAGGAAGGAAAGTCAACATAGTTTTCAACTATAAGTCTGGGTGCGTGAGTCAATACTCGAGCTTAGTAATAGGGGAAAGAGAGTATGTGTGAACATCAGGTCTCAAGTCTTTGCACGTATTATCCTCTGCACTTTTGGTCTGGACTTTGACTAGGCCGTTGTAACACATGGATGTTCTTAGGGGGTGGTGTCCTGCACGTATCTGATAAGTTCTGATAAGCTCAGGATGCCACCATGTTCTTTAAAGGCCGAATCATCATTCATCATCGTCATTCTGGTGTGTTAGCTCAGGGAAACATCAGCAGCGTGCAGCACAGCGGCTCTCGAGACCCATCTGATCATCTGACCTCTGCTTCACCGCCGTCGTCCTGCTGGAAGGTCAATCTCAGCCCCAACAACTCTTCTGTAGCTTGTAGCGGGTTTTCTCTCTGGGTCTTCCTTAATTTAACCCCATCAGCTGCTGCCACCTCTGTGTTTCATAGTAGGAACGGTGTTTTCAAGGGGAGCTGCACTGTTAGCTTTACACCACAGACGGTTGTGCTTGTACATCAAAAAGGTGTAAATTAGGTGTCCTCTGACATCTGAGCATCGTCTTCCACCTGTTCGCTGCGACCAGTAGACGGCTCGATCCAAACCGCTCCTTTTAAATAGATGGCAGGTTTGTGGAGTGCATGGGTAATAGCTGTAAGCATCTCTGCAGCTCCTCCAGAGCCTCTTGGCGAGTCCTTGGTGTAGATGGACTGTTCCTGATTAGGTGAGCTCTGAAGCTCAGCGTGTCAGTTCACAGTTAGGCACTACTTGGTGTTGATTGCCCATAAAATCTTAATAAAATGTCTGGAAGTTGCTTGAAATTTGAAAGAGGGTGTGAATAATTTCCCAATGTGCCAGGTGTCCTACGCTGTCATGGTCAGGGTTGATGCGTGAGCCACAGAGGGAGGGCGCGAACACGCTCAGGTTTTCACTTAGTAGTTATCCGCAGACATCCGTTTTTCCTGCCGACCTCCCGCTTCCACGTCCTCTGACCTCCGCCTCCTACCCAGCTAAGTGCATCAGAAGCCGCTGCCACGCTGGTCCGGGGGACAGGACGGAGGCGAACAGCTGCGGGGAAAGGTGGACAGGGAGACGAGCTTTACAGGCCTCCACTGCTAATGAGCAGCCGGCAGAAACCGAGCGAGGATGCCCATTCAGCGGCGGTAGCTAAAGGTCGTTAGTGGGAGGAACGCCGGCCCAGTGTGTCTTTCTGCGGGAGACGGCTTGTTGGGATGTCGACTTTTGATGGGCCGGCTTTTCCATCCGCCTCTCCCAGGTTAACGAGGGCTTCGGTGACGAGTGCCGCGCTGCGAATCCTGGCAGATCGGCCGAGTCGGGACAGAACTCCTCCCAACAGGGATCCCGGCCCATCTGCAGAAGGTGACAGGCTGCCGGGTTATCTGACACCAAATTCCAAATGTGTCTCTGCTTGTTTGCCAACTTCTGCTCTCCTACATGAGAACACGGCGTCCAGCATCAGATCCCACTGCAAAGGCCCGCTGCGCCGTTCTTCCAAAAGATGATTTCTCCCTCCTCCCTGTGATGTTCAGCCACTAAATCAAAGCCAGAGGCTCCGGCAGGAGTGAGACCGTTGATCAGCCGCTTCGCAGAAAATTGGTTTTATGTCTGTACATAAGGTCATTTTGTTCCTGTGCTGCAGTCGGAATTATCCACCCCCGCAAACAGCTGACCAGCTGGGCCAGTCAACTGTCTGTGTCCTGTGTGCTGCAGCAGCTAATTGTTCGTTTTTCATCTGCGCTCACGTTGGAGTGGGCTGCCTCGACCCTCTGCAGACCTGCAGCACACGCCGGAGCTAAAGTGTTTTGCTCGAGCCGGGATCTGGCTCTAAATCGTCACCAATGTAATAATGGACGTGTAGGAGGACTTCATGATGCAAGAGCCGAACTATCAATCGGATCGATCATCATCTAAAAACGTCAGTCCGTCCCGTTCAGTCACATCTGGGTCCGTCTGCAGACCAACGTCAAACAGAGCTGGGCCTCTGCAAGCAGATCTAGTTGCCGACCTCCGGAGATGCTGATGTGATTTGGTTTTTGTGTGTTCAGGGTTGTTTGCCCCTGGAAGTGATTTTTGTTTTTTGTTTTTGTTAGGTGAGCAGTATGTTGCACCTTTTTGCAGAAACTTACGGATGCCAGACGTTCAACTGCAAAGTCGAGCGTTTCAGAAAACGAGGAGAGCAAAGGACCCGTGTAGGTGGCAGGGAGCCGCTGATGGCTTCAGCAATAAATGGATAGAAATTAGAGCTGCGCCCAGCCAGGTCGTTTCTCAGATCATGTCCCCGTTTCACATATCTGCTGTACCGTCTTTTTGTTTTTGTCCTGGCGTTTTAAATTAATACAAAATAGAAAACAACAAAGAGACACAAACTCTGTCACCATGGTTTTCAGGTTAAAAAACAGCTGCTGTTGTCAACACTTTTGCTTTATTGCATTTTAATGTTGGTAAAGTTGTCTTAAACCCTTAGTTTGGTTCCCTTGAATTTTTTAAAGCTGCTTTGCCAACAAAGTTTTCCAACTTTAAAAGTTATCTGAATCTCTAGCCTGCTGCAGGTTGGAAATAATTTAAAGGTACATAGCCACGTTATCTGCCTATACCAAAAAGACCAAAATCCAGTTGGTCATGATAAAATAAGGTTATTTACTTCAAGCGTTCGCCCAGGTCCTTTTTGAGCCTAAAAAAAAAACCACCTCATGGGTACGATGAGCAGATGTAAACAGATGCGGCGCCATCTACTGGCAGTACCGCAGAACTCTCAGGAAGCCAGATGGCGAGTAATAAATCACGTGTAAATAATGCCGTACCGACTCTGACCCTCTGCAATGCCTCGCGGTAAAGGCATTGCAGAGGGTCAGACCAACCGTTATTAATTAAATAAACCGATCTACAGCAACTCTGAGAGCCTCATATCAGAACGTCACAGAGAAATGAATTTCCCGTTGAGAAACAGAAACAGGGACACAGCATCAAGGTAAGAGCCAACCAACCAATCGATCTATTTATGATGTTTGTACGTAAGACTGTAGAGGCCAAGAAGCATTGATATTACTGTTATCACAGTTTTAAAAAGGACTTTTACTTACGTCAGTCAACTGCGGTCACAGCTGAGCTGTCGGCAGCTTTAGCGTCCGCTTCAGTGAACACCAACGTTCAGGCTGTATTCCCAGCACTATTCCAGGCTTTTCACTGCTGGGATCATATTTGTTTTTGTGGTGGTGTTTTTTTTTATTTTTTTTTTATATACTGGATCTTTGACCTTTCATTGTTTCCATAACTTTCCTGGGAGACGCTAATAGCCGTTAGCTGCTTCCTGGTTTATCCCCTGCAACACACGTGCAGTGTCGTACTTCAATTGTTATTATAAATAAACATGAAGGGCTTTATTTACGAACAAACTGAGCAAAAACAAAGCCTAAAACACCAAAATATTAACCAATGCACCGGTAGGATGTGATAATCTTTCAGAAAAACTTTGTTTGCAACCAGAGTGAGCTACTGAATAAATGTAAAAAACGTTGAATAACGCGGCTATGCACCTTTAAAGAACTGTTACAGGAAAACCAACGCAATTCTGCCTTTATTTGAATTGTTGCCAAACTCCGTACCAAGTAACAGAGAGACGTTCCCCTCATCTCTTAGATCCGCTGCTGAGTTTCCTGATGGTGTTTCGCAGAGACGTGTTTTTGTTACCACCCTAAATCACACCGCAGTATCAATGCTTGCAATATCCCGTATAGCAAAGAACTCCTCGGATGCAAGGTTTGGATGGATATTGTATATAAAGGGTCAAATTGTTGATGCTAATAATGGTTTAGGCCTCCTGGATTGACTTTCACTGCCCTCGACGTCCAAACTGGTTGTATATTTCTATTGCTCGAGATGCTAAAGCCCACAGAGACTCATGGCACAGGTGCACTGCCACCGCTGAGCGCGTAAGCTCACGAGTCGAGCCCACGATATTTCCAGGAAACCAGTCACCTTCCATTTTTCACTCTGGAGCCGCACCATGTATCGCATCTCAGTTGTCATAGCAATACCAGCATATTTGGTGGTGTTTATCCTGCTATCACACAGGCCCAGGTCTCTTCATCCTGTTGGCTCCAGGACGACTTTTTGCTCCTCACATTGTGTTGAATCGTGACTCCGTTTTAAACGCCATCCTGTCTAGAGGGTCAGAGCCGACCAGAGGCGAACAATCCCTGCTCCCCTGCCTATGATGAGCGCCTGCCATGATGCTCCTCCATTAGAGAGAGCAGAAATAAACTGATCCAGTGTGAGATGTTGGGCGCACCCGTGCCGCCACGGGAAAATACGACTTTTTAGAGCCCTGTAATAGTGATAAAGGGTCTGTAATGCGTCTTTTTATAAAGCTTTCTGCCTTTTCTGTGGAGTCCCTGAAAGGATGGATCTATTATGTTCTAGGCTGTAGAACATGTGGTCTGATATAAGACCTCCTTAGCCCTCCCAGGGGAAGCGCGGTGCCTGTCGGCAGTTTGTCAGCCGCAGCCTGCTTACGGTTCGGCATCTTAACCTGCTCTGCCAGCCGGGGTGTTTCAGGGGGAGGCTTTAAAGGGCCGCGCTACAAGCCTCCCACCAGAACCTGCGAAGATGCGCGATATGTTTCTCTCGCTGCAGCTCTGTCTGGACTAACTCTGACGCTCAGCGGTAAATCATCAAACCTCCAGCTAAAACTCTGGATGCAGAACGTCTGGGCCGACGAGAGCAGCTGACTCTCTCCTGCCCGGCGGCCTCGCGTTCCCCCGGATCCTGCCTGCCCCCAGGGCCCCCCCGCGCGCCTCTCTGCCCCGCGTCTTCCTGCGTTTGTCAGGATCAGGTTGTGCGTGTAAAGCCGAACCGTCTCCCTCTGACTCACCGTAGCTTCAGGCTGTACAGATAAAAATGACTCCTGCTATCCATCTCCAAAGGAACAATGGTTTGGATTGACAGCCTTGTGGCGGTGTGATTTTTATTTTTATTTTTTATTCGCCGCCTGCGAGACGGCGCGGCTCCGTGTGCATCTCTTAATTGTGCTATGCCACTCGCTCATCAACAGGTGCCAGTGTGGAGCCGCGCTCGCTGGGCCCCGTCAGCGGCTGCAAGTGTGGCCAAAATGAGCGAAAAGCAGGCGGCAGACGAGTAACGGCGCACGTAGGAGGAGGGGGGGGGGCAAAACAATGAAGGAAAAGGAGAAGAAAGAACCTTGGCTGAACACCAGTCCTCCTGTCTGTGGTGCCCTTGCTCCCTCTGTCCTTCCGTCATTGACTGGATGTATGGAGCGAGATGTGTAGGGCTACAGCCGGCGACGCCAGTCCCCAGGCGTTTAGAGCAGCAGAGGCGCATGAGGAGCATGTTAATAAAAGACGCGGCCGTCGTCGTCTTTTGTTGCGTTATCAGCGACAATGGATGACAAAGAATCGGTGTCCTGGTACAGAGAGATTATTAAGGATGTTGGCATGAATGAAGCTGTGGATGGTACTCGTTTTAATTCTCCGCTCCCCGAGAGGAGAATTTGCATTAAAACAACCTCTTCTCCTCTGTGCTTTTGTAAATCCAATAGAAATGTTGTCTTTATCATTTGGAAATGGATTTTTTTTTTTAAATAGAATGCTTGGAATTTGTTACAAGCCATTCAGCCTCTGAAGTGATGCTTCTACTACACTGAAATTGGATATCGGCTCTCTGTTTTGTGCGTAGTGCTCTGTCAGCTCGTTGACACTTTTCTTTAGGCTTAAATGGTCCAGCACTTGGCGTTTTGATGCCTGCTGAGGACATTTGTCTTTCATTGTGGCATCTTTTGTTGTCGTGCCGTTGGTGTATATGTTTTTATGTGTTCAACGCCAGCTGCCCAGGGAAAAACCTTTGGGTTTTATTTCAAGCTGCTGAGAAGTGAAGTGGCTAAAAGTTAACCGGTGAGAAGGAGATCCTCAGCTCTGATAGGTGGATGCCAGGAACAGTAGATGCACCGAAAGCTAGATTTGAACACCTGGTCAGTTTGGTTGACTTACAGATCTGTTTCCAGTCGATCCAAAGAATCACACCAATCACGACTTTGCTATGCTTTAGTCGTGATTGGACATTGTTTGTCCAAGTCGGTTTAATAATTCTTCTGTGCTAGTGACGGCAGGTGGGCTCTGACTAAAAGAGCCTCTTTGGACGGGTTGGATTGGCACGGTTTTAATATTAAAGATGGCAGCATGTTTGCATTATGCTAAGCACAAGTCACATTTCTGCAAACCCGTTCCTAACATTCGCAAGAGGTCATTTGTCCTCATCGTGGCTTTCACTGTTTAAAGGGACTAAGTTTACCAACGGCAGCTCTAATGAGGCGTGACTCTACGCATAGTTATCAGATGCTATTCCACGAGTGAGCTATTGACAGCCCAGAATAAATTTAGCTTACTGTAAGGCTTACTTTGTCTCTTTAATCAGCTAAAGATCGATTTTCACATAAAACAGATTTACTCAGAAGGGCTGCTGTGCAACCAGCTGTTGTTAAAATAACAAGGTAAGATATTTTTCTCTTTTGTGCTCCGCCTTCTTTTGGAGCCATATTCGTTATTTATGTTTATTTATTTCTCCCATCGCCACATATAGACTGATGAGCAACAGCGATAACCGTCGTCTGGCACTTCAAGATTCGATTCCATTACGATTACCTGAGAGTGAAGCTTGGTAGCTTGTCCTGTTATTGGCGGGTCGCCGCTCCGACCGTCTGTCGTTGTGTCTTTGGGCAAGACACTTCACTCCAATAGCCTGCTGGCGGTGGTCAGAGGACCCGGCGGCGCCATTGTCGCCTCTGTCAGTCTGCCCCAGGGCAGCTGTGGCTACAAACATAGCTCACCACCGTCAGGGTGTGAATGGCTGAATGAATGTAGAGTGAAGCACTTTGTGGTCGTCGGGCTAGTTAAAGTACAAGTACAAGCCATTTACCATTTTAATCTGTCGTTCTTCAGCTGCTTTCTATTGGAGCTCATTTCTATTTGCACCGATGTGACTTTTATTCACTGATCTGAACGGTAGTCTCTGTCTTTGTATCTGCCTGAGAACATGGACCCTTACATTTCCAAAACTCGGCCAACATTTCCGACTAAAGCCCGTCCCGTAACAGACAGAAGCAGGAAGACGGGATGCTTAAAACGGTAACCCTGCTGTCAAACATTCAGCCTTCCTGTTATCTCCTGGAGTCTCGGCCCATCGTTTGTCCTGCGACGATGACAAAGCCCTCCCTGACACTGATGATGGCTAACTTTGTGTCTTCTTCCCTCGGTGAAGAATGTTGCTGTTTACTGGCCCTGATAGACACGGTGCGTTAACTGGTCAGAAAAGGGTGGGATTTTTGAGTTCATTCAGGAGGTCTGGGCCAGAATCCCAGCCAACGGCGCCGTTTCGTTGTGTAATGTCAAAGTTCTGCAATGACGGTAAAGACTTTCAATTTGAACTTTAGTCTTGTGTGAAGCTGGTTGGAAGGATGCCCAAAATGAATCAAGTCATACGGTTTAAAAAGCCATTCTCCCTCACCATACTCTGCTAAGGAGGCGTATGTAAACTTCCGAACTCGGGGTGAGGATTATGTGTGGCGTGTAATTCCAGCATTTAGCACATCACATAATCATTTCCCCATAAACCTTTACAAATTAACTGATCAACATTTAGTGTCAGTATAGAGTAAATATAAATATGTGGTTCCCACTGTATGTCTGGCAGATGCACATTGAAACAATGTTCAGGTGAGCTGTGTAATTTGCTCCATTGCGACGCCCCCAGATAAATCCATGCTAAAGCCTGAAAGCACTAATATTATAGATGGATCAAACTGACAAGGTGCTGTGGTTTTCTTCAGCGTGTAAGGGGCTCGCTTTATCAAACCCGTTTCTCCTTCTCCCATTCGGCAGCAGGAGGAGGGATCCTGACGACAGGGAGAAAGCCGACTCTCCTCTGCACCTTTCGTCTACCGCTCTACCTCTTTGTTTTTTTTGCTTTCCAGACTCATAGCATGGAAGCGCTGCCCCTGTTTCCCCTTTTCTTTTCTTTCTCTGAGATCAACAGCTCACCATCTACAACCCCCCCCACCCCCCCCCCCCCCACCCCCATGTGTAATTACTTCTCTGCTGTTGGAGAGAAAAATGGAAGCGCCCAACAAATGTCCCGTTGGGATAATCATATCCCAGAAATGGATCCGTTTGCTTTGTGGAAGTCATTATTGTCGGCGGCCAGCTCCGGGCTTCCGGTTTTCCTCTTTGGGATGACTGCAGTATTCCTGCCGCCAAGGAACCAATTTTTTTTCCCCGAGTGTTTGTTTGTCTGATTAGAAGAATCCCCCTCATAATGACAAATGTGGCGCGCGCGTCAAACTTTGGCAAGCAGATTGGCTCTTCCTGCTGATAACGTTGGATTTGTATCATGACCCGTTGTACATTTTACATCTGCGGTATCTTTTGCGTGCGCTCCCCCCCCCCCTCCGAAGTCAGCTGCCAGCCCCTTCCTTCTGCTTGTCCTTCTGCCTCAAGCCAAGATGCAAGCTATCTGTCCAGCGCAGGTGCAGCTCGCTGCCAGTCTCTGTCCAGCTTCAAGTCATGCTTCTCATTGCTCAAGTAGATGGGAACAGTTTGTCAGGCTGCTGAAACAAACAGGTTTCATCCAGACTTGTTTTTGCAGAGATGTCCGCTTCCATAATTAGGCCCGTGTTTTTTTTGTTTTGTTTTTTCGTAGAAAGGCTGGTTGGACAACACCTAATGGTCTTCTTTTCTCAGAAGAGCATTTAGGTTGGACGTTTGATTGTCAGGTACCCACTCCAGTTCTAACAAGACGGATAATTAAAAAAAAAAACAAAAACAAAAAAACCCAAACAAACCTTAGCCTCTTCATGTGTAAACAAGCTGCAGTCATTAGCTGAGATAGATTTTGATGATTGGCACCCTCGTCTCAGTTTGGTGTTTGTTGTTTGTGTCACTCCTGCTGCCTCAGTTTAAATTCCCAGCAAACCAATTAGCCACAGAGCTTCGGCTTAGTTTTGCCATGATGTGGTGGTTTAAATGAGATAAAAAAACAAAACTGGAGAAATGTGATACTGCAAGGGATACCAGCCTGCACTGATTTAAAACATTGTTAATAGAAAGGTTGCATGACATCTTTCTCGTGTTTTCAGAAGCAAACCAAAAGACAGAAAATCTCTACCACAGGATGTATGGGCGTCGTTTATTCATACCTAAAAAGTAAGAGTTAGCTTGCAGAGGTTTTCATAACCATAAACCGAGGGAACAGGAGTGTTAATCAGAGAGGCAGCTGAGAGGACCGTGGTGACTCTGGGGGAGCTGCACATACCCACAACTCAAGAAGGAAAACTATTAGTCGTGCTTTCCATTATAAAAACAAACAGGAAAAAACCTAAAGAAGTCACAGTTTGCCATGAGCCATATACAGCAGAGGAGTTGGTAAACATGTAGAAGAGGGTGCTCTATGCCAGCCTACTTGCAAAACGCAGTGTGGTGGAAAATGAGCACCGGTCATCACCTTAAGCACAGCATCCCCATGATGAAACGCGGCGGTCGCAGCATGCTTTTAAATGGCAAATGGACTGAACTTGTTAAGCTTTGTTTTTTTTTTTTTCCCCATACTGGTCGTTGAAAGCACTTTTAGAGTTTCACTACTGAATACAGATCGCTGTGCAGCATGTGCCTTGCCCAGTGGAACATCAACACCTGGCATAACCTGGAATTGACCTGATGCATATCAGTCAACCTTGGAGGCTCGTTAGTAACTGACCAATCAGCGATCGCAGTTTGTCCCAAAGTGGAACACACTTTAGCGGCGGGACTTTATGAAGGCATTGCGGTGTGAAGGGTTTCGTTTAAAAAGAACACCAGTGAAAATGGTTAAATGTAAGAACAACTGTGACACCCGTTATCCTGAACGTTTAGAGGGTGTTTATTCATTTCCCAAAACCTAAAAGGAGTCTAGAAAAATGTAAAAGATGGATTTACGGCTGACCTGGAGCAGCTGACCACAGCAGTTAATGACGGGGAACTTCCTCGTGTTCTTCTGTAGAAAGGTAACTCAGTCTGTGTTCATAATTGTATGCCGATTGGTTAAATTAACAGATGTCCTCTATCCCGCCTGAGCTATTTGGAAAAGACTGTGCAAACATTTGATCTGTGCAAGGCTCGCTCCAGCATTACACACTCAACTTGGTCCAACATACCAAATCCCATTAAGACACTTCTGGTCATTCTCACGAGTCACAGTGACATTGGATTTTTAGTCGTTAGCTGAAATAAAAATGAAACCAACAACAAAAGCGAGAACTGCCCCAGGCATTTCTAGACAGGTAGAAGAAAAGCCTGAATAGATTGCAGCATAAATATTTGAAAATGACAAAGTAACTCCTGATCTACTGCACTGGACTGGATATTATTTGTTTTGGTGCAGCACGAGTAATGGAACGTTTAAATGCGGTATCCGATGGGGCGTTCTGATCCGGCTCCCATGCTTTAACATTCGGCACAGCACAAATACGCTTCGCCCTCACGGTTGACTCTCATTGACCTGTGCGCCCACACCCGGTTTAGATGATGACGTCTGAAGGGCTCAAGCTCTAAGAGCTGAAAGAACATCTCCTTGACAGATGAGGGAGAAGAGAGAAAACACGGGTTTATTGCAGTATATACTAACATGGCAATGTTTATCTAATATATGCATAAAAAGCCCATTATCTTTTCGATTCTTCCTTCCCTGGAAGGTTAAGCATGAAAAGTGCTGCCAGCTTAATGTTTTGATTAGACTAATTCAACAAACAAGATGGCAGATAGTGGTCTGCCAAGTTGACTGTGCCCGGTCGTTACACTGGCCGTAAAAATGACAACGACCACTTTGATGCAGGCAGACACACATAAAAGTCACTTTAAAGTGCAGTAAAATGACATTCTTTGTTTCACCAGTACATGGTCAACTTTAGGATTTCTATCCAGCTTAAGCAGCCAATGCTCTTGTCATACTATTTACTCGACACCCCTTGGTGGGGGTCAGTCAGACAAGGCGTGATCACAAACTCAGCAGTCGAATAGACCGAACTAACACAAATGTTCTCTTAAACAGACAGCAAAGCGGTAATAAACTGATAAAGTGAAGGCTAAAGTAAAATTAAAATGTTGCCTGGGTGGTTTCCCTAAGTTCTTGAAACAAAATGTCATAAACCGCAACATAGGAACATAAGTGAAAAGACAGACGGAACTGATTTTGTCCAATTATATCAATGTTTTCCTCCAGGGAGGTCTACAAGGTTAGCCCTTGGTTTTTCGGAGCTGTCATTGGTGGCAGCCGCGTTCATGGTGGGTTAATTAAAGTCAGGGGGATTAAAAGCTCCCCTGCCATGATCCCTCCACCTTTTTATTTTTTTTCTTCGCATACTTCTCAGTATGCAAGCAGGTATGTCTGTATGTGTTGTCTAAAAAGTTGGAGGACTATCATGCTGATAAGGTCTGTCCAGGGGGTTAGCCCTTCAATAGATCATTCTACCTGCCCCAAATGGGAAATTGATTTCCTCCGTTTCTTCCCGCCCTCCCTCGCAGAGGCTAATTAGAAATCACTCAGAGCCCACCTTTTAAGGCAAATGCACATGCATTAAAGTTGCACCATCACGCTTTAGGGTTGTTGTGTTTTTCTTCTGGGCGGGAGTCTCGGTCTTTTCCAGATCTACAAAAAAAAAAAAAAAAAAGGGTCCTGTCAGCAAATACTCTCTTCCTTCTGTCTGAAGTGGGCCTCCCTCTAACTGTTATGTAAATCTGGCCGAGCCGTACCTGCGCCTGCTTCTCAGCGCTCACCTGGTGTTATAAATCAGGAGTGCGAGTCCCCCGAGCGCAGTCGCCATCGGCGCCGGTTCCACTGTTTTATTCATTTGCTCCCTCGTCTCATCACAACTCTGCCCCACATTAAATTAGGTGTAGTGGTGGAGTTTGGGGGGGCTCAGAATGTATTATCCAGGTGGGCTATGGGGAGTAGGGGGGGGTAACAGGAGCGGAGGAGAAGAGAATGTGACAGGAATGTGAAAAATTGAGGAGAGAAGGGCTTTGGGTTGGAAAGAGTGATGGGTGAAAAGAGGACAAAGGTGAAGGGATGAGGAGGTGATGGTAGAGAGAGAGAAAGTTAGGATGGAGAATGAGAGCAACTTGGCAAATGATGGAGCGTCTGGGCTGGAGAGGATGGACAGCTAAAGCTGATTGGTACACTGGTGAGACATCCCCCAGGATTGAAGAAGGTGGCTGTCAAAAAAAAAAAGAAGACGACGGTTCAGGATTAATTGTGTCTGAAATTAGAAGAATAAACAAATCCCCACCACCGATCGAACACGTTGGGAAACGCAGCAGCGCGGCAGGAGATCACCGTTTCATTACTCTCCATTTTCTGTCTGCATGCGCTTCATATCAGCGGTTGAGCAGCGTGGCTGCCAGTCCAGCCCTCGGGTGTCACGCCACGTCGTCTGGCCCGAACATTTGGAAGGCTTTGGCTTGAGACGTCGGCGCGTTCGCGGCGCGTCCTTTTCATGGCTGCGCTGTCACGCCGTGGTGTTCGCAGGTGGGCCGTTGTTTACTCATGCGAGTCTGACAGTCGTAGCGGTACACAGGTGTAGCCGCATGGGACCGTTGTCGACAAGTCGTGTGGGTGTTGCTGCAATTAATCGTTATGCACAGAAACACAGTCCTAAATCAGGGAGGCCGGAGTACAATCGGCTGTAATTACATGTACTGTGCTGCTAAATGTGTGAGACGGTAGCAGTTCTGGGTTGAACTACATGGTTAAACATGAACTGTTACGCAACGGGGCCAGTCTTTACATATTTATGCAGCATATTCTGATATTTTGATTTAAAAAATGAAATTGAAGTTATTCAATTAGATATTTGTAACATTTAAAGAGGACTTTATTACACTTTTGCTGTCCTTATGTGAACTATGCTCTGTTTAAGTTGAGTGCAGTAGATCAGCTTTAGATTCAGTGCGCCAGCGTTGGGAGAGGAAGCCTGTTTGTTCCTCCTACTGAGAGAGAGCGCCTTTCCGGCCCCCTAACTCCGGGAGCGAGGCTATTTCAAGGGTTTGTGGCAGAACTGCAGCTCTTCCCGTGAATCCTGTCTAACCAGGGAGACTGCTTTTCAGCGGCTCCCTCTGTGTGTAGGAAGCTGTCAGCAGAAGAGCGGGAAAACAGTAGGAGGAGAGAGCATGGGTGTACTCCATCCTTCCATCCATCCATCCCTCTGGCCATGAGTTGGAAGTCTCACGGCCAGCTGTCAGTCAGAGCTCCCAGAAAGTATCTGTTTGTGCTCGGAGTCTGTTGCTTCTCCTTTCTGCGACCAAAAACTCAGCGTCACGACTTGAAAACATCACACGGCTTGCAGTCAGTCAGTCCCGAAGCTCCTAAAACGACGGCCCCGCTGCATTTGTCTAAGAAATGACTCGCGTAGAATAAGACCGGCTCCTTTCCTGTCTCGGCAGTGGGGGGGGGGGGGGGTGGAGTTGTAGCAGGAAGTGTTTGAGTTAATTTGCTTCACTTGGCTCGCCTTGCTTGACATCACTCGCTGCGAGACAGCTACACATTGCGGCGTCTACATTAGAGAATAATGTCAGCTTTCGCGCCTAAGCATATCGTAAGATGAAATATTGACAAGGACATCGAGTAAAATTCGACTTCCTTTTTGTCCCTTCAAAAGAGGATTGAACCACAATATGCAAAAAAACCAAAGTGACAGCATTTCCTTTCCCCATCATCCCTCGCTATGAAAACAAAAAAACCGAGTGACAAGCGGGGCTGTCAATTGTGCATATGGTTAACTTGTCAGCGTTTCACACACAAAGAAGCTGCCTTACCATGCTCCTGCTCCCCCGTCGGTGCATCCCACAGCGTGTTGGTGTGTCTGCCGGCGGCGCTGTGTGCACGTCTACGTGCACGCAGTGACAAGAGAGGCAGCTCTCCACGAGGCTTGCTTAACTAAGATTAATTGCACCTAATCCACTGTTCCAGGTGGAACATGGACCACTGTGGGCTACACCGGCGCAAAAACACACAAACACGCTCGCCAAAAGACACGCGCATCCCATTATAGCGAAATTAGCCCCACAGCTCTGCCGACACACCGGACCAGACCCGCGACTCCGTGGCACCATTTGCTTCCCGACAAGTTGCACATTTATCACTGTTCTCCTGCTCAGACAGATGAGGGGATGCGCGGACAAAAACGACGTGGCAGGAGGACAAGCTATCTGCCCGGCGCGCATCAGCACCAGCTGGCTCTGACAAAGCGCAGAGCGAGGGCGTTTGTCCTCTATTCTCTACACAGAGAGACGGGGGAAGAATGTGTGTGTGACTTTAGGATCCACCCTGTGGTTTCTGCAGCAGCACGCTGCAGTTTCACAATTAGCGCTCTGATGTATTCATCGTCAGGTACAGTAATGCGAGCTTTATGCTTAGATACTTTAATTGATTATAATTGGATCCTCGTTGTGCCTTCCACACGTCCATGTCCTCTCTTATCCCGATTTCAGCCCTGTCGGATGATCTTGACAACAAATGAGGTTTAGTACCGGGGGGTGGTAACTTTTCTGGAGCATTGACATGTATGTAAAGGATTTGATTTGGAAGGAGCTGGCACATGTAGAGTTCACCGAAAGGCTCGAGTGGTGGCTTCACAAATTAAGGGACCTGTCGGTAAGGGAGTAGACACACAAGGCGACGTTAGCAGGTAGACAGCCTTCCTGTCATGTAGAGACATTAATCATTTATCTGAACGTCACAGATAGAAAATACAGGTTTGCTTTAAATTCCACTGACTTGATTCTAAACGCTCACTGGTACCGAAACAAAAATAGTATTTAGACCTTCCCTCAGTGACGCCAACCACACTGAAGAGTGTTCTCAGTGTGAGCAGGACCGGATTTTGGGTGTTCTGACCGGCTGGTCAGATCGGGGCTGATCGGACTGAGAATCTGCTGAGTCATTGGGAGATTCCTCTGTGCATCATCGGAGTTTGATAGGGATCCCATTGTGGGGTTACCATGGGTGCAGGTGCTTATTTCGCGCCGGCACAGTGGGCACAGGGGCCCTAACACAGATTGCCATCCCTCACTCTGATCAAGTACGCTGGTGTGCATGCATAAAGTACATCCAAATCGAGCAGGTAACAATTTGCCCTTTGTTTCATGACCCGCAGCTGCCCGTTTTTAGTCATGTAGCACCAGCGTTTCCAGACAACCAAGCGGAGAAACATGGATGGATTGTACTCTAGGCCAGCGTTTCTCTTTTAGTTTATGCCTCTCACAGCTGCGAACGCTGTCTGTGGTAGCTGGGACGCGCTGTTAGATTTTATATCTGCTAATTCTGAGCTGCTCTGTCAACCCCTCCTCACCATCCACTGTACAGGGCCACCTTTATCTTTGAGGAGGCCTTTTACACAGATAGGTGGGTAAGAACGCACTATAAAGGCGACGGGTCTGTGTCGGGTTGCTTGAAAGAAGTCGTCTCCCTTTCCTGTTGTTTCTGACCGTTTGACACAAAGAATGGATCTAAAACACTAGAATCTAGGCGCACAGAACCGCTTTGGAGGTGATAAGTTCTGTTGGAGGGAGAGGCCTTTCGTCGTGGCATTTATGTGGGTGTAAGAGGCTGTTCTGCCAGCTGAAAGTGAAGATATTTTTCTTGATAGAGGCCTGGAAGGAACAGATTGAGCACACATCAATAGAAGGTTTTATATCTAGTTTATATATGTAGCAATTGAGCTTGACGCGTTTCTTTAGCTCCCAGCATATTGTTTTGTGCCGGTGGGATGAAAGAGAACACGACCAAGCAAATGTGACTTCGGATGGAAATTGGCAACGCGTGGAAATTATTTCTTCGTCTTTTAGCGGCGGATGGCGCCTGAAATAATATCTCAAGATGTTTGCTTGTTTGTGTTTAAATGGCGAATGTGTGTTCCGTCCTCGTTTCCGTTTACCGAGGCCACTTTTCACTTTCGAGGCCAATTGGCATTCAGGTCACAAACGGAGGCTTTTCTTTGTTGAATGAATTATGTTGACCCAGAAGTGCACAGATTCTCAATGAGCACTCAGAGGTGTCGGACGCTGCAGATTACCGGGTGTTTGTCACGGATCCAGAATAATGCATGTAAACCAGCAGGTGTTTCTGCATTCTGCTTTAGGAAGCCTGCAAGTTTTAAAGGACGACGAGCAAACGGCGCCGAAACAAGGCCGTTTCAAACGCGCGTCTGTTCTCCGCTTTCATTTGCTTGCATACGGGGGGGGGGGAGTCGCAAGTGTATTTATAGAAAGCTAGGCGCTTCCCATGGAGGCATTTAAAGAGAAGGGGGGAAAAACAGCCTGAGTAAACACGTAGATGGTAAAAGCCACTCTGTTTCCACCTTAGAAAACAGATGGGACTCTGATGACTTTCGGAAATGGAGTGCAGAGTGAGAGTATGGCTTCTGCTGCGTTGAATGAATGGGTCAAGAGTTTAGACTCATTAAATTAGAGGTGATGTGCAGAGTCCTGAGAGTAAAAGAGAAAGAAAAATAAGAGCTGCCGTGGGACTACACCGTTCTTCACTTAGCAGAACACTGGTAGAATGAGATGTCTTTAAATTGTAATGCGCCTAAACATTTGTTTAGTGTTTTTTTTTTTTTTTTCCATGGCTGTAAAGTATTAATGAAAATCTAACATGTGCATGATCTGCTGTAACTATCTGAGCTTCTCGAGCACACAGTAGCAGACCTCTCAGGCTCCTAAAACAGCTTGTTCCTCTGCTGTCGGAGGGTGTGTTGACATGCCTGCCAGTGCTCCCATATCAACCCGATAGAGGTTTACTCTGAACCGGACTACATCATGTATGGAGCTCTCTGCTCATCTGGACCCAAAGGGAGTTTAGATGTGGAGTAGAGCCGTAGTCTGTGGTGTAGGACGATGTGTACTCAACTATTAGCAGTAAACCCGACTCTTTTATCCATTATAGAGTAGAAATATTATCCAGTCTGCTCCTGACTGATATTTTCTACTAGCCAGTATTGTTGTATTAAGGCAGTAACTGATATTTGTTCTTGCTGCCCTGATACGTTTAAACCCAAACCTGTTCATAACCCCGGCAGATTTAGATTTAAGATTATTTTCATTCAACCAAGAAGTTTGTCAGAAAATATGATTATATATATATATATCCCCCCCCCCTGTTTTTTGTTTGCCTTTCCATCTCAAAAATTAGTGGAAAATTGTTTATTGTCATCACAGCAGACTTTATGGCAAATGTCAGCGAGTTGAAAGTACCAGATAGCCACAGAACTGCTTTTATTTTGTATTTATTTTTGCCAATAAAATGCACAGATAATTTCATTTGTGTCTGCAACATGCACTAATCGAGTAAAACTAATAAAGCAGTCTGACTTTTCCACTTTAAATCCTTATTAGTCCAAAACAAAAAGGGTTTCACATGTTTGCCTCATTAAAATAACTATTTTCTTGGTCTCTCAGCAGAGCAACAAGAATGAGAAATGGCGCGCTGTTTCTTTGAAGGCACTTGCTGCAATAAGCCAAGTTTATCAAACGGGTGCAAGCTAAGTTTGCTTTTGAGTCGGTGTCTGCGTATATCTGCAGCCCTATTATTAAACGAACATTAAAGCCAATATGTGGCGAGTAAAAGACGAATAATTGTTTTTTTCGAATACTTTCCTGCAAATAATTTCTGTGTAAATCTTGCAGTTAAAATTGTACAACAAAAGTGTCCGTATGGATCCGCTTTGCCTCCCCCCGCGTTACAGCAAGCAAACCCGTATCATAGCTGATGGGTTCAAATTTCTCTTTGCTGATGAGCGCCGAGTCTTTCAGGTTGCAAGGTCTCTTCCAGCTTAACCGCAGCTAGGAGGACTGTAGCGATACCTTTATGAGACGAGAAGATGCGAGATATTCCGCAAAAACAGGGTAAGAAGAGCTTTTAGCAGGATTTTTAAGAATGAATAAAGTATCCCCATAAATTCCCCTCAAAAAAGGTAACTCACATTCACGTTTTGAGAGTGAAGAATAATTCTGTCCAGGTTCAGCGCTGTAATTTACAGCGATGGTCTTAATGGCAGAAGTAGAGGAGAAATTGCCCTTTTTCTGGTGAAGATGCACCTAGAAGTCAGATGATGAACTGAACTTGACAATTTCATTTCTAAATTGGCCTTTACTGGTGTTTCCGGTCAGAAACTCCAAAGTCGGGTCTATTTCAGTCGGCTAATGCTCCATATTAAGCTGTCTTGAGTTGTGCGGACAGCATTTTATGAGGTAGACGGAGTTACTGAGGAAATGGCACTGAAGGTTAGCCGGGCTCAGTATGTGCCTTATAAGGTGGCCAATGTGTACCAGCTGCCTTGTACATCATATTTTAACAACACAGTGTATCATTTTATCACAAACAGGAGAGTCAACATAGAAACATCTGAGGTAAGCATGAAAACCTTTCTACGTCACTGTAGCACAACTGATCTTTAATCACTGGATCCTTTTTAACAAGCTGAGCATCGGTCCAGGCCTCCCTGTCGGAGATGCCCACATCTGATCTAGATGACAGTGGCTGAGATGTTGAGGCATGTTGCGAGTCTTGCCACTGCTGTGATGACAGATGGGGAAAGAGTGGAAGTAGGCAAATTAGGGATCAAAATAAACAAAATTCAGAAAAAAAGAATTTCATTCAAGCCTCGTTGGCCCATCTGTCCTTCGTCTCTGCTGCTGAATTCTTTTTTCTCTCTGCATTCAGAAAGCAGACGCAGCAGACGATGGGTAAAGTAAACGCAGCTCTCCAAGTTTCCGGACGCGGGCCAGCTTTCGATTAATCATCTGCTCCAGTCGGCGGCGGCGGGCGGCCACTGTGGCCGGCGTTTGCGTTAAACTGCACCGGGCTTTACAGGCGAGGCGCCGTCGACGGGGTGATCTGAATGCGTTGTGACACACCGTTGCTCGTATCCACGCGTTCAGGCCCGAACACAAACTAAAACCTCTCTGGCCGCCTGCGCACGGACGCCGTGGCCCGGCAGCGGCTTACGAGGTCCATCGCAGTTCACCTCAGCGAGTGTTGCGGTGTAAGCTGTCTGGTTCACACATGCCGCTGGTGCCGTGTTGATCATGGCTTAACATTACCAGCCAAGGGCGAGGTCCGTGCCAAAGAAGGTTTCCGCCGCAGCGCTGACGGACAGCAGGCACATGCAGCAGAGGCCGTACTGCTGCATCCAGCCGTCTCTCTCTCCCTCTCTCCAGTGTGTTGTCATGGTTTCACACGTTCTCCTTTAAACACTCATTCACTTTGTCTCTGTCACATGTAAGCACACCATTCCTGCTCATTTCGCTGTCTCACACGCGCGCACACACACACACACACACTCTCTGATGGCACTAGGGGAATGGGCAGACTCATTCCCAGTCTGGCCTCGGGACCCAGATTGATTGATTGGAGAGGCAGCGGGGCAGCAGAAATGAATGAGGAATAGCAAACGGTGGCGCATTCTTCCACCTCCTCCTCGCCTTGATGATATTGTTAAATTGACTGTCCTGAGCCTCACGTTGCTGTCTCCTGCAGAATATTGCTCTCATAATGCGTGAACGGCAGTGTTGTTTCTGAGTGTCTTGGAAAAGGCTGTGAAGGTTGTCTAATCTGGCCCTACACCGTGAAAGACAACACTTTCTGTTTGTTGGTGCAAATGATGCACTCTCGTAACGTTATCAAATTCAGTTGCCGCGTGTAAGATGACCAATGGATGCTTGGTTTCCTAGAGAGACAAGCTTGTGTAAATAAGCAGTTTCTAATACAAAAAAATATACAGTGAAACTAAGTGGAGTTTTTTTCCGTCGAGGACATCAGTTAGAGCTGCGAGATATTAGAAAATAACGTGATGATGATAATATAATAAAGTTGATGAATCCACATTTTCCTCCACCCTCTCTTTCAGCGGTGCTTCCAGCTCTCTCTGTAACCTTTGGCGTCATGGATACTTTCAAACTTTAGTGGTTTTGAGAGAGTCTTTTTTTGCGCTTTGTTATACCTGCTTGGTACCAAGCCTTTCTATGTTTCGTCTCTTTCATTGCTTCACTTTGAGCAGAATGTTTCTGTACACTGGTGTCCAGAGTTTTCCAAAACAACGATTCAATAAATCTGTAGATTGAACCATTGACGACTCTAGGAATTAAAAATGCCACTAAAATTAAAGATGAACGTAACCTATCACAAGCCCTAAGAAGCTTCTGACGTTTTTTGTGTTTCAGGATTTCATTTTATATACACCTCTAAAAATAAACTTATTTTGGACATCTGTCATGTCACACCACAGACTGAGATCTCCACTGGCTTCATAGCTTCAATAAATCACGGTGTAGGCACATGTGTGCCGGTCACTCAGAATGCTTTTCTACCCGTTCTTTCTTTTTTTCTCCTCCGCCTATGATTCATGGTTCATGAACAAACAAGGTAGTGATCCTGTGGCATTTACTAGGCTCTCTGATTTGTATTGGATCTTAGGTGGATGAGCTGGCTGGCTGCCAAAAGCCTGTTGTCTCCCTCAACCAACTAAATCTAAGTTTAGCCATCAGGCTGAAAGTCATTTGATTGTTTGCATGCCTTCTGTCTCTTCCACTGACCCGAGTACAGCGTGTAGTGGTTTGTTTGAAAGCCTGTCTGTCCGCTCGAGTTTCTCGTGAAAGCTGCAGGGAGAATACAACACGGTATAAAATTAGGATTCTCTGTGCAGAATTCATGAATATTTTAACCAGCTGGCCTGCACGGAGTATCATCAACTTATTGACACGTCGCTGGGAAGTAATTGCCTCAGGTACTGGGTCTGGTTCCAATCTGCCGGGGTCTTTGTCTGCTGAGTCGGCCTGTTCTCCCGCCGCCTTGCAGCATACTCGCTGGTTTAATTGGTTAGAGCATACCTGTGGAAACCGAATGTGACAGTCATACTGGGAGGAAGCACAACTTTACGACATCCCTCACATAATATGGTGGACAGCAGTGCCCTTTTGAACTCTCAAATATTTAGCGGTGAGTTACACGGACTCTGTTAGACCTTCAGATTTATGCCAATCTGGGCGCCGCTAAAGCCGACGTAGCCAAACTAGAAGTGATGTAGCTTGTTCGGCTCGCCCAATGATCAGTAGGCGAGTTGTTGCACATCCCAGCTAATCCAGAGTGCATCAGGATCTGACCCATTTTGAAGCCGCTCTCTACACCTCAAGTATTTAAAAGTTCTTCAACCCCTGTTTGCTATTGAGTAGTAAGATGGATTCTTTGGCTGAAAGAAAACCCTGTAATCCATAAATTCAAGCCTCGTTTACACTCAAGACACTCTTAACATAAAAATGCAGACACGAGCCTCTCTCTAGGTAGCCTGTGGACATTTACAATATCCCTATCACAATAGTATGAATCCTCTTTGTATCTTGTGTAGGAATTCATGCTCCCGCCTTAGGTAAAAAAGTCTCACACTTTTGAATCAGTTTTATATCCAGGCCTCCACGCATGTTTATGGAGAGCTGGAGAATTTCTGCTGCTGCTCAACAACTCCATACGTACTGCACTGCTACAAAATTTCTCTGCACAGAAATGTTGCATTAATGAATCTCTTATTTAACTAGCAGCACTACTTATTCTCGTGCTGCGCTACGCAGAAGCTCTGTCTGCACTTGGGATCAACTCACCTCTGTGTACTAATTTGTTTAACGGATGCCGGTGCACCCCAAGTCATGATTAATTGAGCTAATTATTTGTCTGTGTTGGGATCACCCATAGAGCGTTAAACGTTTATGTGCCAGATTTGCTCAAATGCACATATGCTGTTCAGAACAGGGGGACAATCGCAGTTGTAGATGCGACAACACTTGCCGTTTCACACATCACTCTTAATTTACCCGCGTTACATCCGTGTGAAACACTCTCAATAATGCAACATACAAAGTAGTGTGACAGCATAAATCACAAAGCTGGCCAAGCAGAGTTTGAAACGTGACGTGGGCGATGTGCAACCCAAGGTAGTGTGGGCTGCAACTCCGCAGAGCTTTGCCCATAACATTTGAAAGACATAAGCCATTCTAAAGGGCAAAACACATTGGTGGTCTGAAACCAGTTTTATTCTTCAAACATCACCGCTGCTTGAGCAGCTACCTATGGCTGAGGTCCCGACGGCCGTTTGGTTTCTGAACACTTAACCTGGCCCCTTCTGGACCGTGCCTTTTTCCGACTGGTTCTTTCCGTCTGTCATCACTGCAACACACCCTCGAGCAGCGAAGCCAGCTAACCCTTACTGAGGTCGACTGTTATGGGACCCAGACTACCTCATTAGAAAGCTCAACGTAATACCCCCCTTGTCGCCTCGCTTCTTTCGGCACACACAGAGGCAGTAAGAAAACCTCTGTCTGGCTGGAAGTGTTTTTAAAAATGAGGCTAGTCTCCATGAAAGTGGTTGTATTTGGTTAGGAGCAGTATTCAGCATGGACGTATGTGCCAAAGCAGCTGTCTTAGGAACGGTAGTGCCCCAGATTGCGCTGCTTAGCTTTGCCCAGAGCATCCCGGTGCTCCTGTCTGCCTACTGTCTTTGATCGTATTGCTAAGCCCTCTCCGGGTAGGGAGCAAGCACCCGAGTCTGTGTGTTAGGGCTGCGCAATATATCGCAAATTTATCATCACCACAAAACCATGGATCACAATATGCATATCGCAAAGAATCACCTGGAGTGCAATAAGTGTTAGCTAATTATTTAAGGTCCCTCCATTCAGACTCTTCCTGACCCTAATGTTCGGTGAAATCTTATCAACATAAAAACTTTGAGAAGGTAGAGAGGTGGTTAAAAACTACAGTAATGTTGTTTTTAACAGCCAAAACATCACAAGTTGGACAGAGGCAACCATTTTATCATTTTTATTTTAGTTTCTGAATATGCTACTTGTTTTCTGGGCTCTGTGTCTGCCATGATCCTAAAGCAGAAAGGCATAAATATTTATTTTCTGTATTTATTCCAACCTGTATCGTTATCGCAACACTTACTAATATTATCGCATATTCCAACTTTTCCTAATATTGTGCAGCCCTACTGTGTGTCCTTCTTTGCTGTTTCCTTATAAAACCACACACTGGCCTGCATGGGACCACCCCTGTGCACCAATGGAGCCCATTTTACAGCACTAAATGGGAACATCATGTTTCCACCACCTTTGCTAGATTAAAAAAATGCCTGAAATCCTCCTTTTTCATTTATGGTGCATCACAATAAAGAGTGAAAAAGCCCAGCAGTTTAAAGCTTAACATGTCCTCCCTAGTGTCTGGTACTGTGCCAGCGTGCATCCCATTAATCTGTGTTTTCTCAGCTCACCTCCAGTATCATGGCGGCTGTATAATTACACATAAATCAAGCTTTCTGGATCACACGACCTCAAGCCAAGGCTATATGCAGCCGTTTCAATTTGCCTCTGATGGGATGGGTGGTCCAGGATCTCTGTCGCTTTAAAACTCAGTGAGATTCCACCCCGTGAGACTAGCTGCATACTTCAACACTGACGGCTACAGAAATGTTGGCCCGTATTCTTTTTCCATGCGGCGAAAGAGCAATGTGCGTTTACGACCTAGGTTGGTCTTCGCAGCATGAATGCATATTAGTTTGTTCGCAGACTCAAAGAACTGTAAACATCTTTGAAGTAACATTTAACTGTTCTGTCATGTTTTGTGGCGCAGTTGAATTCTCGGCACTTCAACATGTTGTTTTCTAACCTTCCCCCAGATCAATGTCTCCTCACAGCAGATTCTTTGATTTCACGTCAGAGCTAGGAAAAAAAAAATACATCTCAAGGATGCTCAGAAGTATTTCGATTCAGCTTTTCATTTGAACACACTTTTATAGAAAGCCCTATATTTAAAAAAAAAAAAAATGGCTTTTCACTTGATGAAGCAGTGAGGGACTTTGAAGTCTTCCTGAGTGGACTATAGAGCAGCTGGTTAAAGGTCGTACATTACATGGAGTACCACTCCAAGATCTGATCACTGGTTAAAGGGTGGAAAAGTTGCTTTATATTTTTATCCCTAACTTAAAGGCTCCTCACCACTCTTTAGATAACTATCCCCCAGAGGTTTGTTAATTAGCTGGAAAATACACCTCTCCTTAATTACTAGTTTTAACTTTCTTTAAATTGACCACTGAAGCCTCGCTAAGATTTAAATTGGAGTTATGTAGTCGTCTCTAAAATAATTTTCCAGTTCTACTTTGACTTACTCAAGTCACACTTTAAGTTTCAACTTATATTTAAAGTGTTTTTTTTTTTGTTTTTTTTAAAAAGATTGTAAAATGCACAAATACAAAAATAAACTCCGCGTTAAGGACAAGGCTCTGCTTATTAGAGTTAAGGTTATAAACAACTGGGCTGACTGAACTAAACAGTTGGTGCGTTTCTCCCTGCTGTTGTCAATCTTTCAGCTTTCCCTTTCTGTCTGGGAGTTTGTGCCCAATTTCCCTGCTAATGACAGGGTGTTGGGCCAGGTGTACGCTTCAGTGGCGACTGAGAGGTAAGAACTCCTACTGAGAGAGGCACAAGTGCTGAGACAAATGGGGTGGTTGGAGGGGGGCGGCTGTCTCCCTCCTCCACTGAGCTCTGTTTTAGTCTGCTGTGAGCCGGTCCGTCCCCCTCTCCAGCAGACCCGCTCCCAGTCTGTCACGCTGTGTTATGTTTGCACTGCCCTTTTTTTTTGGGACGTTTCTTTTTTTTTTTTTTAGCTAATGGCTATTTGTCAGCAGCTCCCTACTCCTCCTCAGAAGCAGAAGACAGTAATAAACCTGATTTTCGCTTGATTAGAGCTAATTGCAGATAGACGGAACAAATGCCAAATAATCTGCTTCTTTTACTGTTTAATAATGCATAAAATCGAAAGCTACCTCTTCTTGGTCTGTAAATGATTAAATAAGCAGCATGGTCTGCGAGGAGATTGGTTTTCGAGTTTGCTAGAAATCCGATAAATGTTGGGGAACTATGCTTTGATACAGAAATATGTATAATTCTGTAATCCCACCGCTGTCAAAGATACCACAGCATCTTTCTCTTTCACGGTCCGTGTTTCTTGCAAGCGTATTATGTTTTATGTGGCTTCAGCTGTAACGCTGGTCAATCCAAGAGATCTACAATCTAGTAAAAAGTTACAGAAACCAAGTTTTTCTAAACACTGCATATATTCCATTAGTTAGCTGATTAGCATTATCCACTAAGCAGCTTCAGGAACTCTCCCGTTTCCATCCATCTTTGCCAAGCCTCCCTTATAAAATCAAAAAGCAGCTACATTTAGTACTTGGTGGTCTTTGGACCCCGGCATCCTGTCACCACCTTCTACTTTCCTATTATTGAAGCTACAATCAAAAATGTCTGCGTTTTTAACAGCACAGACACCACGTGGCGTTTTATTAGGGATCCCTTTTTGAAAAGTTGGAGATTTTACTACGACAGGCAATGAGATCATTAAGTCATTCATGTCCTCTAATGCAAAATGTTGAGCGCTAAGCTCTTGGCGACGACTGATCAGCTCGTGCTGCCGTTAAATATAACCAACAGCAGCGAGGCGGCGTGTCAGCAAAGCCGGTTCTTAAGGCGACATCGGTTGCTTTGAAGTAGAACCAAACAATATATTAAAGCACAATTGCCGTTGCATTTTAAATGCAATGACAATATTGCAATTGCTGAATGCCATGCACTCACATCCTGCAGGCCAGTTTGATATCTGGCCAGCTGGATTGACTATCCCTGCCTTTGAGACAAGCCCCTTGATTAAAGAAATGAGTAAGCGAGATGCTGAAGCTCACAGAGAACATTAAAAATAATATTGCAATTGCATGATTTGTTAATGCCCTCCCCCCCCCCGCTTCAGAGTATATTAAACACTGGCCGTAACGCGGCTCTGCTAATACACTCCACAACAAGAGGTGCACTAAAGTACCGGAACCTATTTCCCCAGACAGACACCGGCACCTCTTGTGGTTTGAATTACGCTCTCTCTCCCTCCTGCCCCTCATACACCGTGTCCTCCTCCCTCCCTGCCCCCGCCTTGTATTCCCCTGTCCCTTCACCGCGCTTATTTTTGTCCCCCGGACCATGTCAATCTCTAAATAAAAGGTTTGATTAAAAGGATAGATTGCTGCATCCAGCCCTCCCCTGCAGGACAGTGCACGAGAAGGGCCTCTGTGCGTGGCCGTCCCCGTCCCGTATTTTAAAAAACATCTTTTTGTGTTCGATTACTAATAATGAATCATTTTATTTAAAGCGCTACCCGCTTAGCCTAAAATGACCAATGGGTTCAGGTTCAGGCCAGTAAAAAAAAAGAAGAAGAAAGTTGAGTGTTCCCCCGTTTCTTTTTTTGAACACCTCCCTTTTTATTGATCTTATTTTGTCTCCTCTTTAACACCTTCCCCCTCTCTCCTAGCTGCCCTACCCCTCTCCGTCTCTGTTCCCTTTCACCCTCTGCGTCTCACCTTCCCTCTCTCTTCCACCCCTTCCACTTTGTTCTCGTTAACGGCCTCAGCAGGGTAGGGTTATACTCTGCAGACTGGATGTTAGGGGCCACAGCTGCCCAATCACGACCTGATTTATCAAGCTCCTCCAGCCGGCCCGCGACAGATACTGTTTTGCTCGCTTGCTCCGGCTGTTACTTAAAGCCAATGAGGACGGGTGTTTGTGTTTCGAGCGAGGAGGTGTCAGCCATAATGAAATGACTCTCTGTAATGTACCTAGCCTTCTCCCCAGGAGCTGAAACATGCCCGCGTGTCCATCCAGCTGTTTTCTGCCGACCAGGATGCATTTACTGGCCCAAAGAACGAAGGCCGTGATTCTGGGTTTGTTTGAGTTGGGAGAAATCCCCGCAATCACTCGGTAACCCAAGACGAAGCTTTTTGTTTTCTTAGTTTTAACACGTTCGCCCTTCACATCTGAGCTGCTGGATTATTTCACCATATTTCTCTTTCTCCCATTTTCTCCCCCTGTTTATACGCCGTGTCCACTTCCAGATGGGCCCCGTTATATTTACAGATCCAAACAAAGGGAGCTCTAATTCCAGTCAAGTTTCTTCCATTTCTCCAAGTTTCCTCTTCATCGCTCATGGTTTCCACCTCTCTCTCTCTCTCTCTCTCTTCTTCTAGTCCAGTACCAGATGGAGATGATGCGTTCCCTGCGTCACGTCAACATTGACCATCTGCATGTGGGCTGGTACCAGTCCACCTTCTACGGCTCCTTTGTCAGCCGAGCTCTGCTAGACTCCCAGTTCAGCTACCAACACGCCATCGAGGAGTCTGTTGTTCTGATCTACGGTGAGTCGCCCCACACTGAAGGTTAAAGCGTTCAGATCAATGAAACTGGCATTTATCACAACATACGGTCCGTTGGAAGAGGTCTAAAACAGAACGGAAACATGGATTTGAGCGAATGGCAGAACCAGTTATTACCAGAGGTGGGTAGAGGAGCCAAAGATTGTTCTACTGCAACATTACTTTTGCTCAGATAAAAGTAGAAATTAGTTGGCCAAGAAATGACTCAAGATTAAAAAAGTTTTACTCAAATACTGAGTAACTAATCAGAACAGCTGATGATTTAATATTTAAAAATTATGTAACTGGACAGACAAAAATATTAGTGCACGTTCTGGTATTTTAAAGTCAAAAGATACACTTTTCTAAATAATTTTTTCTTCAACATAAAACTTGAAAGGAATACTTATAGCAGTTATTGTATATACAGTATGTTAGAACTGTGCAAAGTACTTCTAATAACAATATCTGCTGTTTACTGCATGTTCATTTGACCTCCAAACGGCTCAAAGAGCTCAGCAGATAGAAAATAACATTAAAATAACAAAGCTTGTGTACAAATAAGAAGTCTCACTTTAACATAAACTCTAGGTTTTTGTCTCTCTGGTGCCTTTTAGGTTCAAACAAGTCTGTTCTTTATTCATGACGTTACTCGCAGTAGGTAGAGTAGCCAGAAGTTTAACTCAAGTAAGAGTAGTGATACTTCAGTAATAATATGACACCAGTAAAAGTTAAAAGTACAGCACGGTAAAGCTACTCCTAAAAGTACATTTTTCTCAAAGAGTTACAGAAGTAAATGTAACTAGTTACTACCCACCTCTGGTTATTACAGGCTTGTCATTTAAAAAGATCAGGCTAATGGAGACAAGGGGCGATGAAGAGTGTGATTTGCTGGAACAGGGAAGCCGGGTTCAGCCAGCGGTCAGCAGCGGTAATGCTTCCATGTGCTCGCCCGGTTCAGTCTACTGCTTTCACTGGGAGGAAAGGTTTCACCGACCACGTCATACAGCAGCAACACGGAGGGGAGATGTACCGCAGCGATTCATAGACGGCCACTAACGAAACGGGTTCATGCAGGTGGGAAGTGGACTTATGAGAGCAGGTCAGCATCGGTTTAGGTCTCTACTCCCAGAGGTAGGGTCGAGTCATCAGCGAACAGTGTCTGGGGGTGGAGTTAAACTGACCTATAGGTAGGGCTGGACGATAATTCAATAACAATATATATCGATCGATAGACGTGTGGCGCAATAGGAAAAAAAAGGGTCGATAAAAGTTCGATACAGAGACAGTTTTCCTTCCTTCCTTTCAGCCTATCATATTAGTTGATGCTACAGTCACTGCTTCCTCTCGACCAATCGTAATCGCGGACCCAGGCACGTCGTCACAAAGCGCCGCCCTCTCAAACCACAACACAGAGCACGTGAATATGTCGCAGCAAGGAGAGGCGGAGGAAATTTTACTAGTTCACCAGTCTGACAGAAATAAACCACACTGATTTGTAAAATTTGGAAGGTACCGGTAAAAACAAAGTCTGGTAACGCTACCAACTTGTTTCATCACGTGAGCCACTCACACCCGCAGCAGCGCGAGCTGTGTCAGCCCCGGCGCGGCTCCGCGTCGTTGTCGGAGGAATCTTCTGGAACTTCTTCCAAAACAAAGCAGGTATAGCAGCTAAACTGTGGTCCCTTCTTTGTGATAAAATGACAAAGCGTCCAAGCGGTGTAAGGACATCACGCATGCAGTAACATGCTTCATGGTGATGGATATGCTGCTGTTGTCTGCAACTGAAAAACCTGACTTCAAACAACTACTTGCCACTCTTGAGCCGCGATATAAAGTTCTGGGCTGCAAGTTTTTCTCTGACAGCGCTCCCTAAATTGTACGAGTGCAGGGAATCAGTACAAAATGAGCTGCAATCTGTGTCTATCCACGCCACACCCTCGGACCTCAGCCCTGCGTCAGCCTCTCAATTGACTATATAGACAGAGAATGAAACCTGAGGAGTAACTAGTGTACTTTTCCCATCTAAATAGACTATTCCATTTATTTATTTATTTGTTAGATTTATTCTGGTCATTTTACTGGTCACTTTAGTTTATTCTTTGTCAGTATTTAATAACATCATCCAGGTCTCTTAAGTTATTTTTCTTTAAAAAATCAGTTATGGGTAAAGATATTGGTTAAATAAGGATTTAATTGAGATTTAGTGTTTGTGTGTTCTTTATTAAAAGTAAGTCATTTAGCAATATCATTAGAGCCAGGTTTTAAATCTTTTTGATAATTATCGATATCGATCAATATGCATTTTTTTTTATCGATATGCTTTTTTTCTATATCGCCCAGCCCTACCTATAGGTAAGAATTACAAAAGCTTTGATTCTTTGTACACAGTATATTTTCCCCCTGCTTGGCACTAAGTTCACGCTTCGACAATAGAGATGATGAAACTGATTTAGTGTTCATTGTCAGACATGATTATAGAACCTAAAGTCAAACTCTGTGTCTTTTTATCACTGGGTTTGTAAGAATGGAGCCAGAGAGCGGTACTAACATATTGTATTCTGGTTTCAGGTTAGAAAATCAATCATTCGCAGATTTAAATCTATTTTTAAAATTGTGGATTAAGACTCATTTTGATGGTTACAGAAACAGAAGTTATTTTTCCAACATTAAATCACACACTTATGTTTTTAATGGCATTTGTAATTGAGAGATCAATTCAAAGTCATGCATATCTTTGAAGGTTTTTTTTATAAAAAAAAAAAAAAAGATAAATCATGGCATGCATTTGTATTCAATCCATCTTTATCAAACCTGTGTAGAACCACCTTTTGCTGCAGTGACGAGTGAAATGGCTCCCTGTTGTTGCTCTGTGTTTAGAGTCCAACCCAGTGTCAGCGTTTGGATGTCTATAAAACAAATTACCTTCCATTATCTATTTTTTAAACCTAATGCAGTGTTACATTTCTCTACACCGTAAAGCCTGAGCTGTCTGCTGTGTTCCCTGGTCTTCATGATGCTGTTTGTTCACTATTGTTCTCTAACAAACCTCTGGAGACTTCACAGGACAGTCGTGTTTATAGTGACACATTTGGATTGTTTAGTACAGGTGCTGTTCATATAAGTAAAATATCGTGAAAAAGTTGATTTTGTTTTTTCAGTAATTCCATTCAAAAAGTGAAACTCGCATATTATCTTCATTCATTACACAAATACTGATATATTTCAAGTGTTTATTTGTTTAAATTTTGATGATTATAGCTGACAACCAATGAAAACCACAAATTCAGTTGCTCAGAATTAGGATATTAAGACTAATACAAAAAAGGATTTGAAATGTTGGCCAACTGAAAAGTATGAGCATGTACAGCACTCAGTACTTAGCTGGGGCTCCTTTTCCCTGGATTACTGCAGCAATGCGGCGTGGCATGGAGTCCATCAGTCTGTGACAGCGCTCAGGTGTTATGAGAGCCCAGGTTGCTCTGATAGTGGCCTTCAGCTCTTCTGCGTTATTAGGTCTGGTGTATCACTTCTTCCTCTTCACAATACTCCACAGATTTTCTATGGAGTTAAAGTCAGGCCAGTTTGCTGACCAGTTAAGAACAGGGATACCACGGTCCTTGAAGCAGGTACTGGTAGCTTTGGCGCTGTGTGCAGGTGGAAAGTCCTGTTAGAAAATAAAATCTGCATCTCCATAAAATTGGCCAGCAGCAGGGAGCATGACGTTCTCTAAAACTTCCTGGTAGACGCCTGCGTTGACCTTGAACCTCAGAAAACACAGTGGACCAACACCAGCAGATGACATGGCACCTAAACCATCACTGACTGTGGAAACTGTCATCTGGACCTAAAGCAACCTAGATTCTGTGCCTCTCCTCTCTTCCTCCACACTCTGGGACCTTTGGATTTCATTTAGGGATATCAAAGTAGACGGGGCTGAATATAAATGCACACCATGCTTTGGGGATTTTAGTGTAAAAAAAAAAAAGAAAGAAAGAAATCGGGCGAGATGGCAGTGCATGCGACCATGTTTGGAGGCTTCGAACCTCGATGCAGCCGTCCCGGGTTCGACTCCTGGCCCATGTTGCCAGCCTTCTCTCTCAACCCTATTTCCAGTCTTTCCAATTTGGAATAAAGGGCCCAAGTGCCAAAAAAAATTATACAAATTCAAACCCACGTTTCAGTTGTCCACTTTCCAATTAAGCTCTAGTTTGTGTTGATCTATGATGAAGTCTTTATAAAATACATCGAGGTTGTGATTGAAGTCCCTTTCCAAATCTTCTTGGGAACCTTTTCACACTGATTAGAAAAAAAGGCGGTACACCGGTTGGCGGTGCTGGGTGCCCCTTTAAATCTTAGATATGTTTGGAGCTGATTGTGTCTGCTCAGGCCAACTTTTGTAGCCGACCTTATGTCAGTCTAAATATTCAAACACACCCAACTCTGATTAGCGGCGGCTATAGCTGTACAAATCACACACACATGATGGAATTAAGACTTAAAAATGGCGGAGGCTGTGGGCAACAGGCCAAAAGTCAACAGGTGACAGACACACCAACTCTTTCCTTGCAGAGACACCATGAGACATAACAGGACGAGGAAATTAATTACTGGGGCATTGGGAATAGATGAGTGACATCGTAATTACACTAACGAAATGCTTTTTTCCTTCTTCGCCTGACCGAATCCGACATACCCAGTGTGGCAGGCAGACGCTGACCTCTCAAACCTTTCCGGCGTGGCATGTATAAGAGAAGCCCTAGTGAGGAGGAAATGTGAGCTAAGCTACCGCTAACCTTCTCCGAGTAAGGTCAGCCGCAGAGAAGGAAGAAGGAAGACATAAACAGGATTAGCTGGGTGGCTCCTTGCCAATAACATGACACTAATAGACATAACGTGCTTCCATGTACTCCCCAGTGAAAACGTTCAAGAGCTGCATGTAACTGCCACACAACAATGCAACTCAAGAGGATGTTAATTTTCCAGCGACAGCGGTATTCAGACCAACAGTACAGGAAGTTAAACCCTTTCACCAATAAGAAGTGTTGGTTTTAAATCCCCCCTGTGTCCAAAATAATGGTAATTTATGACCAAGTGGCTGAGTTAAGGGGCCGTATTTTCCATAAATCCCACGGATAGCCACAGTTACCCAGAGGAAGCCGTTGATGGGAGTCGGCCGTGTGTTTAACCGAAATCGGATGCACATGTCACACTGTCACAGTCGGGGACATGCTTTTTCATTTGGACACCAGGCTTTAATGTTTGATCATGAGCGTTACTCCCCTCAGATTTACGAGGAGTAGAAAGTAGTCACAGTGACACAGGAAGCCGACACGTTTGATTAAAACTCTTCAGATTTTCTCTCCCTGCTTTTCAAATGAAAGACAAAAAGCAGACGTGCCGTCTTTAAACTAGGAGGAAAAAGCAAGCAGCTTTGAATTTCACCGGGGTGTTCAGTGGGGGTGAGCGTAGACTGTCAGGTTCTTCCTTTAAATCCCTTTTTAGTCTTCCCTCTCCGAGTATATATGAACAGTTGAAGAATTTTCCGGCTGCAACCCTGTGGCCGGTCCTGCCGGCCGGTGGCTCCGGCAGCAGGGCCGCGGGGCCTTTTCTCATTCTAAAACAGGCTTCCTGCTAATGTCAATCAATAATGCAGCACTTAACGGATCAAGGCACCCCAAAGGAATTTACATTATCTCTGCTTAAAGTCAAAGGGGAAGCAAAAATTGATTTCTTTTTTTTTTGGTTCTCTTTGTCATTAGCTCACCGGTCATTTTATACCGATGAAAGAATCAATCAGCCAGCCGACCGGTGGGTAAATGGCTCCTGTCCGGTGGCTGAATAGGTCTACAGTAGGTTGTTAGAGCAGTTAGGGAAATATGTTGAACATGTGGGGTTGTTTTATAGACGAGGTGGACACAGACACGCACACAAGGGTAATTAGAGGTTTATTTCACACAGGCAGTTTGGCTCACAACCTCATTAGTTTTTTAAGGAAACTGTTTCACTTTCATTTGAATATCAAGCAGAAAGAATATTGTTGCTTCATCTACAGGTGGCTCTAATATTAAGAAAAAAGCAATTAATTTCAGTAATTTGGTTTAAAAAGTGAAAACCCATGTATTATAGATTCATTAAACACAGTTTGTCTGATAATTTTATCGATTATGGTTTCTAGCTAATGAAACCATAAATTCAGTTCCCCTGAAAAGCTGAATGTTGCATAAGAGCAGTTATTTTTATTGTAAAAAATGTCAGAACCCTGGGAAGTCTGTCCATTTACTGTACAGTATATGCCCTCCATACTTGGTCGGGGATCGGAGACCATCAGCCTGTGGGCCTGAGCCATCCGGAAAAAAGAAAGCAGCATCTCCATAAAGCTGCTCCGCACAATGAAGCATGAAGTGCTCTAATATTTCCTGTTGGACCTCTGCGCTGACCTTGGACTTGATAAAACACAGTGGAAAAACACTAACTTATGATATAGCTCAGTAGATTGTCACTGACTGTGGAAACGTCTCTCTTGACCTCTAGAAACACGGATTCTGTTCCTCTCCACTTTTCACATTTTGAGAGCCTGATTCCCAAATAATATGCAGCATTTAATTTAATCTGAAGAGAGGATTTTGGACCACTGAGCAACAGTCCAGTGGGTTTTTCTCCTCAGCCCAGGTAAGATGCTTCTGAAGCTGTCCCTGGATCAGGAGTGGCTTAACACAAGGACCGGGACTTTCCTGGAAATGGTTGTGTTTGGAGAGGAATGCTTAAATCATCTCTTATTTATTGACTCTATATTTATGTTTCACTATTTGATCATAATTACTTAAATAAATCAATATGTCAGCAATAAAAACAATATTTAGTTACTTTAGAGTCTAAAATAAATCAGAATGTAATTGCTTAAATTGGAAACATTCCATTAAAACGTGTACACCCACCTGATTATTCAGAGGGATGAGTGAGCAACTGTTACCATCTTTGGGTGATTTGGATGCAACACGCGTTTTCCTTCAGATTTTATTGTGCGCCCTTGGTTGTCTGGATCCGAGTATCTCTTTCTGACATTTGCAGATCAAACATAAGCACATTCTGTTTTTGTTGCATACTGACCAACAGGACTAATGCATAAAATTAAATGCGCATCACATGGAAGAAGCGACCCTTTGTTAGCAGAAAAAGATCAAGGCTTTGTGTCTGCATTCAAGAGGCTCTTTAGAGTTCAATCAGGATCACTCAGCATTTTAATTCAGCCAGCGCGCTTCCTGTGGATTTAAAGGAGCGATCCTCATGTTGGCCTTCGCCGCTCTCACCGGGAGACGAACTGAGACTCGCTGTCAACTGTCAGTCTTTTCTGGGACTGGCTAATCTGTAGGCAAATAGCTCGTCACGACCGACGTTTGGAAAGTGAATAGATAAAACTAAAAGTTTAGGCAAATTGAAGGTTGCGCTCTCTCAGTATGGCTTTGAGTTGGGTTTTCATCTTTCACTGTACGTGCGCCATAAAGAGGAAGAGCTGATAGCGCGGAGCTATTTTATTATGATTGCCTGGATAAATATAGTAGGAAATTAGTTTTATTGTCTGTTATTTCACAGCCATTTACAGGACTATAATGTCTTAAACCATCCTAGATTTCTTTTTGTTATGTTTGCAAGCAGAAAGATGCGATTGTAATAGTTGTATATTTTCTCAGTCAATAGTTCATGCAGCTTTCTGAAGGACTTTTTTTTTTCTTTATTCATTTTTTTTTTTCTCCCCTCATTTAGAGTCTCCTTCAGACGGCTTGACAGACATCATAGTGGTTTGCAATATTCCTTTTTAAATAAAATCAGCGGAAGCAGGACGTGTGAAGGGTAGTAAAAACAATCTTCCTACCTTAAGGACCACATATATCACATAAACATTTTGTAGTTTTGCACCAAAAAATGTCCCCCAACCTCCCATATACCTAAAATCCCAATAAGATACACTGAAAGTGGCAATGGTAAAGGGACAAAGGGTCCGAGGGTCCTGTGTAAGGCGCTGTGTTCATCCGTAAAGAAGCTGTGATGCAAAGTCTGCAGAGCAACTTAAAGGCTGATTTCTTGTAAGAAAACTTTAGAGATGAGTGACGGCTCAAGACTTCTTTGGAGTACCTTGTCACGAGTAACTTAGCAGCATTTAGAAATGAGTCCTCAATGAACCACTTTTACTGTCAGTACGAACCGAGTGCTTTCTGTATTTGAGCCATTAGAATGTCTGGCTGATGGCGTTGGGGACAGAGGGCAGATACCAACCTTTGTGTTTCATTAACGGAAACAAATGCTGATTGTTATTGTCATGTCATTAAGTCCCATTTGCAGATCCAGTTGTTAAACTTGTTTAATGGCCAGGGAGTTCTAAAGTGAGACTGTGAAACTTCATCATTAGGCTTTTAGTTAAAGGGCATCTTTAGAACATGGTTAAATCCTGGGATCTTTCACTATTCAGCGGTTCATTAGCAGACATATTCCAGCAATCTTAGATATATTTAATAAGCCGTATTTTAACACTTTGTTTTAACGTTTACATTGTGATTGGACTCGATACAGTCTAAATCAGACACGGGCCTGTATGGGAGTATCGCTGTATGAGAGTTAAATAAAAATTAACATGGTGTCGCAGTGTTGTGGATTTCCTCCAAAAAGTTTACAACACAGGTTCAATTCAATTAAATTTTATTTATATAGCGCCAATTCATGAAACATGTCATCTCAAGGCACTGTCCAAAGTCAAATTCAATCAGATTACACAGATTGGTCAAAAAGTTTTCTATATAAGGGAACCCAGTTGATTGCATCAAGTCTTGACAAGCAGCATTCACTCCTCCTGAAGAAGCGTAGAGCCACAGATATGTTTTACCCTCGCTTTTATCCAAATGCAACATGTGTCGGTGTTTTTCGGCACTTTTTTTTTGGTAAGTATTCCACAGTTGCCTGTGAGTGATGTTATAATAAAAAGCAGAAATCACAGAAACACAAGTAAGTAGGTTCTGAGTGGCATAGGTCAGAGGTCGCCAACTTTCTGCAGAATCAACAGCTATTCAGTTCAATTTTATTGATATACAATTCAATTGAATTATTTATATTTTTACGTTAAGTTTAAAGGCTATAGCTTTCAAACGTAATGTTGCCTTCAGATTTGCTGTGATCAATGCTTCATAGAGGCGGCTTCCATCGCTGAGCTGCTGTATCCAAGCCTTCAGTCAACAAGTGCAATGCTACGCAGGCCTGTTTTGGTATGAAGATAATCTGTAGTCAAAAAGCTGTCCCTGGAAATTGGGATGGTGAAATTAAATATGATTAACCCACCATCTCCTTTCTCTTTTCTTGTACTACCCTCACAAATTGTCCCAGACACTACCTGTGAACGTCTTCATCTCTGTCACTAAAAATACACAGTAGCTGTAGGATTTAGGCGGAGTTAGCCTCCTAAAACCAGCCCCCCCCTTTTTTTTGTCTACATTTTTGCTCAAAATAACATGCTTACATCTAATCACACTTTATTTGGCAATTGCAAACACCTTTTCAATAATTTTGGTTTAAATTACCTATTTTTAACAAAAGTGAACTTACAATAAAGAACTTGGGGGGGGGGGGGGGGGGGTTAAATTCCTCCACCAGCACCGAGGACTGCTGGACTTAAGAGGTTAGAGTCCATCTAATTGGTCGGTAAGCAAAGGGGGAATATGTGACACTTGAAGTACATTAGCTGTCCGCCCACTTTGTTAAATATTTAGTTTAAGCAGCTCTTCACAGTTGTGATATGAACACTGATGCCACTGTTTCAATATATGGTGCAGCCTTTTAATGACGTTGGGTACGGGGTTGTAAAGCATGTATCCAGGTGGACTCTAGACCAATGGAGACATGTTCTCTGGAGTGATGGATCTTTTCTCTCTGTGTGACGATCCAAGCTGGGTTTGACAGCTGCCAAGAGAACGGTGCTTGCCTGACAGATTAGTGTCAACTGTAAAGTTTGGCGTTGCAGGGAACAAGATGACGGGCTGTTTGTCAGGAGTATGGCCCAGTCCCTTAGTTGAATATAGCAAGTTGGTGCTTAAACTTAATATTTGTTGTTTAATGTAGCAGAAAATATCTGTGGAGTATTAAAATGTTCTGGTGAAATCATAAAAACTATACTAAGTTGTTTGCCAACAAGCAGATGTAGTTTTTCAATAAAAGCACAGTGTTGATGGGGATAATGTATTAGGGCTAGACAATAAACAGATTAATTTGAATTTACAATATTTAGGACTTAATGTTTGGAAAATCTGGATTTTATTTTGCCAACGCACTCATTGGTCTTCCATGAATTGCATAGCATGCAATGCTGAACATATGTTTAGGAAAATATATTATCAAAATATTGTAAAGAGGAAACTTTTTTTTACCATAAGACGAGACACTTTAATTTATTCATTTGCTTATTTTAAAGTTAGTTTGAAGTTACACAAGTGAAGTGAAGCCTGTTCTTAGCTCATTGTGTAATGCCACTAGCAGCACGCAGAACATTTTGTCTTTGTTTACAATGGCAGGGCCACCATCTTGTTTTACAAGCATGTTTCACAGCTTGTATCTAGTTACACTTTGAATTCAGGATGAAATGCTTGACATAAAAGCAAGTTTTTAAAATAATTTCTATTATTTTTGTGAAAACAAATGAGGGGCAAAAAAATCAATTAATCGGATATGTTATAATAAAATTGGCATTTTCTTTTGAAGCCATATCACCCAGCTCTATGTTGTACATTTGTTTTCTTTTTTTCTTTTTTTGGTCCAGAAAAGATTATTCTCTATGAATACTGTAGAGGAGGGCTCTTCAACCCAGGTCCACGGGACTTCCTGTCCTGCATGTCTTAGTCGCGTCTCTGCTCCAGCACTCCTGAATCAAATGATTGCATGACTTCCTCAGCAGCCATCAAGGGCTGCCTGTTAATCACCCATTTATGTAGGTCAGGTGTGCGGAGGCAGGGAAACACTTAAAACATGGTTGAAGAAGTATTTTGTCGATTGTTCTCATATTGTTATGGAGACGTTCACTAACAGGAACGCATCTCTCATGTTTTCCTTATCGTGCATCTCAAAGCTTTATGGACCTGGCTTTGTGAACGGTCATGACGGTCCAGGATGGGCTCTTCCTCAAACTGTTCCCACAGAAGAGTATTTTCTCAGATTTCTTCATTCACAACAATAAGAGTTTCTTTCCTTGTAATAAGGAATTTGACTTTGCTCTCAATGAAGACATTTTAAGTACAATATACAAAAAATTAAATCTTTTCGTTTTAATTATGAATATATACATTTCCAACAAAACCGTTTGATTGGTGGAAATAAGCATGTTATTGATGGAGGTACGTCCCGGGCGAGGAAACGCCCCAGTCTTACCCGCTGCTGCTGGTCAGTCAGGAAGCCGCTGCTCCTCTGACAGGTGGGGGGCCGCACTGTGAGCTGGTTGAGCTTCTGATGGAGGATATCTGGGCTGGTGGTGTTGAAGGCCACACCTCATGAATGTTCTCCCAGAATAATGGTCAGATATTCCCATAAACATGCTTGTAAATATTGTGGAAAGTAGAATTCAGGCTGTTTTAGTAGTAAAGGGTGGGCCACTACAATGAATGGGATGAATATAATGTGTTTCCAAGCAGCAAGGGAAAAGTGTGATAAAAAGATAGAGCAAGAGAAGATTTGGTTGACTGTTGCTCTTTCTCTGGCATGTCATTAAAAGAAACTTGTCTGAATGCTTAATATTCATGTTTACTGTCTAGCCTTAATATACAGCAGACGCTGGTTCAACCAGGACACTTTCTACCAGACTAATGTGCAAGGCACATTGTGTAATTTACATCGTGTACGTCTGTTCTCAAAGGGCTCAGTTAAAACGTCCAGGTAAAGCAGACCTGGAAACGTATCCGACAGAAAACACGTCAAATCTGCAGCTGCTGACTGCATTTTCAAATGCCACCAACCGGCTGGGATCAATTAGACGAGCCTCGGGGGGGAAAAATCCACCAATTTTACATAGATTAACTTGAACTATAATTATTCTGGCTGAAGAACAATGAACTTAAAAGCATCGTGATCTTATTTGTTTAGATAATGCTATTTGTTAACTTTCTTCTCCTTTCTGATCACAGATCCTATAAAAACAGCCCAAGGCTCTCTGTCCCTCAAAGCCTACAGACTTACCCCGAAGCTGATGGAGATCTGCAAGGAGAAGGACTTCACCCCCGAGGGGTAAGGAGTTTCACAGAACAGCCCTGTTGTCCGTCGTCTGTTTGCGCTTTGCCTCTTCACACATGGGCACACGTTGCTTACAGAGATGCAGAAATAAAACTGCAGCTTTTTCGCCCTTCTTGATTCTGTTTATTCAGTGGATGCAAATGCAGCCTTGCGTGTCCACGGGGGAGTCATTTAATGGCAGTTGGAGATGAATGCTGATGATGGTGATGATGATTTATCAGCTCGCCCTTGCCCGTCAAACAAATGTTCCATGTTTACGCTTTTTCTGACCTCGAGGCTTATCGTAATTGCTTTTAAATTGCGGCTAAAAACGAACGTAATGAGGGGACCGGTTCCCTGGCAGTTCAGAGCGGTCCGAGTGCGGCCGCTCGGATAGACACAGACAGGAGCGCGAGGACACGACGCACATGTTCAGACAAGTGCGAAGCGTTGTCGGTCCAATAATAAAATCCCAGAGGCATTAGGCGACGGGCTGTCCAGAACCTTCCGATTTGCATTTTGACTCCTACAAAGTGTATTTACGGATGGAAGGACTCTTTATCGGCAGTATTTTATCACTCTTGGCTGTTTCTATTCTTTGTTACCTCCCCACCCCCACGCCTTCAGCTTTTCATTAGTTCCTATGATTCATTATAGCTACAGCCTGACTGTCAGTGTTTCCAGCGAGCTAATGATCAGAATAAGACGGTTAAGGACAATGTCGATGTCAAGTTACACTGTTTTCTCACATTTTTACCCAGAATCTGAATATCGGTGTTTGTTTTGCGACTTTTCGACGATGCTAAGGGGTTACACATCAAGAGTCTCAAGCCCTCCTCCGCAATCTCCGTAACAGTCGGCAAAAACCCATCTCAGTCATTCCCATCTGTGTTTGAGGCTGTATAAGCTGGCATATGTTGTTCACTTTTAAAAAATGAAAAGCAGCGGAGAGATGAGAGTTGAGTGGACGGCTCCCTTTGAACCTTCCTCCAGCTGCAGCGGGCGATGCAGGCAGTGGTCAATAGTGTCCACTTCAGCACACAATCTAAAGCATCAAATTAGTCTGCCTGTGGAGGGAACCTTTGACTTTATCCGTTGGGGCCCAACTTTCTGAGAGCTTGACATTAAGTGTACCAATGTCCAGTATGGTTGAGTAATTTGTCCTGCCTATGGTACAGCGCACTGTCCTTCTGTTTCCTAGTGGGCTGCATTTTATGTCACGCTGCAGACATTTGGAAAGGTCACAGTATGCAGCAAATACTTTAACATACTCCAGATTGATAATTGTGTCGAATTCCTAACCAGTATTTATGTAAGTATGGATTCTTCCTACAGACTTTAATAATTTATTCTGAGACGAGTTGTCCTCTGTTCTGAGCTCGAGGCAAAAACCCACTTGAGCGAGTCAGCGTCTCATCTTAGTTTTGCCTGAGGTGATGCTCTACTTAGAATATAAAAGATTTTCTATCAATACAATATCTTAAAAGAATGAAATGATTCTCTTCTTCCTCATTTACAGCATAGACATGCAGGTCTGGGGTGCAGAACACAAGCTAGAATTAATACAGGCACGTGTATTGATCCTAGAGCAAGTATCTGTCCAGTCAACCCTAAGCATTTGCTTGTAGCGTGTGCTGTGTGGTACCGGGCTGGGCTACAGCAGCCAGTCACTTATCCTCTGCTCCAACAGCGTCTGGAAAACTATCCAGGTCTGGATAAATATGGGACAGGAAGAAGGCAGAAGAGTTTCCTAGTGTACAGGTGTTCCCTATCCTTAGTCTAAATGTTATTCCATCCGTCCAAAATAATCGGCGTCTTAAGACAATTGATCCCAAAAAATTTTTTTTTATGTTCAAAGGTACTCATCTGCATCAAAATCGATATAAACTGACTCATTTACATTTCTCCAAGTTTGCACACTTCTTCTGACCGCAGCGCTCCACCTCTACCCTCCCTGAAGCTGCTCATCTCAGCAATGATCTGCTGCCTGCAGTCTAAACTCTTTAACATGTCGACTACAGCCAGAACAACAATGCGACCCTCTTTGTCTACAAGACAAACACCAAAGAGTGGTTCGGAGGATCTTTCCCTATAAGATGCGCTTACTTCCCAGGTGTGCAGGTCTGCAACGCTTCGTTCGTACCTGCGGTACGAACCGACGCAGGGAAATGTTGATTAGCTGACGTGTCCGTTCACTGCTAAACGTGCGAAGCAACGAAACCAACCTGTGCATTCCCCTCCGTTACTCCACCGTTTAGCCTTAAAAGCATGGGAGGATGATGTGGCCAATATTAACACAGCTTATGGTGCCGCTAGACTGAAGCTGACAGCCGGAGCAGCCTACCCTGCTGCTGTAGTGGATCAGAAAATGCCAAACTAGTAGAAAGACAGACACTGCGCAGGGCTGTTGCTGAATATATTTGCATGGACCAGATTCTCGTTTAGTTAGTAAAAAATATATTAGATCCAGATCCTTGTTTGATTTAAGACACATTTTTTTGTGTAGAATGATTCTTTATTTGTTCCTCAGCTGCAGTATTTATTGTATCAACATTGACACATGATTGGAAAGGTACTGTTACACACTAACCATAGGCAATTTTAGTAAAATAAAAGAATTGCCTGATTGAATCAAATACATACTTCCATAAAGGATATTAATAAATATACTATTAGTTATCTGGTCTACTGTGTAGCTAAACAGGGATGAGACACTTTTAAATTATATATTTCTCTAAAAGAGGGCTGAGTTACCCCCTGCTTATTGGTTCTGTCAGAACTTATTTAGTGAATTTTGTTATATTGTAATAAATCATATTTTTGCTCTTAACCAGAAATAAACACGCGTCTTTAAAGGTCCCATGACGTCACTGTTTAAACCATTTCATGTAGTTAGTATTGCTACATATGCAAATTCTCCAAAGAATTTCATCAGAAAATCACGTCAGCTTGTTGTTTTGTCAGGCCAAATGTTCCTCGTCAGTAAAAGAGTTGGGTGCGGTAATGATATGCGGCTCTACCCAGTTGACTTCACTGTGATTGGCTACAACCCTCCAGCCACACCTCCCTTCTCAGCACGACACTTCGTTACAGATCCATTATGGTTTAATGGCTAGTTGAAGTGTTTGTGTTGCAGGTTGTTGGACAGGTTAAAGTCTTTGGTCAGCTTGGCATCATACCCACAACACACTGCGGTGACAAATTTTTCAGTTACAAACGCACCTTTCTTACATTTGTGCTCTGATTGGAGAATATGAATTACTTAGATCGGACTGTTTTTGAGCAAATTAACAAAGCTGACTGCCCTTGAGCAGCTCCTTTGGTATTCAACCAGTGCACAACAGACCATATTATGCCCCATAAACCTCAGAAAAATGAAATTTGTTGTCCTAGCCCCTTTAAATATATTGCCACGGTGTCGAAAATGGTATTGAGTATGGAGTGTTTTTCTTGGTAAACATTTCTAGTTAAAAAGGTTAGAGTCGTGACAACCTTAATGTCTTTCCATCCTTCCTTCTGTCCACAACATGCCTGTCTGGCTGTCTCTGTCCATCCATCCTTCCCTCCGTCATCCATCCTCCATTTGGTTGTCCATCATCCATTCGTCTATTCATTTCCCCATTATGCCAGCATCCATCCATTTGTCCACCAGCCATCCATTCCTCCATCCGTCAGTGATCCCTCCCTCCCTCCAGTGTTTAAAGGCCCCGGCCAGCTAGAGACGGAGGCTTTTAGGAGGTCTATAGGAGAGCATGTGCTGTCAAACAAAATCAAAATGCAATGTGAATCAACATTAACTTTTGAATTTTCTTTTTCTGATTAAATGCAATTCTTTGCTGGGTAACATTACAATAAATTTCTTTTTTCACAATAAAATGCAGATTTTAAGAATTGAATGCAAATATACTTCAGTAGAAAAGCAGCACTATGAGAGTATTCTTCTGGCCCAGCCTGTTGCTATGGTCCAGATTTTTCACACACACACACACACACACACACACACACACACACACACACATATATATATATATATATATATATATATATATATATATATATATATATATATATAGCGTTAATGTGGTTCCTTGAAAGCACGAAGCGTCTTTACCTTGACCAGCAGACCCAGAAAAAGACAGATCTAGACCGCTGACCCGATTGTAATGCCGTGTCAGCCAATCAGAGGGACATGCTGCACCGTCCATGACATGTCCTTCTGCTCACCAGTCAGCTTTTCAAAAGAACGCATTAATTTAAAAGAAAATAAATTGTAAAACAAAACCAAACAAGACTTTGTAGATCCCAAAAGGAAAAAAAAAAGCAGCAGCAGCCCAAGACACAGACGTTGCTACATTTATCGTTAGCAATCAGCACTACTCACAAGCAGGTTAAATGGGCTCTAAACACATCCTGTAAAATATTTCCAGTGTTAGATAGCATGAAAATAATACATGTTATATAAAACTATCCTCTTTAAACTACCTAATGAATTATATTTTCTCTGACAGATGTGTTTTTTTCACCCCGTCTGTTTTGTAGATGGCTCAGAGGGCTTGCCTAATGGTTAAACTCTGCTCTACTAATAAAGAGCACATATTCCTCTCAGTGATATCATACCAGCCACTAATGTTTTCTGGCCCGTCCCCAGCTGAGTGAAAATGCATAGCAACAGCCTGAATCTTAACGACACAGTGCAACACAGTATCTTACCACAGTTGATGCAATGTAAGCCAACTTTAACATGTCATTGTTCTTTCATGTTCTCTTCCTCCAGCTTAAAGAAGGCCAGCGTTGGCTTTGAGAACATGTTTGAGGAGGTGCCCATAGTCATCAAAAACTCTCACCTCATCAGCGTGTTGCTGTGGGACCTGGAAGACAAGTCCACGGTCTCCGACAAGCACGAACTGCTCAACCTCTCCAGCAGGTCAGACATAAGCTCATGGTAGCATTTAACACAGGCGCTCCGGATTGACGCCTTCGCTGGAATCTGTTTCTCCAGAGACAAATGTTTGCAACATGTCCCTGCATGCTCATGTGGGGAATAGAGGGTTTGTCCACTTGTTTCTTTTAACCAACTGGGTTGCCAAGTGTTTTTAGTTTTGATATTAACATTATTTGTAATTTTGGGTATTTACACATATTTAAACACGGCCATTTGTAGATTAATTTGAAATCTCTATAGTGAGAATTGTCATAAAACCAAGATTCAAATCCATGTTGAAGGTTTTATCTCTGTTACCATAAGTATTCAGCCACCCATCCAACAAATATAAAGCATGTGTTCCCATCATTTCCATGGCCACAGGTGTCTAAAATCTGGCACCAAGGCTTCAGACTGTTCCTACAAACGTTTGTGAAAGAATGGGTCACCCACAGGTGCTTAGTGAATCCCAGCGTTGTTCTGTGATAGGATGCCACATGTGCAACAAGTCCAGTCGCGAAATTTCCTTACTACTAAATATTCCAGTCAGCTGTCAGTGGTTTTAGAACAACGGGGAAACGATTGGAAACAACAGCAACTCGGCCACAAAGTGGTACGCCATGAAAACTGATGAGGTGACGGCAGGGGATGCTGAGGAGAAGAGTCCGCAGAGGTCAGTAAGGTTCTGCAGAGTTAGTCGCTACAGACCTCAAGAGGCCTACAGATTAGCTCAGGGACAGTAAGTAGAGGGCTTCACAGAACGGTGACCAAGCAGCGGCATCCAGGGATTGGTCCCTTGGTTCCAGAGAAAGGAACTCTGAATGCTTAGGCAGACCAAGAGATTTGGGACAACCCCATGACGCCAACTTTGTGGGAACCCTTCTGCTTCCAACATCACTGTGCACCAGAGCACATAGCAAGGTGTGGACGACTTTGACAAGCCTCCTCAGAGTCTTGACCTCAACCCGATAGAGCGTCTTTGGGATGAATTAGAGACTGAGAGCCAGCCGTTCTTGTCCAATATCAGTGTCTGACCTCACAAGTGCGCTGCTGGAAGAATGGCCAGAAATTCCCTAAACACACTCCAGAACCTTGTGGACAGCCTTCCCAGAAGAGCTGAAGCCGATATAGATGCAAAAGGTGGACCAACATCAGATTCAACCCTATGGATGGAGAATGGGATGTTACGTATGTTCATATGCGAGTCAGGGCAGGTGAGCGAATACTTAATAACGTGTATGTATGTTAACCCCCTCTGATGACTTCGTACGAGTTAAATTTGTTAACTCTGAGCCAACCTAATTCTCATTTGCTCTTTTTGACATTTAAAACAACATTTGTGTGTTTAGATTTCTTTAGCGGTTCCGTGTTTCCTAACCCTTTCTAAAGGAATCAACTGCAAGAAATCTGGTTGCTGAAAGAAAAGGCATAATCCCCGAATGGCCCAACATTGAGCACGTTGTCACTTTCATTAGATCTATTTGCACATAAATGCCACCATAATGGGAAAACTTCTGTTCTGACGAAAGCAAGAATTTCTTAAAAGCATTGTTCAAGCATTAAAACTATATCATTGTATCTCTCTGAGTCTTTTGGCTGCAGTCACTGACATGGCCTGAAGCCACTTCTGCATTAAAATTGATTTGACATTAGGGAATTGTTGTCAGAAAACAACAGCGTTCTAAAAGCCATTAGAATGGATCGCAGACCCCAGAGAACCGCAGCTAGAGCTACTAAAGGCCTGTTTGGAGTCTGCAGAAAGCAGCCATTTTTCTTTTTTAACATCATCTGGAATAAGTGGTGAGGGAATGACTCCAACTCCAGGCTTATGTAGTGGCGGTTGTTTTGTGAAGAAGCCTCCAGATCTGATAGGGGACCTTCCATCCTCTCATATACCTCTGGTTAATTTAGTTGGCTTGCAGCAACATTACTAAGTGATAACTTCATCATTTTGAATTATTGTAAAGTAAACCACTTTATTTACTTTGCTTGTTATTACCCGAGGAACTAACCATAAGAGAGCTACAGTGTCGGGGTCAAACTAAGATCATTCTACCTGGTTTAATATGCAGGTGACGGTATCAACGAAGACAAGGTCACATTCAGTGCGTCCACGGCGTCATATAAACAACACCAGGCTGAATAACAAACTTTATTCTCTGAATTAATGAAGGAGTGTGACACCTACTGCACCGCCGTGGCTGTTTTCATGTGGTTTTAATAGTTTCAGAGGATAATGAAGTTCTGCGGTACGTGGCCAGAAAATGTGAATTGGGGTAAATCATTTCTTCCTTTTAGCTTTATGATGGCATTTGTTGACAATAAAACAAATAAATAAATAAAAGACCTGCCTAGACATTTAAACCTTAATTTTAATGATTATGCAGCCCAGAATATCTTCATGCGGCAGTTGAATTTTAAGCATTCAAAACTTCATCCTTACCGTCCTTTCAGCACCCTCCAACATTATTGGCACCCCTAGTAAAAACATGTAAAACAATTATGGTATGATAATCTTTCATCGGACAACCACAATAACAATAAATCCAGAGTAAAATCATTCAGTGGTGGTGAATAAATGATTTTCACCAGAACCACCAGTCCCACTGTTATTGGAAGCCGCGTGTGAACGGACCCTGGGAGTCACAGGTGCATAGCCTTTTAGGCTTGACGGCCCTCCAGCTATGTTTAAGACTCTTATTTTGAAGCAAGACAGCAAGTAGTTGTCGGATAATAAAGATGTCTCATCGAGTTGTCAGAGAACATCTGGTTAACAAGCTCTGGGAGGAGCATTCACCACTTTTAAATTGTTGTGTGGCATAATTTGGGTTCCCAGTAGAAAAAAGAAACAAATGGTGAAAGGATTCGATCATCTAGAGTTCAAAATCAAAAATACTTAAACTTAAGATGCTTGAACTGGATTACTCTACCCTGGGTAGAGGTTCTTTAAAACACAGTTTAAGATTTGGGAAGGCTTTAGTCTACTTGTGCTTTTTTGGCCATTTGGGCCTAATTAAACTTAATTGTTCCCAAGAGGAGGAAGTTTTCCTTATTTGGATTTTTGAAGTAAACTACAGCAAAAAACAGGAAGTATCTTCCAACCCTCCTGAACTAAAATCAATATTGTCCTGTCGGCTGGATAAATCGATATGACCCTAATATTTAATAGTAAACGCTGACTTCCTGTTTCCCTGGGGTATAAATATCCACCAAGCTCATGTCCATTACGCTTAGCCACTGCTAAAAGTTGGTAAACATGCCAATTAAGCGAAGAAGCTGCACATCTAATGTTGCCCATATCTGTTGTCCCAGCATTAATGAAATATTTAAGACCTGCTAACAGTAACCAGCAGGGCCGGATGATTACACAGGGTTACTGTGCCACCGAGCACAGCGAGTGTCCGCCTAAGCTCCCTGAGAACCAAGAAGCATTTTGAGGTCACCATGACAATTTATTTTAAGGCTTTTGCGCACATCTTAACCAGGAGAGTGGATCATTTTGAAGGGCGCTGCATTAGTTTAGATGGCCATCGCAAGGCTTGTCAATTTAAAGTCCCAGCGATGACCAGACTGCAGTTCTTTGACATGTTGGAGACTGATTCCTAAATGCACACCTCCTGCCTTGTTGTTGGTACAGCCTGGCTGACCTTGATGTTCAGCTAAAGTGTAGGTACAGGAAGTGCCCTTTCTGAATGTCCCCGCTAATTTCTTCACATATGTGTTCAGAAACGGAACAAGCCATCAGACTTTCTGCTGTCAGTAATGAGCACCATAGGAACAAAGATCCACCCCTCATATCTGCTCACAGCCTCGCTCTTTAAGTCTCCCATTTACATCTCAGAGGAGCTCTGCATCAGTCTCTGGAGAATTTATCAGCAATCACTTATGGAGATAAACTGCTGCAAGTGGAGCAACAGCTGTGAAGCTGCTAATCAAAAAGCTTCCCAGGGGCAGGTGTGAGAAATTAGCACAATAACGACTCGAAGTGCTGATTTATACACCGTTTGCTCCCATAACGCGCCGCACTAACTCGTACACTCCCCGGGAATCACCGCAGGAATCGCCGTCCTTCTCTTCCGAGTCCTTCCAAACAACCAAGAGCTGTGTGAACACAGCGTTTCAGATCGCATGGCCAGCCGCGCCTAAACACAGATACCATCATTTGTTAAAAGTTGTCAGATAGACTCGCTTATCTTCCGTATTATTTACTTTCCAAGATGACTCTGAAGTTGAGGCACAGCTTTCTGATGTCACCCCAAACGGGGGGGAGCAGCGGAGAAGGCCTCCCCATAGGCCTGCTGACATGATTGCCGATGGGATGCCTTTCAAGATGAAATTGTTTCCTGAAGTTGTCAGACTGCTGCGCAGCTCGGTTCTGTTGCAGGATTGTAATGTCCATCTCTCTACATCTTCGCCTGACAGCCCCACCCTTTCCCATTCATTTCCACCCCTTCAAAAAAAATAAAATAAACGGAAACGATAATGGGTTTTATTTAATGTTTTTTCCTTTTGTCTCATTTTCCAATCTGCTGGCCCATTCATCAATGTCATCTATGTATAAGGCTGACTGAGTGCAGTTTCACTCCAGCAGGCAGGGTTGTTCTCACCACAGATGATGATGTTGATCGTGGTGATTGATTGCATGAATGTAAATTCATCTACGTAGCCATTTCCTCCCAAAACATCTTAGAAACAACTCCATATTTGCAACGTCACAGACCGGAGCGCATTTGTTAGGCTTCTACAGTGAGAGACGGTTTATGATGAAGATGCTTTTAGCGTATTTACTTTTTCTGTCTATTTAAGCAGCTGGTTTGGTCCATTACCACTTGTCTGTGTGATCGCCCTGAATTGTGACATATGTAAATAGAAATGCGTTGGACGCTATGGACACCAGAGGGCAAATTTTCCAATCACGCAAGCAGCTAAGCAAGTAGAATACAAAATGTTCTCCAAAAGGCACAAAGTCTTCAATTTTTAAACGGTCTTACTTTTTATTTGCATCTTTTATGGTCTCCACAAGGCTAAAATGTTAAAGTGCTCGCTGGAGAAAGAATGGGCACCCTTCAGGTTGGCAGCTGGTTTTGGATTTTAAAGGCTTTGTTGCCAACTGAGCGTCTTTCAGTTCATGTTCTGCCAATCTCTCAGAATTGCTTCTGCAAAAGGCATCCTGCTCTTCTGGTAATTTTAACTTTTCTTTGGGATCATTATTCTTCCCTTCTCTTTATGTTGTCAGCATTTTTTGCAGATGGTTTGATGTTTTCCTTTTTTATGGCTTCCTTCTACCCCTCTATCGGTAAAACGTGCCCCAGGCTGCAGCACAAGCCCAAAGCATGATCGATCAATCCCCTGGCTTTGGAACTAGAGATTTTATCATTTTTTTTTAAATCAAATTTGGCACCGTGTTTTATCCCTACACTTAGTTTTCTCACTGTATCCAAAAAGTTTCATGCTAAATTGAGTTCAGGGCTTTTATATTCTAATTTATGGCCCAACATTCCCTTGTATTGGGGCATAAAGCATTTATAGGCTATATAAAAACCTTTGCCGTTGGACCCACGTTAAATAAACATGTTTCCTGTGTCAGCAGCTAAATGGCTATAATTAAAAATGAAATGTAGCAACGTAGGGGCGCCTGTACTTGTTATTAAAAGGAGCAGATAGCTGTCCATCCAACAGCTTTAAGGAAACTTTCCATGGATCCGAACCTATATGGTCTGTCTTTTGCATCTGTTGAGATGTGAACAAAAGGTATAAACCCATGCAGATTCTGTTCACAGCTGAGCATCTTTCCGTGGATGGTGTCGGACACAGATGAGGCACTAACTTTGACCCTTTTCGACTGGCTGAATATTTCGTTGGTCTATAACTGCGTGGATAGCCCACATAGGTTCGATGGTCTGAGCCTTTCACAGTAGTTCCACTTAAAGCTAGAGTCAGCAATTTTTTTTTCTGGAAGTTTCCCCAAATCCCTTTTTGAATAACTGCACATGCGCAAAGCCGTCTTACCTCTCTTCCAATCTTCTGGGGGATTGCGTGAAAAAAATCTCCCAAATCCACTCTGGTCTTATTTCTTTCTACTGAGGCCCTCCTCTTCCTCTTAAACATGAACACGGTTCGCTTCTTGTAACTCTCAGCCATGTTCAAAGTATACAGTGAGAGCAGTGGAGCTACAATGAACGGCTAACACTGAAGCTAGCCGCTAAGCTAACCAGATACATAAACACTAGAAGTGCGCATGCGCAGCCAAGAAGCGGAAACTAACAAGAAACGTGCAGGTCCATTGGCGTTAGGTGAGCAGGTCAGAATGATTGGCATGTGGGACAACCAATAAATAAGGCGATTCCCCTGGAACATGAGGGACAGAGGGGGGTGAGAGCAGGAGCAAAACTCTGACCAATCCCTGCTCTTTGGACTGAACGGCAGGGATTGGTCAGAGTTTTTACTGGGCTGCTGCTCCACAGAGATCTAGTTTTTTTAACCTCCTTTTTCTAAATACATAATGCATTAACTAATTCCAGGATGGAAGGATGATTTCACCCAGTATAACAAAAAGTGTTTCTGAACAGCGTTACCATCTATAGCTTTAAAGGGGTACCATAGGACTAGTTAGTCAGGATAAGTTGAGCCAAGTCGTTCTGTTTAACCAAGAGCAGACGATCCTGGTTAAATCCTGCGATGCAAACACCATCAGTGGAGTTGAGTCAGTTTCTGGTACAAGTAAGCCCCATCTGCTCTTCTCAGTCTCTCACAGGTAGTCCATAAACGCTTTATGAAGTGTGGCGTGACCTTTTGCTGTTAGAGTTTGGAAATTTGGGAAACTCTCCCCCCAGAGTGGCTTGCTGGCTGTCTGACTCCCACATGGAGCGTTTTGTCATCCTGCAACAGCTCACCTGCCACTGGATTTCATTACAGGGCGTCTCCTTCAGGGAGACCTCAGCAGAGCTTCGTACGTTATGCCGTCGACTCGGTTAAATGTGTAACAGTTGTTTACGATGTTTGCATCAATATTGTCCCAACTGCCAGCAGTAATGGTATTCTAATTAAATCTGACCTTTTATTGTAGATTTCTGTTTCTGTCGATGTCAAAAGTCTCCAAAAGTCACAGATATTTGTAGTTCATCCTGTCAAATATGAGATTTCTTTTTTTTTTCTTTTTACAAAGGAGGAGTTTTGTCTGTTGCACTCACTTTTTGCAGGTGGCTGATGTCTAGAACATTGCAGTGCAAGTTTACTAAAGAGTCCTGCAGTTTCCTTACAATCCAAAAGGGTTATTATGTGCTGGCTGTAGGTGTGCCATGAGAACTGCTCAAGGAAAGGTTTCTGCTTCTGCCGTCCCTCATCCTGACCCTAACTGTGCCTATTAGCTTTAGTTTCCTGTTGCTGGGGGGTAGGCTCGTGCTGGTAAGAGATTTTCACGGTTTAACGTTGTGCAACAGCGCCCTGGTTTCATTATATCAAGGTATTTCCAATGAAATGTTGAAAACTTAACATCATTTATTTTTAACAGAAAAGCAACAAGAATTCATACCGCTGCAAAAATAGTTCCATTTATTATTGCCGTTACAGTTTTGCTATCATGTTTGTTTTCAATTGAGTAGATAATTCTGAAGAAAAATATACAATCATTTCGTATTAAAAATGAACTCAAAGGCTGTGTAAACTAGAGAATACGCAATAAAACCCTAAATCTATGCTGTGATTGAACTAGAGCGACCTGGGCTGCTGCATTCCAGCTTATCTGTTTGTGATGCTCCGGCCCCTTTTCCCTGAGGGTAGCAGATTGAACAGGTGGTGGCTAGGATGAGTGGTCGCTGACCATCTTTTTTTTTTTTTTTTTGCCCTGGACACACATCTGGCATTGGCAATATGATCCAGGGAGGGCAAATGGCAGCCAGCTGACTTTATCACCCTCCCCAGCTTCTTCCTCTCAGCCTCAGTGCAGCCAGCTTACCATACACCGGCACACTTTCAGTGATAGAGCGATTGAAGGTCACCAGCAGCTTCTCCTCCAGTCTGTTCCTCCTGAGGACTCTCGACAAGTGGAATTGCTGCTGGGCTTTCTTCAACACTGAGTTTATCTGAAGATCCTTCAAAGGTAGGAGTCCCCAGGAATAAATGTTGGATCTCTCTGCACACTTGCCATTTGTATGGAGAGGGATGGAATCAGCTGTTTTCTCTCCTGCAGTCCATGGACACCTTCTTGGTTTTCTTTTTCAAATTATTCCTTAGCAATTTCCAAGTAGGCACGAGTATTGTGCAGAACATCAAAGCTTTTGCTGTTCTGGTCCTTTCTTTCACACAATTAAAACAAGCTTGTTAATTAGTCAGGCTATCTGCTCGTGTTCAGGCTGCTGGCAGCTGCTTAATGGACATTTCTCGCCAACTTTGGTTTTCGAGCGGCGTTATAAAGGCAAAGTGTGGGACCTTGAACAGGGGCATTGAATCATAGGGAACAGTATTTTGGACAGTTTTAGCCATTTTGAAGCTGGTAACCAGCCCGTAACGATGCATCCAAAACGCAAGACGACATGAAAGATGATGCTGGATTCACATGAGCGAGACAAGATTGAAAGGATAACAGGAGCTTTTTTAATCCTAGTTTTAAAGATATCAGTTCAGCGTAGTGTTATGCAGTTCAGATATGACTTTGTATTTGGAAATTGCTGCCAGGTTTAGTGTTCACCAGCCAGGGTGATTAGAAAACTGTTGTCTCATCTGTCAGTATAACAGATGAGACACACAGGTATCACTTGGTGCTTTGATAAAAATATATTCTACTCTCACTTCTCCAGACAAAGTCATGGGGTGACGCCACCAAGACAGACTTCACAACAACAACAACAACAAAAGGCATCATATTTTAAGATCCCAAGTTCTTGTAGCTTTTCTTAATACTCCTACTTGTTGTCATTATGAAATGTATTAAGTTAATTGGTTAATGATTTGACGTTATTCTATAACATTGCTCGGTTTTTCTGTGTTTTTTTTAATCCTTGGCAGCTGCTTTTAGGCAGCATTGCTGCTGATTGATCTTACAAAGTCAGAAAAACCTTCAACACTCAACAAACCACATGAAGGTTAAATACTTTGTGTTATTTTCACCCCTCTTTCCTTCCTTTATCTCTAGATATGTCCAAACTTGCATGGCACAGTAGCTCCTTCTGCTATCAGATAACCCCGATGATGTGTATCCAGGAAAAGTTAGGGGCCGAGTGCTGGGAGCGGGCAGAGAAATGAGGTCACGGAGGAGGTGGTGATAGAGATGTTGCTGTGAATTGAATACGGCGTGGAAAAAAAAAAAAAGATCCCTGACAGACAAACTGGATCCTTTGTGATGTACTTTCAGAGACGATATTTTAAACCAAAGCCCCAAATGGTTCCTTTCTCTTAAACATCTGTCACCTTTCTGCAGTAAAATAATAGTAGGCTTGGGTTTAAACTTAAAATGATTGAGCTATACGGTTTGCACGAGGTTTTGAAATGTGTGCCGACTTCAATATAAATCTCTTTGAAAATCGACAATTTTATGCTTGCCTTTTTTATCTTTGCTGTTTTTAACCAAGGTAATGCTACTCTCCCACTGTTGGATAGAGGAGATTTCATGTCTTCTTGGAAACAAATTGTTCAGCTACATAAGCAGGCCATCCAGCCATCCATTTTGTGCCCCAGTACATCAGTTAAAAAGACTCCCTCAGAATAAAATGCTCATTCAGGGAGTGGAAGTCATTTTCTCCACAGCTTTGTTAAATAACTCCCCTCTGAACCTCCAATTTACTGAATGTCAACCAATTTCGTCTATTCACACATCAGTATAATTTTAGAGTTTGTCCTTTATTGTCCCACTGGAGACGCGGCGCACTGAATGTGGTGCCACCGAAGCTGGCCTTTTAAACAGAACTTGTAATGATTAGGAAAAACTAGTCAAGTTTTTCGATTTGTAATACAATATTGATCAAAGGCTTGAGGGCCAGTCTGAATGAGTTAACCTTTTAGTGTTGTCAGCAGAAGCTCGGTGCTCTGAAACGCATGAACCTGGTGTTGCTTAACTGGCAATGCATAATTTAGAAATTTAGTTTGCTATTCTTGCATTGTCAGGGTTTTATTTTTTATCATGTCTTAAGCCATATATGATCATTTTTGCAACTTTTTTTCTCCTTTTTATGTATTCAAGCTTGTAGTTAATCTGTCATAGGTGTGGCGTAAACTGTCCTCCTGCCTCCGCTTTGGGTCGTTCTTTCCCGGAAATTCAGCACTACTATAGTTTCATAATCCGGGGGACAGAGATGATTGTTTTGGTGGTTGAGGAGAAATCCGACCTCGTCACCTGCTCACCTCTGCTGGGCTCACCTACGTGTCCTACATAAACGATATTTGCAGCAAAATTTCTCACTTTATCCTTTTATCTGTGTGACATAAAAGCAGCCACAGATCCATTTGACATTTCCCATAATTTTTTTTCCCCTTGTGTTTTGGTTAAAAAAAAAAGCTCTTCACAAATGGTTTTGATGATTTAAAAGGATCTTTTTGTTTCTGAAATGAGCGCATTAAAATAAGTTATATTTTCAAAAATAATAAAAATTCCATTGTAGGTCATTCTCGCTCTTGAAGTTTTTAAGTTAAATATTTCCCCCCCCCATACATGCCCTTACAACATAATTTACCTCATTACCCCTCTAAACAAGACCTGAGCAGGGGCAGCTGCAGATGCCTTTCACATGCACAGCACTGGTGTCATTTCAACTTGTCGCCTGAGGGGGCAGATGTCTGCAAAAACTATGGAACTTGCTCCTTTGAATACTGCAAACACATTAGCAGTCACCAGTTTGCTTAAAATCTGTTTATTTTTTCACAAAAACAACATTCTAAGATGGCATCCCTGTGTCAGTGCTACTCACCAGCTGCATAATAAAGCAACCTCTTAAAATTTCACCCCTTGTAGAAAATTGTGGCAAATTGTCTTTAAAAGACTTGCGGTCTTACGGCAGCCAAGGTGCCATATTCATCGCTCTGATGTCAGCTGATGCATATTCCACTCATATTCAAATTAACTATCTGTACGAGGGCTGCAAAAAAATACAGCAAATATATCTTTACTGTATCACTGGTTGCAATATGCAAACGTCTGCCTGGATTGCACTAAATGGGCTGATTATTTAACTACCATACATTCACACTCCGCATGACTCTGGTTTATATGGTGACACTTGCTGTTTAATGCAGCATAAAACGTTTCGAGGGTAAAGAGTTGGTAAGGTGGTCAAATAAGAAGGCAGACACTTACAGTGAAACCATGTCTTGATGGAATAATACATATTTTCCAGTAGCTGGATAGACTGCTTATTATGAAAGGTTTTTAAATTATTCATTTATTTATCCTAAGCCATATGAATTTTGCAACATTCACCTATATTATCAAATGCTTTTCTGGTGTCGTGCCAGTCTAACTTGTATTTGACTCTGTTATACAGCAAAAACAGAATATAATTTCTATATAATTGTGAATACATTTCGGGCAGTAAGGTGTTAAATATTGAAATAGGCATTACAATTCTGCCTATTATTTGTGTAGAATTTATCATATTTGTGAGCAGCTAATTTGCACATTAGTTTATTTTCAGGCAATTTTTTACAATGCTATTGCTTAAATACAAATAGAAATTTTAGGATAGTTTTATTCAGATTAATCAAATTGTTCTAAAAAAAATTGTTGGATTCCAACTTTCTTTTCTGTTTTAGGCTAAAACATTTAGAATTGATATTTTATCTGAATGGAAGTAGAAAACACCTGCAATATCATTGGTCCACAAACAGGATAATTACATGCATTTAAAACCTACAAGCTCAGATGAGTCAACACTGATTACATTGTGTTAAAAGGGTACATCTTCACAGCTAAAGTTATTAATGCACTCACCTATAATAATGCAAAGGATCCCCTCTATCACAACCGATACCTCGGCTGTGTTTCTAAGCAATAAAGGTCTGACAAAGAAGCGCTTTCGCTGTTCATCTCGTCAAGGTTTCTGGGTTATCCTCCAAGTTACAAAGGATGAAACTAAGAATTGGTTTATGGTTTAAGCAGAAAATGTTATTGAAATAGAAATGAGCTTTTAAAATATCTTCTAACAAGATGCCATACAACAGTTTCCTTGACAACCTCAGCAGGGACGTGTTGTTTATTGTCAACGACTTCCTCCGGGTTAAGAAGCTCCGCTTATTAGCAGGTTTGACTTCAGGATCAGTGCTGAAGCTAAAACTAGTTAAAGCTGGATATAAACGGCAATTCTTGCTCAGACAGAAGTTTATGACAAATCTCAACTTTTACTAAGTCAATGTATTAATACTTAATACAACCCATGTTAATTAATCTGGCATTTATTTTGGCTTACATTTTTACCCTTCAAATCTTTTTTGAAGTTGCTCATCTTTCTTAGTCTAACCTACTGAGGCATCCTCCTAACCTATTTGGTGGATATAATTAGACACAATAGCAAGCATTAGAAAAAAGAAAGAAAGAGCGCCCTGATTATATCTTTTCCTCACAACTACGATTTACTCAGACATGTCGACATCTGCGGTTTGCAACATAAACGAACGGTGCCCTGAAGACTCCTGTTGTGACCGCATGATTCCCCATGCATACATTATTTAAACATACCACACGCATTAGCCATCATATCGCTGTGATAAAACGCTTCTGAACCGGCCCCTCTTGGAGGGAATGCGTCCTGACGCAGTCGGTGGGGCACAGCAGGGGCGTGCTATCCTGTGATTTGGTCCCGAGCCATTGAGTTTTCATGTTTGCGGCGGAGGAATGCCAAACTCATCACAGCACCCCTCACGGTCTAACACGACTGGACTGGCGGTAGTTCAGAACATTGTAATGAAAGCAGTGTGCATTTAGAAATGATGCTTTTATTTTAGTTGGTTCAGTTTGTAAAAGTGATCATCCGGCTTGGCGATGGAGTAAAACTACTAGTCGCTAACAAAGTGCATATGCAGTGTCCTTCTTTTGGCAACAGGCAGCTATCTGTTTAAGCAGATAATGTAATCACAGCTATTAGCACGCACCTCATGCAGGTGCAAGATTTTAATATGAGTAGTGTCACAGAGAGTTGAGGCATGTGAAAATAGCAGCCCATAAATCATCATCATCTGTGTTGGTGTAATTATGCGCATGCCCGTGGTTACCAGCACGGCATGTTTGCATTTTAATGTGATTAAGGTGTTAGCAGTAGAAGGAAGCTGACGTTAAGCTGAGATGATCCAGAGCGGTCTTTAGGATGTGCATATATTTCAGAGATTGTTGGGTGGAGGGGGGCTTAATATTCATAAAGCAGTGTGGTCGTTTAGTTTCTGTTACTGTGTGGAGTCTGGCCAACGAAACGATTTATATATCTGACATTTTGCTCATACTTTGAGTTGATATTAAAAGAGCAAGAGTCAGAACAACTGTGCTTGCACTGTAGTGTATTCTTATGTCTACAAAAAAGGGACAAGAAGCTTAGCGACATTTACTGCACACTAATCTTTCTCATCTTTAGTGAACGAAGTATATGAAGGAGTAATTAAGGATTAAGAATGCTAATTAATCTCACTGGAGTGTAGCTCTCAGTACCATATTTGCTTGACAAATTACAGAAATATAATCTGAGACAAACGAGATTCTGCCTTTCCTGAACGCTCTAGCATGGTTTGTATGATAAACATCATTTCAATTGTAGAAATAAAGAGGTTAGCTTGTCTTCCAGCAAAGGAAGCATTTGTAAACTATCATAAAAGCTAAAATATTTTGTAGTAGCGATGAAAAAAGCCTTTGCCAACATACCTAGCTTGATGCTAGCATCTTCAGAAAATCTCTCACTGCTAACAATTAGCTTTGGTTGAGGTAATAATTACATTTTTAATGTTACTAGTAATTACTCATATTTGCAGGCCTTACATTGGCAAAGCTTTAAGAAATTCGCAGGCATATATTTGCTCTGCGCCAAAGAATAGTAGCTTTTTTAACATTGAAACTAAGCTTTTATGGTAACAATATTTGGTCAAACCAGTTTCACAGCCAACAGCTGAACTGAACATGACCAGAGATGAAATGAAAAGTACCATTAGATCACGCTGAAAAGTAGAGACTAGGCCTGTTTGATGTGCAGGGGAGGTCCTTGTTTAGCCCATTTCTATTACGAGACCAGCGATGCAACATTATTGATTCTTTGATCTGCAAAATCCTTTTACAATGGGATAAGAGATGTTTAGCAAACTACTGAGTGGAGGTTTAGCAGATTAAAAGGCTTTTATTGGTTTGGAAACTTATTTCACTGGAAGCTCATCACTTAAAAAGGGCATATGATGCTTTTCAGTTCTTCCTTTTCATGTTGAAATCATTCAGTTGTGGTCTATATAAAGAGGAATTGCAATGGTTTCGTTAATTTACCCCAATGTTCCCCTTCCTTGTTCTGAGGTGCGTCTGAGAGCAACTGGTTTTGTTGTGGTCTCTTTAAATCTAAAGGAGGCATTTCACACCCGCCCCCCTTCAGTCTCCACCCTGTTAACCCATTTGACAAGCAACCGAACATTTTGACTTATCCACTTGTAGCTTCGGCATTGTTCAGCTTGGACTACTACATCCCGGTGAGAAATAAATAAATAAATGCCGGGTTCACAAAATTGGTAAGCTGTCCGTGACTTTATCAGTTCTGCAACCAATGCTGTGACATGATTGTTCAAAAAAAATGTAATAGAGGCAGAGAAAACTAAACGTAGGGCTGGCCAATATGGCCAAAACTTACATCACAATATATTTCTTGATTCTGGTCGATAAAATATGATTACGATATTGATCTAAACGAAATAAAAGCTTGAGAAAGACTATCAGGAATGCCTACACCAGATGACTGCAACTTATGACAATTAATTTTCCATGTTTATAAATCATCTTCAATATAATATTTTAAAAATATTTACACATAAAACTACATAAACCCGCAACGTACGTGCCAAATGCTGTAATCATAGACTGTAATGTGTATTGAAATATGAGAAATGTCATATCACTGTTATTGAATAAAGTTATATTGAGATATATTTTGATGTTGAATTATTGTCCACACCTAACGGAACAGCTAGAAAAACATGACCCAAAAAGAACAAAGCTATCTACGCAGCTCCTAGACAGACTGCATTCAAATTTTCTGTACTTCTAAAGACTGCAAGTACACAACAAAATGAATCTAATAGCTAAAAAGGTGTCCCCTTTAAGGCAAGAAAAAGCCTCTAGTCTTGCATTAATATTTCCTTTGCTTTCTAAGATGTTTTCACAATGCTTACCTTTGAGTTTTCTATATGATTTTAGACTTTTTTTCTTACTAAAGTCCTGAAGTATTTTGTAGATCTTCTTCAAACTAAAGCCAATATTCTCAGACATGTAACATTAAAATCAATCAATGGCCCTTTTTTATTATTATGCAGGTTTTGGGTTTGAAGCTATTGTTTGAAAACCTGGCCTAATGCTTTGGCAACGTGTGGCCAGATCCATGCAGTTCAGAAAGCTCTGACCTTTGCCCGCTCCAAACTGGTGGATTTTGGTCATGCCACCCCTTTTAACTTTGTTGGGTTTCCTCCAGAGAAAGTTCAACATAAAAGGGCACGTTATTGCATGACGCACCTATCTGTCAGCAGGAAACCTATCAACAAAGCACTAAACCAGTGACTGAATAAAAAGAAACCTTTCCATCCAGCTGGCTGTACAAGCATCTTGTCAGCCTGAATTTTGACGTTTTGGCTACAAAACAAAAGAATAGTTTGGAACATGGCAGCAGGGATTTTTCTCCTGACAGTGATTATGCAGGAATCCATCTGGCATGCAAGGTAAACTTCTGCTCATGTTGGGCCAAAACAAGCAAAGTTTGTTGCCAAGAAGCATAGCACTGTAGCCCCAATAACTCCAGAAGAGACGAGCTTGGGGCTTATAACCCCGATGAGACAGAAAAAAAAGGAAGGCCGGTCATTCAGGTAGAACTTGTCAAAAGAAGGCAGGAATCTGTTTTTTTTTCACAGTACATGCAGCATTGTGCTGCACCCAAAACCTTCATAAATGAAACAACGTGATTCGACAGGAAAAAAGAGGGTTTCAAGTTAAAGCAGAGCTCTACGGCCTTGTCAAGGTTGAACTCAAGGTGCAAGGTAGAGACACGCTGTTGTCAAAAATCCTGGAGGGAGACGAGTAGCATTCTGGTTTGATCTTCTGTCCTTTTTTCTCTCTATGACGTTTTTATGTGCGAGAATGAAAGATGCACTGAAAAACACTGTTTAAAACCTCACTTAAGTTGACAATAAACCATTATTGGAGCCAATCCATTTGCCACGTAGAGCCCTGGCTCTATAAAATTGCTAAAAAGCCTTTTCTTGGTCTGAGAGACTCACGGGGTGGTTGAGGCTCAGCAGGCGGCCTCCGTTATTCAAAGAAATGCATCCATTTGTTCTGACATGCAACCTTGTTAAGGTCCACCTGAAAACTTGCTTTTTATTGTAAAAGGAAATGCTTTTTGTAATGTTAGACTGTGTTATGAGTGTCAAAGCTGTTAAAATATATTTATAAAGCACTTTTCGAAACCACACACTTCACAAAAACATAGAGGACAGGGGTGTTTAGAAACAGAAAGAGACAAACAAAAAATTGTCATATCCTAAAGCATTAAAACAGGTTTTAAATTCAGATCCAAATAATCTTGGTCAAAGGTGTCAGGATGACACATGCATGTGTTTTTTTAAAATCATTCGAACATCATTTAAAATATTTAGCTATAGCCGTCTTAAAAAAACATAAAACAGGACCTCTGCTGTACTCACAGCCTTCCTGTTATGTGCTTAAAACATTACTCTCTCTTCCACACCTGTGTTAACACGTCCTACTAAATAGTGTTTTTTTTTAATATACCCCCTTTCATCTTTTGTTTCCCCCTGACTTCATTTTAGGCAAGAGACTAGAGAGCCGCCGTTACTGAACGCCCAGTCGATATGACCTAGTAGCCCTTGGTATTGTACTTTTATTTTTGAGTTACCTGCTATTTTGTGCAGTCTATGTATGAAAATTAAAGGAAAACAAATTTGACCTTTTTCAGTGTTTATGAATAATTTAATGGCATCTTAACATAACATTAAGATGCCATTAAATTATTCATACTTTCAGACTTGAGTTTTATAGCGACCTTATAATTTTACCAACATGTTTCTTTTCACTGCAAGTCAATTTAAAGTTGTGGAGCGGTTCAACCAGAGTAAGCTAAAGAACTGGTGTTTTAAGATTAGTTGCAATAGGTAAATGCTCAACATAAACCAGCTACATCCACAGGTTCATGATCTGATCAAGAATCATTTACACTGTCTCTCAGATGCTAATGTCCATTTGCACACTTTTGAGCTTCTCTGGGAGTGTTTGTACAATCACATTGCTCAATTTTCTTAAATCGGCTGCTGTCTTCTACTTTAACTTGAACGTTGCATTTTTACCTGAATACGCCGGGTTATCTATTAATAATTGAGCAGTGTTTTCCCCCTTTCTGGTCAGTTCCTTAACTTTAAATTGAGCTTTAATCATATTATTTAGTCTAGTGTGTAACTCTGGTGTATCCTGTCTACGTGTGTTTTTGCCACTGACTCGCCTGAATCACCCTATTGTGGGACAATAAAGGCATTTTTATTCTGTTCTATGCTAGCACACGTTTTAGTCTTGGCGCTTATGAGAAAGCTGCTGAGTCATACCTCCCCGTGATCCCACCGGATTGGCTTGTCATGTGAATGACAAAGCAGGGAAGAGGGGTTTGAGTCTGCATGTTTATTGGGGAGCTATAACCCGAAATACACTTATTACTGTAAAATAAGCAGACTTTCACTGTATACTTAAATACTATATACATCTGCTGTAGTACTAAGGTCACTGTATAGTTGGTACAACCTCCCTTTAAATAAAGATTACGAGAACTAGTCGAGATAGATCAGGGATGCATATTCATCGTGGATGATTCTTGCTGCTGTTGCTCACATTTTCTGTTGGCAAGACAAAAACTTTTTGACTGACACCGAGCCAATTTCATTCCAGCAACCACTTGGAGAAGAGTCTTCAGCTTCTGATGGACAGGGTGGACGACCTGAACCAGGACATTGTCAAATATAACACCTACAGCCGCAACCTGAGCAAGCAGCAGCAGCAGAAGCACCAGGTAACTCGCGCAAGCAAACGGGTATACGGCCAGGCTTTCAGGAAGCAAAGTGCCCACACCACCCACACAGTGAGGCAGCAGGAGCAGCAGGCGCATCAGCGCACCAGCATACAGATAGAGGCTCTTTCGCTCCCCTATCACACGTATCCACAAGCAGATGCACCCACAGTCCCTTTCTTAGCAGGGAAACAGCAGGTTTATGTCTCTAGGATGTGGAAACAACCAAACTGAAGCTGTAATCACAGCAGGAACGGAAGAGTTATGCAAATTATCCAGATCTCAACATTGAATTATAAATGTTGCATAACTGGGCTTATTGACATCTGTGTTGAGTGAACATCAGTTTTTATACCAATTAACTGCAACGGAAATCAACACCTTTCTTTTTTTATTACAAACACATTTTTTTTTTCATCTGATCTGTAGCCAGAAGCTGTGGGTTCGACACATAAAAGTATGTGACAGGGTCTCACTTCAGCCTCAGCCTTATAAAATGTTGCTCCTCCGTCACATTCTGACTTCCAGCAAGAAAGAGCAGGGTTTGCAATAAGGCGAGACTTTTTCCAGACAAACGGGCAACACAGAAGCAGCTTTTCAGAGGTGTGAACTCCTCTGCAACGCGACAAAGAAGGAGTTCACTGAAGGAGCTTATTAACGTAATAAACCAAATGAACGTGGGGGAAGCAAAGCATCACAGGTGGTAAGTAAAGGCCAGGCGACATTAACGGCTCACCACGAATCATTTCTGTTGCCTTGAGTTTACACTGATAAGGTTGCGTTGACTTGTTATAGCTGTCATCATGTAAACATAGCTCTTCTCGCTGTAATTACTCTCGTGTGTCCAGAGCAGAAGGTTAAATACTGCAGTTGAGGTTCAGAAATCATGAACGGTTAAGGAGACTTTACGGGTACAGAGCCTCGCCAAAATATTAACACCCCCGGTACATTTTAGTTTTTTTTACAACCCCAAAAATCAGTGTATTTGATGTAGTAGACCAACACAAAGCAATGCATAATTGGGAAGTAGAAGAACCGAATACATTCTTTTACAAATAAAAACCTGAAAAACGTGGCATGCATTAGTGCTGGACGATGTAGAAAAAAAAGGCATATTGATCAAATAAAAATCATACTGATCGATAGGCATAATTATCAACAAATTCAAAACATATATTCTAAGTGCAGCCCTGACCATTTTATGCTGCTGCTTAGCGACCTATTTTTAGATGCAGAACACACAAACATTGAACTCAAACTCAACCCAATATTCAATCAACTTTTTACCAAAACAGCAAGTTTATAAAAAAAGAACGAGCTTTTTGAACTCTTTAAAGGGGGCGGAGCTTGGTGACGGAGCGTTCCTGGGTCTGCATTTGTGATTGGTTGGGAGGATGTAGAGACTAGTATTAACCTCAATGATAGGCTAGAATGCAAAAAGGAAAACTGTTCTTCTATTGAACTGTTTATTGACCTTTTTTTCTATCGATCGATATATTATTGATTATCGTCCAGCCCTAGCATGCATTGTCATTTAGTCCCCCCTGAATCAACACGTAGTAAATGGTAAAATGGACTGAACTTAGTGAACCTCTAACCATTGCCCCCTCTGAGCAGCTTCCCTTCCATGCAGAAGAATATCTTCCCCTTTGCTGACCATCACTTTTAGGCCTAGCTCTAACATTTCAAATAATGTCATCTAATATTTCGATTAAGCAATTACTTTAATTTCTTTTTCTAAACAAATACTTCATTCCTTTAATTTTTTTCTCCATTGTACAAAAAATATATTTTAAAGTATGAATTGCATGTATAAAGTGCCACCTCCATGACATAAATGAAAAGGTAAGCCATTAACATTTATGTATTTACGAATAAAAATCCTCAATATGCAGAATGTCAAGTATACCATAAATTAGCACAATAGTTTTCAGTTCAGAGTGAGCGTCCCAAATTAAACGTTTTATTTCTATTACACCGGTGGATAAAATATTATATGGAATTGTATCTTTAAAATAACTAGTAAATATTGAGTTTATGTATATTTAAGGAATGTGTCCTGTTGACATACGATTTATTTAGGTATTCCCATTATTTACACGAAAGTGATTAAAGGCAGAGGACTTTTAATACATTAGGGTTTTTGCGTAATTCTGCACATTAACAGAAGTACTCCGCTAATCAAACATGTGGGAAAAACAGGAAGTTAAAAAAAAAAATTCAGCAGCTGGAAAAAAATCTATCTGTTTTGTTTTCTAGCTCATTGTCAGCCCTGAGGTGATTTTTGCCCCTTCTCCTGCACCCTGCTGCTGCGGTGCGTAACCAAACCTACATAGTATCCCAGCCTCTCTTAGTTTTTTTTAGCTTTCGCACTTTAAACCACAGCGACCTTTAAAACGTAGCTCATTAGAGACTGATCGCACCACCGTGTTTGTTTGAAAATAGTAGCATAGAAAGGGCGTCGACACGGCCTGAGCCGAACACCTGATTGGATCAAAGGTGCAGAGACACACACTCTCTACTGCAGACTGCAGGCACGACTCACTGAGCACACAGCTCTGTGGAGCAAAACTGTTGTAACTTTTATGAAAATAAAAAGATGAAATCATAAAAAAATTACAACTATTGACGTTGGTGGATTTTTATAGTTGTTGTTTGTTGACTATTGTTCTCTAACAAATCTCTGAGGCCTTCATAAAACAGCTGGCTTTATACTAAGATAAATTAGACATTGGTGAACATCGGTGTTTACTAATTAGGTGACTGAATGCTGCAAACCACAGTTAAGTTTATTATCAAAACCAAAGATCAACACAATGTATTTATTTTCTTCCACTTTACAAGCATGCACTACTTTGCATTAGTTTATCTTTCTCATGCAAATCCAAAAAATGGATTCAATTTTGTGTCTCTAATGTGACTAAATATTGAAAAGTTTCAAGAGTATGAATAGTTTTTGCATTCTGCAAAAGCCGAGTTTGCTCTGAGCAGAAGGTGAAGCCACATCAGAGCTCCGACTTCGCTTAAAAGCCTGAGCGAACACATTTTCAGAAACGAGTGCATTAAAGGAGGGAAAATATGCACAAACAGTCTGAATGCACACATCTGCAGCTACAACCTCCGCCAGTTGCATCATAAACATCTGGCAGCAAATGCAAGCGCAAACGTCACGCCGCAACGTGCACACATTGTTATAGGAAATGGGAGCATAGCAGCTCAGTGTGACTCACTGATGTGCGCACAAACATACACCTACGTAGAAGCGGGTACATTATTCAGTCATTAGTCTGTGGAAGTGGAAGCGAGAAAATGTCTGAGGTATTAACGTTGATCCGCGTTGAGTCACCGTCATCATTCTATCATCCAGCAGGAGATAAAAGTACCGGCAGCTTTTCGCAAACCAGGCAGGGTCGGGTGAAACATGTATCCATAACTATAGGTAGAACTTTATAAAACCACAAGAGGAAGGGTATATGTTTCATCCCCACACGTGCAGACTCTTGGAATCCATCATTCTCCCCGTTCCCACCTTATCATCAGTCTCCAAGCTTTCGCCTTTCACTCATACACACAGACTCCCATACAATATCACACAGACAACCCCTGCTTTTCTAGTGTCAGCTTTTTCACATTTCACACGGTACCCTATTATGAACCAATAAAGCACACAGGGAAAAGGAAAGTGAGCTTCTATTAAACCTCTCAGACATCTATGCTGCGTGCCTCTTGTAATCTTGTGCTATTGACCCTGCTGCTTCCAGGACAAATGGAACCTTATTAATCATCATAGAAAGTTGCAAAAAGCCATTGCGCTCAGGGGGCTCCATTTTTCTTCCACAGCCTTCTGTATTTGGTAAATAACAGATTCCTTGGCACGAGCCGCAGCCAAGTTGGTCTTTTGTTGCAGGGAACGTATGGCTCACTCCTTCCTGATTCATTCCCATCCAAAGGAGCCCACAACAGTTTGCTGTTGATTAGGTATGCTGCAATGTTTTAATCCGCTGAACTGAGGAAGCGTAGATTATGCCTAATAGAAGAATTCAGCTACCATTAAAAGATTTAACAACCCAGTAATTTTTCTGCATTTAAAGAAACTCGCACAAAGCGAGCCAGAGAAGCCGAAGAGCGCTTTGCCAAAAGCAGGTCGTAAAAAGTTCATCATTTAAAGCCAACATCATGTCTGGGTTGTTGTGCCAAAGGGAAGGTGAAAAAGCGAGGGGAGAACGTGTCAGCAGACGATGCATGCTAAAATAAATTCTTGAAGAGAAAAGAACAGGGCCAAAGGTAAGCGGGAATAATTGGGCTTAATCTAAATTGCGGCCGATGCGAACGTACCCGTTGAGATGAGCAGCAATATGATAGTCTTTTAATTCCCAAACAGCTGTCGGTAGAGGAGAACTCATGATATTCCTAGGAGAACCAAAAGCACACTTCGAAGAACTTAACCTAAGATTGATGCATTTTATATACTTTAAAGGGTCGATTTGTAGAAATAATTAAGTCACTATTTCACCTCCGTCTGTAACCAACTGGACTGTATAAGATGTGATCTATCGGCTGTAGAATTCAATCTGGATGGTAATTGTCCTTTCAAAGCCGGCATCAGCTAGTCTGAAGATGATGAGGTCTTATGATTGAATGCCTTACCTGATTAGATGGGGCCATAAGGAGAGTAGTGGCATGTACGTCCTCAGGGGGCTTTTCCTGCCTGTGGAAACCCACTTTTAGTTTTGGCCCAATGTGCAACAGTGTGTGGGGGTGTAATGGAAGTATGGATTACCTTCTCTGGTGTATGGAGGACGGTGGACAGCTTGTTGTGGAGAAGGAAGCTGCAAGGCTAATTTTAAAGAAGCGAGAACGCACGATCTGCGGTGTGCTAGGAGGAGGAGGCCAGGCAGCAGCGCTGTTGACCAAGCGTGGTTTAGAACTGACGCCCACCAAAAAACTCAGAACTGTTTTCACCTGCAGCAAGCTTAGCAGACAGCATGTAGTTCTCCAGGTAACAGACTGCTTTGCTACACAACCGCAAACCACTAATGACGTCCAACAAGTCGATCTGACCACAAGAGCACTGTGTGCTTTCAAATCATTCAGCTGGGATTGCAGAACCAAAAAGGTGTGGCCTTCAGCTCACCGCACTCACCCGAGCAATAAATCCTAGATGGTATTTCCCCAGTATGTGGGTAAGTCTATCGCCCTCCTCAGGAAGGCTGCCTGATTGCACTCAGTGCTTCAGATAAAAGCCAAGTCGTCATGTGTTTATCTACATCAGATTCTGAAAAGCCTATTTCTGGGATCAGACACCGAGGGACCACCCGGTTTCTCTGCCCCCTGCACACCCGCTACTGTGTATCATACTACGTCACACTCGTGTGAAATCCTTTGTGGTTATGGGTGTTTGAGTACCCCCTGAGGTTGATCGGTGGGCTCAACTTCAGCACATAATACTGGGTTTGGGTTCTATTTTATTCCTGAAAGCAAATTATTTTGAATCCATGTAAATGATTGCCTGTTGGTTTATTATTTGTTGAAGCATTTTTAATAATTTTTCATTTTATTGTACATTTTCTAAATACTTTCCGTTACACCCTGTTTTCATTTATTTTTTTGACGCTAATCCCTTTGGACCAGTTTAATCATTTAAAACATGCTAGATTATGTCCCCCAATCAAACCAAAATAATGATATGCAACTTCCTGTTGGTAGATTTTGAGTCCCGCAGCCAGCTTTCCCTACAGCAGCCTATTAGTACAATATATCAGTTAAATCATTAGTTATTGAAGGGCGAATTAATCTTCCTTTGGAGGTCCGAACGAAACGTCCCGTGGCAGACAGCATCTAAAGTCCAGTACGAAATGACCTAAAAGGTGAAAAAATGGTTGGGTGGAAATAGCCACCGCCGACCAGCTAGTACAACACTTGGTTCCCATGGAAACCAGACACAGACTGGTGGATGGGAATTATTTCTGCCCAGGAAGTCAAAATTCTCCTGCTGCCTGGGCATCCACAGATGTAGCAGATGTAAGGTTCTCTTAAAATTTGAAGGAAGACTCTACGTGGGATAAATAGAAAATGAAAAAAAATATTTGGGGTGTATGGAGTAGTTGATTCGTGGTTGGAGAAGCTCTGGATATTTGAGTGTGACTCCAAAACAATCATTAGACCGCTAATATTAAAGCTGAGAGCACTTCCTCTCCAGCAGATGCTTCTAAAGACACAGAATGAGGCAAACGTTACAAAATGCAGAATTGCAGGGGAGATGCTGGAAGATGATGATCATCATCAAATAACAAGCAGGAAGTAACAAGAGGCTGGATTTTAGTGTAACTCAGAGTTTCTGTCAGGTCTTGGTAAAACTGCTAGACATTGAATGCTGTCTTTGTAAAGCAGACTGGATGGAAGCGCAGGCAGCGTTGGCTTTGTTTGGCTGACACAAAGCTGTTTGTTTGATATTAGCACCAGGCTTGTATTACACAAATTTTTAAACTTTAATTTCCAGGAAGGTTGAGATACTTCTTGGGAACTGTAAAGCAATTACATGCAGCATAAGGGAGTGAAAGTTTTGCACATTCCGGTGATGCAAAGTCATGCTGAGACACACACTGAGAGGGTAGAAGAAAATATCAAAATGTTTCTCGTTGTTTATCTGATGAACCTGTACAGGTGGGATGTCTGAGTGAAAGCGCTCCCCTTGCTTGAACACCAGCTAGTTTCTCCGTCTGCTCCAACCTTCCTCCTTTTCTCCTTCATCTTGCCAAATGAACAAGGCTTTTAGGATCTCCAGGGACGTGGCACCTCGCTGATTTACCGACTGTCAGCCCCCCACAAATCACTCCATTCCTGTTAGCACTTATAACTCTTCTGTCTCCGTCTCCCCATCTCTGCTTTCATCACTCAGTTTTTCTACATCTCTTACTTTGTGTTCTCCGAGCCTCTGTGACTTTCCGCCTCCCGCTACTTTTCTTTTTTAATGTTACCGCTCTCCGCTTTCCTTACCCGCTACATTTTTTTCCCTCATTTCTTTCGATACTCCCACACCTTCTCGTCATCATCTCGCTCCACATTGTCTCGCCGTCTGCCATCAGCCTCGTGGATTGTGTTTTTTCCCCTCTCTGCTACATCTGCCCCCACTAATGCCACCCTTTGTGGGCCCCTCTCTAGTACCTCCAGAGGCGGCAGCAGGAGAACGTCCAGCGACAGAGCAGAGGGGAGCCCCCGCTGCCAGAGGAGGACCTCAGCAAATTATTCAAGCCCCCGCTGCCCCCGCCGCGCATGGACACGCTGCTCATCGCAGGTACGCAACACCAACACTCTGAAGACTTTAGTTTCTTTTGTCATCGGCGTCAGAGGACCACCCCCACCGCTCCTCTCTAAATTCCATCAGCCGCCTCCGCTCCCCTCGCAGGAGCTTAGGTTCTGTTTTGCAATTATCTCTGCCATTATCTTAAAATTACATTAATTTAAAGTTTATTGACTGAGTCTCCAGCTCAACCGCCCCTTTTTCCCTGCTGTTTGACGCCTTTCAGCTCTCCGCCTTCTGACAACGTTCTGATCCGTCTGTTTACTCCGCTCACCACTAATTTGTTGTTTTGCTCCTTTTTTTGTCATCCCCTCCTCCGCCTGTTTGTGTTTGTGCAAATGCCGGGGTGCCTCTGTGTGTGTGTGTTTATGTACTTATATACATATGCTTCTGGGGTGTGTGTGTGTGTGTGTGTGTGTGTGTGTGTGTGTGTGTGTGTGTGTGTGTGTGTGTGTGTTTGTGTTTTTGTGTATGGGGGTGTGCGAATGCATGTGGCAACCCTCCAACAGGGCAAATTAACAACTACTGCCAGAACGTGAAGGAATTCACCTCTCAGAACCTCGGGAAGCTGTTCATGGCCGAGGCGCTCCAAGGCCACAACTAGAGGAGAGACAAAAGAGGGAAACCGACAAAGGAGACGCAAAAGCTACCTTGTTGCCAGCTGCAGGAGCATCCGTCATCTTTTCAGCAGAAGTCTCCATTTTTTCTTTTCTTTTTTTTTGCTCATATTTTTGACAAAAATATACCCGACACCTAGTTTTGCTTCAAATAAAGATCCTTCCTCTACGTTTTCTGCCTCCTTGTATGTTGTCACATTAGAACAATCCTGTTATAATTGGACTGATGGCAAATTGTAGAGCTCAGACTTTGGGGATAGGGCAGCACATCTCTCCTCAGTGGATGTCCATTGTCCAGAATGTTGACACGCCAAGCTAGAGGTACTTTTGAATATAAAATAATTATACAGGGACACTGCAGTCATCTTTTTTTGTTATTGCTAGGCGCTTTTTGTCTGCAGCCTCAAACTTCACGAAGGTGGACCGAGTTAGCAGGTGATCTGTTGTGCTGGCAGGTGTGGGAACAGCCGATCCTTTATTAAATGAACTAAGGCAGGTATAAGTAAAAGTTTAGCATTATTTCTTAGTGAAGAAGTTTTAGTCAGGGGCAAAGACTTTACTGGGAGTAACCCATAAATGATTTGACAGTGCAACACCTAAACATATGGGCAACAGGGAATGTGTGCAGCCATGTGGAATAAGTCACGATTACCATACTGGCATTTCTTCACGTCTATGAGATTCTGTGACATATATACAGTCCTGCTCACCATTATTGGCACCCCTTCATGTTTTGCATAACTGAGGGAATATCTTCATAAATAAATGGAAATGTACCAAATTTATATCAGCAGGATCTTTCAATTGGAGGTCCAAAGTAATTTAAACAGAGACAATTGTTAATTAAACAGATATTGTAATTCCAAAGGAAAAAACAGATAACCAGCATGTGCACTAATATTGACACCCCTCCTTAATGTTTGGCTGCACACCCTTTGCCAGTGATGACAGCCTCCAAACCTTTCTTGTATCCATCTATAAGGTTCTTGCACTTCTCGGGTGGTATTTGCAGGGGTCCTTTCTCCAATTGCAGATTTCAGCTCCCCCCAAATTTTCAATTGGATTTAGATCCTGACTCATTACTGTCCATTTAAAAACAGTCAATTTTTTCCCTTTCAACCTTTCCTGCGTGCTTCTGGAGGTGTGCTTTGGGTCTTTATCTTGCTGGAAGACCCATGATCTTCTCAAGCCAAGTTTCCTTACATTGGGCAAGACATTTCACTGTAGAATTGCTTGATAATCTTCTGATTTTATGATTCCTGAGATAAGGTCCAGGCCTCCAGTACCAGATGCAGCAAAGCAGCCCCACAGCATTATGGGTCCTCCACCATGCTTGACTGTTGCTATGGTGTTCTTTTCCTTAAAGGCTTCATTGCGCCATCTGTAAACATACTATTTGTGTGCATTACCACACAAACAGTATGTTCCACTATTGTTTCATCTGTCCATATAACATTGTCTCAGAAGGCTTGAGGTTTGTCCAGGTTCTCTTTCGCGAAGATCAATCGTTCTTTTTTGGAAGAGAACTGTTGCGTTCACCTTCTGTTTCCTCTGGACAGTCCCTTAGCACTTTGAATCATCTTGTTACTGAAAAGTGCTGTATCGATAAACTTGCCTTGCGTTTTTCCAGCTCGCCCAATATGTCTAAATGATGCTTCAATAGAGGAAATAACTCTACTCCCCTGTTGTCCTATCCTGGAACCTTCTGCAGAATCTCAGTCTGTCCTTGATGTTTTATTTGACAGACCTTCTTAAAATGAGGCCAGGCTCCAAATTCTCCACTCTTCCTGCTGAAGCCGTCAAACTTGCCCGCTGCCTTTGTTTGGCAAGCTCTGCTCTGGTTGTGACCCGATCCTTTGGTTGTTCACCGGTCTTTCCTTTTTAAAGTAACTGAACCTCTCTCCCTGAAGCTCATGGTGATTCCATTGATGGCTGATTTTGGTGTAATCTCACTCGCAGCAAAATTCTTGAAGCCCCATTGATGCAAAGTGGTGGAGACCGCATGTGTATGCTTTGAGCCAACAATGGTTGATAAAAGACCAGTTTCAAGCACCACTCCATTTTAAAGCAGCCATTCTGTTCTTCTAGTTCAGTCTTAATATCTGAGTGCTATCATAGCTGTCCTTTATAGCACTTTACCCTGAACCCATTGAAATGATGCCATTGGATCTTTTTTTTTATTTTGGCAGGTATTACGCACAGTGTGAGTTTTTTGTTGATACGATTTTACTAGCTATAAAAACCAAAGTGGTAAATTAGATACAAACAGCTTTATTTCCATCTCAAAGCCTTTGGTCTCTTTTATAACGTAACAAATTTCTAAAGGCAAGCGGAGGATAATGGTTTCTCACTGTGGACATCATGGATACAGAAAGACGGCTTCAAAGTTTGGATCGGGACCCGGCTGGTTTGCAAAGCAGCAAGTATCTGCTGTTGGGCTGAAATTAGTTTTTGGTAAATGGTTGGGAACTTATTTGTTGCTGCACATAATGAAGAGAAGCGGCATCATGAATGGATAAGGATAGTAGAACAGTTCTTCTGCTCAGGTTTAGCTGACTTCTTAACCTTGCTGGTACACCTCCATTTAGCACCAGTCTGCCAGAGTTGCTTTTGGGTTGGATGATGAAAATATTTGGAAACCACTGCCTTGCACACAACACCTGCTGAGTTAATCCTCTGCTGGCTTCTAGTCCTGATGCTTCATCTCTGCGTGAACTCTGCTCCAAGTTACCATGTTTCAGCCGCTTAAACCAGTTACCGCTGCTTTCTGTAGTCCTCTTGAATTTTAGAAATTCCCGCTGAAGATGTTGGAGGGCTGACATTTTACAAATCTATAATTATAGGATGCAGATATTGCAAATGATTAAAAAACTATTCCAAATGCATTAGAGTTACTACCTACCCCCCCACCCCCCCCCCCCCCAAAAAAAAAGAAATTGAATGACGCTTCATTAACCAGACTGTATTTCATGATCTGCTTTTTAAGCTTTCATGACTATCACCGTTTTCTCCATATTGTGTGTGCGTGTATTGGCTGATCTGAGAGGATGCCTACACCTTCACAGCGGTATTGAATTTCATCGATTCAAACAGGCCTCTGCTTTCTCTGGCCGATCAGCTGCCTTCAAAAAGTGCTTCATGTTCCTAAAAAGTGAATTCTTAGCAGGACTGTAAACCACCCAGAAACAAACTTTTAGGATTTCTTCTAAGAGCTGCAATGTGGATCAAAGCGAAGACATTCTGATAGACCTGTACGCTTCAAATACGAGAGTGGGGGAAAAAAACTTCTGAAAAAGCTTGTTCATCTTCCACCAAGACTTTCCTGGCTGATGGAGGCAGCATAAAACCTGCCCTGATCAGTAACCGGCCTGTCAAGTGTCCCTGAACACCGTGTTAAACCGCTCTGCATGAGCGCATCGGCTAAATACCTCAAATGCAAGTGTAAGCTGTTCTTACGCTGATCCTCTGTGGCTTGCCACACATCTGAGATTTACCCCTGAAGTTATGAACGCCTCTTCTCCTTGAAGCTCATCCCCAGCGTCCATCCGGGCAACAGGGCCCCTAAAAGCCGCTGTCCTAATTCGGCACGTGACGTTATTCTACTTGTCGTCAGCTTCGCCAAGATGAGTAATAACTTGTAGTCCTCCAGCCTGTCAGCGGTGCAATGTCATTACCAGTAATTACCAGTCAACCAATATGATAAACACTTATTAGAACAGTGACACTCGAGCCGGAAATCATTTCTTGCCTTAAATCATGCTGCGCGTGGAGGAAAATATTAATTTACCCCTCAGGGCCTGGCTGATGTTCATTAATTAAGCTTTCTGCTACCCTGACAGGCACACGTGTTCCTGTGATTGATTTGCTGTGTGATAAGATTTTCTTTGGCATCTTTAGGTTTTTGCAAAACTGCAACCTGAGCTTGCCTTTAAATGTTCTCTCCCCCGAGTCAGCACAAAAGGATGTTGGCCTTTAAAGGTGAATTAAGATCCTTCTCACTGTGCATGAACCTTAAATCCCACCCCCACATCTAACCGGAGCACAACCATTATGTGAGGTCACACGGACTGGACCCCCCCTGCTGTGCATTGGCGACACAGCTTCAAACGGGCTCTAAGCTGACGCCGTTATAACTTGAGTTCAAAGCGGTTTTGAGTAAACCATGTTGTCACTGTGGGGGTTCAAGGGCAATAGATGTTAAGGTGGGAACCATTGCTGTGTCCAACCTCATCGTCCCGCATGAATGGGAATCATGATATTGTTTACCACTCTGGCCAGCAAGGGTCAGGTGACTGATACCGTTTTGTTTTAACATCTTAAACTGTGATTAGACTTTAAAGCCAAAAAAAAAAAAACCTGAAAAAAGTGCAAAATGCAAATCACAAACTGCCTGTCCATTTTCCTCCCAAGGACATAGGTCATTTTAAAATGGTAGGAAAAAAGAGCTTTGGAGGTACTTTAGATGGATAATAGATGACATGGTGTGTATCAAAGCAAAACATAACCGTTATTAGTTCTTTTTCTCAGGGGGGGAAAATACCTTACTCAGGATTATATGCTGAATAGATGTGTAGGCACATGTTGCCAACACACCAAAAAGAAAGTGAGTACTTTCTCCTTAGATCCCCTGTGCAGGGAATTTATGGCAATAAATGGGTGATTATTAAACAATTGGATTCTTGGCTTCAAGGGAAGGAACTACTCCAAGCTGTTGGGACGAGTAAAACACAGGTCATGCTACGACAACAACATTGCTCAAGTGGAAACAGCAGCTGGATAATCAACGCAACTGCGGCTGAGCATGAAGTTTCTCAATATTGACAATGTGTTGTGGGTGCTTGGTTTTTACTTTTTATCTGACTGAATATCAGTATCCAGGCATGTCTTCCAACCACTGAAATTAGATGGAAAATAAACAAGCTGCCAACGAACTCGGACCTTATCTGTTCTCAGATATTATTCTGACAGCTGTGTTATAGTAGAACAGGTAAATGCTCAGGGATGAAACATGGGTGGGTGTTCTCCTGTTTAGGCATCAGAATGAGGCCAGTTTTTCTGATTTCACCATCAAAGGGAGGAGCATTTGTACCAAAGTGAGGACATTTTGCTGGTCCTCACTTTGCTTTTCTGCTAACATTAAGATATAACTACTGTTTTGTGAGCTACAAGCCTAAACACGACTGAAAAGGAAAATGTTTTAAAAATGATGAGCAGGATGTAAGAGGTACAGGGTATGTAGTGAGTCAAAAAATGCTCAATCACATAATTCAGAGAAATTACAGTATGTGTACATCTTTCTTATGGGCAATCTGTGGACAGTGGGGGGGGGGGGGGGGGGGGGGGCTGAAGCCCCTGATGTTTTCTGAATAGTCCAGAATCTCATGAAAGAAGATGTACACGTCTCTTAAAAAGGCATTAGGTCACAAAATGACATTTAATATTTTTATCTAAAAACAATCAGATTTGTTTCTACTGAATTCCATATAGTCACTGCTCACACCACCATAATCTGGCAATGACTCAAAAGAAAAAGAAGACACAAAATGGTATTTGTGCAACTATCCACACAGGGACAGACGGGCTATTTGTCCATTCGTTCAGTCCAGGGCTGTCAGCCTGCTTCGTTCATTACTCAAACAGGGAAACAGCAGGGGACACGTTCATTTCAGAGCAGCCGCAGAGACAACCAGAGAGGGGCAGCCTGGTGTGGCACACAGGAACGGGTAGAAGCGGCACAACCTTGGCCGAAATTGAACGTAAAACCTGAATGCTGGTTCAGAATTGGCTAATTGTAAATTACAGCTAATCCCTTATTCACCCAGCAAAACGTGAGGTGGAGGTTCACTCTAAAAAGCATCACTGAGGTCATCATGAAGAACAGAAAGCAGAGGGACTTTCGTCTGAGCTACAGTTAAACTTAAAAGCTCTGGCTATGATAGAAAACAGCAGGAAGCCTCTCTATGAGCTTCCAGCTGGATTTGCCTCATGATGAGAAAAATATCTGGTCCTTAGTTCAGTCAAAATCAAAGCATTTATTCCAAAAGTAGCTAAACACATTAAAAGGTCCTTCAGCTCAACAAATAACTTTTCATTCCTACAGCCGGTCCGATTCTACATGTAAACAGAAAAAAAGTGTTGCTCCATAAACCAGGAAAATCGAATGCCTGCTGATGCCAGTAGTATGAAGTGCAAAAGTATGTCTTCCTCTTCGCTTCCATCATTTTTCTGTGCTGAGTCCAAAAGTACAACTCTGGATCCACAGTGGCGCAGGAGCTAGGGAGTTCATCCTGCCGGGTTGCCAGTTCGAGCCCCCACTTAGACTGTCTCAGTCGTTGTGTCCTTGGGCAAGACACATCACCCGAATTGCCTGATGCCGGTGGTCAGAGGTCCCGATGTATGGCAGCCTCGCCTCTTTCAGTCTGCCCCAGGGCAGCTGTGGCTACAATGTAGCTCACCACCGTCAGGGTGTGAATGGGTGACTGTAGTGTAAAGTGCTTTGGAGTCGTAGGACTAGTTAAAGCGCTGTAGAAGTATAAGCCATTTACCAGTCAATGTCTCTAAACAGTCACTCAAGTTTGGCTAAAAACTGCTTTTATCATCGGAGAAGTATATCTAAATTGAGTGCAATTTTTCCAACTCCCACCTGGAGATGATTGTTCATTCTTTTATATCTTCCCGTTTAGATTATTGTAACTCTACTTGTTTTAACAAAACTGCTGTCACACGCCTCCAGCCGGTCCAGAACCCTGCAGCGCGGCTTTTAACAGGAGCTAGAAGGGCTCACATTACACCGGTTTTATCCTCCTTTGGCTACCGGTCTAATTTAGAGTAGATTTAAAAAATTTTGTCTTGACTTTCAGAGCTTTTAATGTACAGCTCCCCCAATACATCAGTGAAATGTTGATTACTTATTCTTCTGACCTCTCTTCGATCCTCAGCTCAGAACCTCCCGAAGGTCCCTAAGACCCAGTTTAAAATTCGGGGTGACCTGTCCTTTCAGATGGAAGGAGCAGAAATTCAGATTAAAGTTTTTTTAATATCCTAGAACCTGTCATTATCTCCTTCATTAAAATGTTTGTTTCATCAGTTCTTGACTCTGCGTCTCTTGAACCTTCAACTACAATAAAGAATTAAAACCAAATAAAATTGTCATAAACCTTTTTTGTCGGATTCACAATAATTTACATTCAATCAAAACCTAGCCAAAGCAGAGAACTAGTACATGTCCCATGTCATTTTAATTTCAAATAAAGGCCGTTGTCCCATGAAAATGAAACCGTTTTAGATCTGGGCTGAAGCCCTCAGTGTTTCAAGACCCTTAAAACACCCCTGCTGGACATTCATGAAAATGTAAAGCTTTCCTAGAACTATTCGGTGAAAGTTATCTCTGAGGTGAAGTGTAAGGTTTTACTCAATCTATGTAAGACTTTAAGGGTTGATTATTGAAGGCAGTTTAGCACATTTAAAATCCATGATCAATTGACTGGATGTTTCCACTGCTGTAAGTCAAATCCCTTAATCACCATCACTGTATTTACCTGCTTAGCTACAAGCTGATACAGTTCATTGATGTCAAGGAGGTAACCGTACTTAAAGGTGAAGTCACTATTGATTTCTGGACCAGTGCTTTGTGTGTCTGTCTTGGTTAACTGCAGTCCTCTCTGGGCTGTGTCCTTGGAGTCGAGCATTGTAGTTTCTGCCACGAAACGTTTGTACTAAAATTACTCACATTTATCTTGCTTGCCTTGGGGTTAAATCCTTGGATTTTAGATGATCCATGGAAAGCAGGGCTACATTAAGACTCCTGAGACAGACCACAATCAGTCTGCAGAATAACCTGGCCTTGGGCACCGTTGGACCTTCCCACAGGACAACGATCCAAGAAAATGATACCAACGCTTTGGAGCGGCCCAGGCAGACGCTATGTCCCCTTCAGAAAGCTTGACAGGAAGAATACACCAAAATGAAAGACCTGGGCATTGTCGCATAAGAGTAAAGACTAAAAAGACGAAAGAAGACAGCCAAACAACTTTTTGTACTCAATCTTTTATGCATTCAACCTTATTTATACTTGAAATATCCCATATTTTATATATATTATTTGTCAAAAAATAGCAATTGACAAATCAGAAGAAAAGCTTTCCTTAACATTGTGTAAGTGTAAGTACGCAGTTAAAGAGAAAGATCCTCTTTCTGTCGCAGTCAGGAAACGATGTCGACAACCTGCAGGACCAAAGTACAGATATGATTAAACATGTAGCTAAGTGTCAAAGCTGAAGGACAAAATCAAGAAAAAAATCACATCTGTTTCTTTTGTTGCATTCATTTTGCACTTTCTATCAGGAATTTATGCTAAATAACTGTGGTTCTGCGTTTTTTGGTACAGAACTTGGGCTATGTGTTTTACGTCAGTATTTGGCAGTAATGTCTAATATTTCTTCCATATTTTATGGAATTACCTGGCACTGAAAAGCCCTGCTACTACCATAACAATGACTATGCTGACCCAACAAAATTAGATTACTGTTATAGAACAACCAAAATTAGTGTTATTTAAATCGTTGGCAAATTATTTGGCAGTGATTTATAAATAAATAATTTTGTTATTGCTGAGATACAGTTAAATATTCTAGAGTATTCAGCTCATGTCGGTGCCCTAATTTCACATCATAAACAATTTAAGCAGGTCTTATATGAGACTAAAGTTGGGGCTTGCAACTCTTAACCAGCAGTAAAGCACGGTGGTGATTGTATCATGCTCGAAGGTTGGTTACCTGCCTGTTAAATGGATAAGTTACAGAAAGTTGATACACATCCAACACTTATTTAGGATGGTTGAGACATGGCTGGAATTGGATCCTCCAACAAAGACCAGGATGCTATTAAACACAAACCTAATGTAGCAAATCTGGATCTTTAGCCTCATCTAACGGAGATGGTTAGTATGCCGAGCTTCTGTCCGGAAAGTAACAAGTTGAGCCACAATCTAACTTGACGTCATCAACCCATATTCTGCTAGAATACCGTTCATGGTTTACAAAAGATGTTTAAGAGGTCACAAACTGATGGTCGGACATTCTCCATCTGTCAATTACAGCGCGGCAAAGCAGACCCTAACCCAGATCATCATTCTTCCACCGCCATGTTTGACTTTAGGTATGTTGCACAGTCGCACTGGAATATTTTATCTTCCAAAACACGTGGATTTTACAGCAGATGTAACTGGACAAACACCTCCCTAAAAGGACTCTATGGGATCATCAAGATGCTTTTATTTATTTTATTTTTTTTGGCAAATCTGAGAGGGGCCTTTATCATATTTTGGATCAGTAATAGTACTGCCTCAGACATCCCCAATGGAGCGCATTTTTGCCCAGTTTCCCTGATTCTGGGGTAAATTCAATTGAATAGGAGTTTCTTTTCATTGCAGTCTGTAAAGTCTGTAAAGTATTGATTGTAAAATGTCCATCCCCCCTCTGACTCTCTTCAATATTCCAGAAGATACTTAAACCCTACCAACAAGCAGCAGTAGCTAGGAGACGATGTATAAATACACTCCAGCTGGCCCATATTTAGTTACTGGGCTGTGTTCAAAACACAGGGCATTCATCATTTGCCGGACGCACAGCACACAACTAAACTGGGACAGAAACTAGGAATATACTCCCATACCTACGGACTGCTGAACTACTGTAGTGCCTTATAGCTACATCTCTCTTAAAAGGTTACTGTACACGTTTAGTCAATGCTCATCAACTTTGGTCCTAACTTCTGCTTTCTCTCTAGTCAATTTTCTTTTGTCTCATGACAGGTCAGCAGCACAATGATTAGCTGGAAGTTTGTTGGAGCACATATGCCAATCAAACTGACATGAGTGGCATAAGAGCCCCCGAGGTCAAACAGATGCTGATAGCTTTGACATAAACCTTCCACTGAGGATGGGTCCCCTCAGCTATATGTCAGAGTATTGATCGTCTTTATGTCCCCCAGCAATTTTCTGCATCTTAAAATACAAGTGCAGTTCATTGCAAAAAAAAAAAAAAATTCATTCACTTTAGTCAGATTACGACCACAAACTTCAAGGTGATGGACTGCAAAGAAGAAGCACATGATTATGAAACTGGATGATTTCAAAGCTTTTCAAAAACAAAAATCTTAAAAGCTTGGCGTTCAGCCCTCTTTACTCTGATATCCCTAAATGAAATCCAGTGTAACAATTAGTAAATAGTCTATCTGTGTATGATTTAACCTCAGCAGAAATCCAGTTGCTTACTGAAGGCCTTAGAGGTTGGTTGGTGAACATCAGTGAAGAAACAGCATTACGAAGAACAAAGAACGCAGCAGATGTTACACCCCTGTAAAGGGGAGTAATGATGCTCATGTTTTCTTTCTATTTTTTTCTGAAACTGTTTTATAACCATTACATAGACAGCTCAGGAACAAAGTAGAGGAAAAGTTTAAAGTTGTGTTAGATTACAAAACACTAGCCTAAGCTTTGAACATGTTATGGAGCACTGTTCAAGCCAAAATTCAAAAATGGAAATGGTATGGGTCTAATTGAAAAACTGCAGCCTTGCAGCAAGAAGGTCCTAGGTTCAAATCCCAGCCTGGGGTCTTTCTGCATAGAGTTTATATGTACTCCCTGTGCCTGCATGGGTTCTCTCCAGGTATTCTAGCTTCTTCTCAAGGTCCAAAAACCTGACTGTTGTGGATAGATATGAGCCTGAGCACATCACCCTGCTACCGGAATGCTCACTGCATGGGCAGAGAAGCTGGTCAAAGATGACGGAGAAGTGGATGGAGCTAAATAAAAGGCAACTGGGAAGGAAAACCTGTTGGATGCCACAGAAGACATGAGAACGGGACAGAGGTTCACTCTCTTCCTAGAGACAATGCCACTAAACAAACAATGAAAGGGTTCATATCAAAGCGTATTCATGTTTTAGAATGACCTAAATGTAGATCAAAAGAGACAAAAATCCAATCAGGAATCTGTGGGAAGGCTTGCTATTCACAGACGCTCTCGATCCATTCTTCCCGGGCTTGAGCTGTGTAGCCAAGGATGGTGCAAAAATCTCAGTCTCTAGATGTGCAAAGCTGGTAGAGACATGCTCCAAAAGACTTGGAGCTGTGATTGTGGTGAGAGGAGGTTCTGCAGAGGATTGATTCGGGGGAACCACTCCTCAGTCTTGTAGTATAATATTTAGAAAGCCAACTATCCACCTTCCCCTTTACCATTATGTGCTACTTTGTCTTAACCTATCACAACATTTATTTGATACTAAGTCACTGAATGTTTTTTTTATTTAGACAATCAGCATCTATATTTGTTGCTAAATATTAAGTAAAACAAAAAATTAAATGGAAATGTTGACCAACTATATTGCCATGTCAGCAGCAGGCTAACAGCAATGACGACCGCGTCCCTTCATTTCTATCGAGTGGATCGTACATTCGACAAAAACTCGGCGCCGAAGTACTCTGACATCCACTCTTGGTGTGTGTTGCTCCCACTCGAGGAGGTAATGATGCGGCTTTAGATGTGCAGCGTGTCGTTTCTTCATTGTGCTGCTTTGTTTTGAAATGTTAAACTGTTTGCAGGGGGAGAAGCACACGCCGACTGATAAACAGCAGCTGCGTTGGAGATGTTTCTGTCCCTCCCACGCTATCCTGCCAAATTGACCGTGAGTCTACAGTGAGTTGGTGAAAACGATAATCCTCAAATATCAGGCAGAAGCTTTTCCTTTTTTTTCTCCCACACTAGGAGTCACTTTCACTGCTGTGACCTCGTGCGTACAAAACTCCTTATCCCTTCCCACTGATCCCCCCCCCTCCCAACCTCCTCCCCACAATTTTCCGTTCAGTTGCTTTTCCTTCTGGTGTTTGCGGCGATCAAGGCGAACCGCGTGTTTGGACTGAACTTGGGAATGGAGGCTTTAGCCGGGTAAACAGTGGAGAAAACACTTTAATTAGGATCCTGGGATTCGTCTGTGTGCTGCCGGGTTTTCCGAGGAGAAGGCTGGGATCGGTCTCAGGGATATCAGTTTGGGCTCATCTAATCAGTAAGCACGGCCCGCAGCACCTTGACCCTATCAGTAATTTATCACTGCTCAAACACAGCTCCGCCACCGAGCTGTCATCGGTGATAGAGAGAATCATCTGGCTACTTATAATGAAACCCCTTATTTCCCTGTCAGCTGTGAATACTTCTTTCTTTTTACCCCCCCCCCTCTCTCTCTCTTGCCTCCCTTGTTCTCTCCGGTTTTATTTATTTATTATATATTTTCTTTTGGACCCAGATATTGCCATGGCAACTGTGGATTCTGTGTAGAGTAGCTGTTGAGGATGTAAAGTAGTTCCTGTGGAAAAATAATCTTGCAAATCCCCAAAACAAGAGCAGATGCAGTTGTAGGAAGAGGACGTGGGTTAGGGAATTTAGTATTTCGGGGATTATTCACGCTAACCCAACGCAGCAGCCTCTTAATACGTCTCTTCACGTGGCGAAGCTCCGCAGTACCTGTCATAGAGACGGCTCTTTATTGGCCTTATCTGTCCTTGTTTCTTCTTTATGGCCAATAGATCTTCATCTTTGACTGGCAACTCCATAGACTGAGCACTGTGTTTTGGGCTGCGATTCGCCTCTGCCTGCCACCCAATTTGACGGCTGTCACCCAGCAGTGGCACAAATCCCGCAGGCCATTATGAAGCTGGTTTAATCCCCAGAACGCCGGCAACAGGAGCCTTTCAAGAAAGGTTTCGGAGCATGATACCCTGTCTGTCACATGCATCCGTGAGGCTTCAGGCGAGGCTGCAGTGGGTTGTTGTGATCCCACTCCATCGTTAATGTCGTGCCTTATCCTCAGCCCTCTGAGGATACTACTGCTCAAGATCAATCACACGCAACACGTTGGGTTCAGATACTTTGTCTATTTACAGAGCCTCAGTGAAGGCCATGATTATATGCAGAGAATGTTGTGCGTTTGTTTTTCTCTTGATTTTGCATGCCGGGATGTGGTTCTAAAAGAAAAACAGCATTGCCTGTTATTTGCAGTGGTCTCCCCCCCCCCCCTCTCTTTTCTGAATAGATCCCTGCCAAAATGTCAGAACAGATTTAGTTTCATGCTGTGTGTTTTTTCTCCTTCTTTCAGATACATGTACTGCATTTGCATGTTCAGTGCCTGGCAAAAGTAATCATACTATTCAGGCATCCACCCACAAATGAATTGTATTGAGATTGTATGTGTTAGACCAACACAATATAGCCAAAATGGTCAAGATACATGGTTTTAAAACTTTTTATAATTAGAACACTGAACATTTTTTATTCTGATACCCCGAAATAAAATCCAGTTCAATCAGCGCCCTTCAGAAGTCACCTAATTAGTAAAAACAGTGTACCTCAGTGTGATTTAGGAGGTGCAGACATCAACAGCTCAGTCGGGAGGATTCGATTAATGAACGCTCAGCATCATGAAACCAGGGAACACCAGTGAGAGCCCACGGCTGCAGTTGTGGACACGTGCAAACTAGGGTTAGGTTAGAAAACCAGCCTTGAGGCTGGGGTCAAGGTTCACCTGACCAGCAAGACATAACTTGTTTAGTTTCTTCCTTCTGTGTGTGTTGGACAGAGAGAAATCCAAACGGACGGATGCACTGGAAAATGTCTCTCATCCCTGTTTTCTCACCCCTCTCACCCTCTCATCCTCAGCATCTAGGACACAAGTGGCAGCAGAGAATTTTCAAAAATAAAACTTTATTTTTTTTTTTGTATTTAAATTCAGCTAGGAGTTTCACAAAAAGTTGCTCTGAAAAAATATGTTGTCTCTCTTGGTCTTGGAGGAAAATAGTCCCAGACGTTTGAGACTGAGTCACGACCAAGAGTACGGAAAACAATTGGCAAGTGGGTTGTGACAAATAATGCAAAAAAAAAGAAAGCTCACTGGTGACCTGTAGCTGCACATTACGGCTGCTCAGAATTCATCAAAGGACTACACGGCCATATCTAAATGTCCTTGGGTTTCAGTGGTCACAGTACAGAGTATCACTGAAAGCTACAAGATGTTTGACACTGTGGAAAATCTCAGAGGATGCAGTAAGAAGACCAAAGTGACGTCTACACTGTCAAGGATGGTGGTGCGAGGGATGAAAAAGAATCCAAGGGTCTACCCCAAAGCCATCTTGAAGAATATGAGCCATGTTAGTGGCAACATCCCAAGGAGGGTAGTCCAGCAGACACTGCACACTGCTGGACGCCGCCATGGATGCAGACCAAGGAGGGAGCCCCTTCTCAGAATAAGACACAAAAATGGTCTACAGATGAAAAATAATGTCTTGTTTGTCCACTGGTGTGCTTGTGGGAGCATAAGGTTTTGGGCATGTTTTTTCGACTAATGAGACAGGGAGCAGAAAAACGTGGCATTGGACAACACTGGATATCCCAGCATCCCACAGCTGAAGGGGTTAGAAAATGGTTTGCTAATGAAAACATTAACATTGTGGATTTAGATTAGCCCAGCCAGAATTTATGGAGGGAGCAGGAGATTAGGGTGATGGCAAAGAGGCCTCAAAGACTTGTAGGTATCTGAAAAAAACATGGTTGAAGATCCAAGTGGAGACGTGTAAAAACCTTGTCAGTAATTCAAAGATGTGCTCAGTTCCTGCGATGCTTTTATGCATATAATTAATGCATATAATTAAAGAGAGATAATATTTTACACAATGATACCCTTTGTAAAAAATTTTTTTGAGGGGGGGGGGTATATATATCCAATTTCAAACCAGAAAGCAACATTTTGTAAAAAATAAAATAAAGATTTGCCTGTTGTATGAATACTTTTGGGCTTATATCTGTACACCGCGGGCAGCAGCTAGCTCAAAAGCTTGAGAGAAACAAATTACAGCTCAGTTTTTCAGTGTCACAGTTGTCTCTGTATGACAGGACTTAAGAAAGGCTGCCACTTCGGGTCACTGAAGCCCAGCTCACTGTGTACAAAAGATGGTCATAGCCTCCGGGTTTAAAACTGGAAGCAAAAGCAGAAGTGCCTTGGAGTGAAATCCCACTGAGTGCAGCTAGGAGTTTACTAAAAAAACAAAAAACAAAAAAAATCAATGTTTGTAGAGGGCTCTCATTCAAAAGCGACAGCTTTTTTCATAATAAACAAGTACAGTAGTTGTTTTTCATTGAATGATTCAGTTCAATATGGCTTCTACTGTCTTTTGGTACCGGCCTTTTATGCACACATTTTAGAGTTTGCTCATAATAATCCTCCGTCTTAAAGTCAGATTTTACTGCCTGCTCCTACAAAAGGATGGCTCCCCTTTCACTGCTTTTCTTCATCAGCAGTATATTTGTGTGTCTCAGTCCATGAGCGAGATACTGTATGTTAATATATCTATAATTTGGGGGTATTTGTTGCCATTATTGATGAGATGTCTGCTGGCCTGAGCCAAATGGCTGCTGGCTGTAGACCTGATCATTTACAGATATGAAACTTGTATGGATTTTCTCATCTTCCTTTTGACAGGACAGTGAATAAGAGCATTTTTTAAAATGCTAGCAGGGTAATAGCGAGTCAATAAAAATAGCTCCGACAGCTACTTAAGTTTTAGAAGGACTGCAGAATAGCGATGAACACTCAAAGATCAGCCGCAACTTCAGATGTCCTCAACTTTCTTGAGCAAGCTGTGGCCTTATAGGTCACTGTATAGATTTTATGGCCTACAAGGCCTTTATAAATTTTATATATGGTTCTGATTGCTCCTAGTAAAAAATACATTTGTCACAGAATAGTATTTTTTTCCAGTGAAGCACACAAGTCAGAATTTGACATGGAGAGCGTTGAGATTTTCACAGTGTGATGACCTTATGATGTGACTTTATCGCGGTGTTTACACAACTGGCACATGGATATAGAACTTGTAACACGATCAAATTGCTCATACAGAAAATGGGTATCACCAGTATTTTTCCCCTTTCTTGTTCACCTTTGCTCTTCAGGGCTTTTACGTGTATTCTTTGTTGCTGCAACAAAACCTCGGAGCTGTCTGGAAGAACACAGCATCAGTTCCCAGATTATTTGGCAGCAAAAAAGTATGGAAGCGGTTTGTGAAGAGGACCGGGCCAGACTGGAATGACCAGATTTAATTTTCAAGTATCGACCATAACGCCACAATTTCCAAGAATGTTGGCCAAGCAGACCGACTTATGAGGAGTCCAGTGGGAACAGGTCGACCCGTCATGTCTGCAGATGAAACATAATAATTACAACGTAGAGTTCGGGGTGAGGTGTAGAGTGAATAAGCGAATTTATGTGAACGCTGTGTTGGTTTGTCACATTCCTATATGAGGCGATATAATAGGAACAAAGCGTTTTAGAGATTGCATCCCTATAGAGATGAAGTGATAACCAGTTTTTAATGATTACATGGTAACATTTCTTATGGGTCAAGTAAGGCTGTTCTAAAATTATATTACCAATTAATCCGATTATGATAAAAGGAATAAAGACTTTGGACACAGCATCTCGGTGTTAAATAAACTGAACTTCCTGTTTACCTTCACAATAAGAGCCTTAAGCACAAATATCCTGCACTCTCACCTCCAAAAAAAAGAAGAAACATTTTCAAAATAACATTATTAGTTTCAGTAAAATTATTTTGGTTTGTAAAAATACATGAGTCTAATTTTTTTGCCATGTTTTTATGCATTTTAACAAAACTGATAACATACTGATAAAAATTAGACATTTGTTTACAATAATCCTGATCCTAATGTTCAGAACTTTACTTACTAAGATATAATAAACCGATTCCTACCAGTTAAAATCCTAAAGACATTCATTATCCTCGTCACCATTAACTTCAGTTTTGACATCCAGCTTTTGATTAAAAAAAAATCCACGGTGAAATCTGTCAAACGTTGGCAACAAATCAACCTGAAACTGGCTTCTTAGTGCTGGTCCCAGTTGTTTTCTACTATTCTCACTGTCCTCTCACTGCTAACAAGCCCCTCTGACAAAAGGTGACCTGGATGTTCACTCTGCTGAAACAATAGTGTTTTTTTTTTTTCAATTGCAGGTTTTAAATACTTTCTTTTTAGTTCCTACTATGAAAATTCCTACATTTGCAGTTATAACTACAAAGTAGGTGAAACAGAAATGCACCAGTGGGATTTTACGTAATACCTGGAGCTGATTCAGCTTTCATCTAGTACCTGTTTTTTGCAATCAGAAATGGTTCTAACTCCCAAATTTTTCTTTTGTGTCAGCTAGGGAGAGTATGGCAGACTTCTTTCAGCCAGCTGCAGTGCGCAGCTACAGATGGGGGAGTGTTTACTCTGTACCCCATACAGACAGGACAACGCAGGTCTAACACGCTTCAGTCAGACTGTCTACTGTAGTTTTCATAGTTTCCACCTGTATGTTTAACACAGGCCTCCCTTAATTAGTGATATATATATATATATATATATATATATATATATATATAAACCTCGGAGCTGTCTGAAAAAAAAAAAATATATATATCACTAATGTGTGTGTATATAATTTGCCTGGAGTCTAAGAGTCTGCTTTCCGTCTGCTTACTAGCAGCAACAAGTGAGGGAGGGGCAGATCTGTGTTCACTCTTTACTCCATGCAGCTGCAAAAACACGTGGCTCCTGACTATTTCTCTAGCATCTTGGGAAACAGTTTTTCAACCATAGGAACATCATGATGGAAAAATTCAATTAAATTAAATTCAATTTTATTTATATAGCGCCAATTCATGAAACATGTCATCTCGAAGCACTTTACAAAGTCAAAATGAATCATATTATACAGATTGGTCAAAGATTTCCTATATAAGGGAACCAGTTGATTGCTTCAAAGTCCCGACAAGCAGCATTCACTCCTGGAGAAGCGTAGAGCTACAGGGAGAGTCGTCTGCATTGTCCATGGCTTTGCTGCAATCCCTCATACTGAGCAAGCATAAAGCGACAGTGGAAAGAAAAACCACCCATTAGCGGGAAGGAAAAACCTCCAGCAGAACCGGGCTCAGTATGAACGGTCATCTGCCTCGACCGACTGGGGGTTACAGAAGACAGAGCAGAGACACAACAAGACAGACAAAAAATCACAGAAGCACACATTGATCTAGTAATCTGTTCTACATTAGATGGTAATAGTGGGTGAGCTGTCTTCCCTGGATGATGTCACATTTAACAGAACGCCAGACCAGGTGTACCTACTATGAAGAAAAAAAGAGAGAGAACAAAAAGTTATAAGCAGAAATTATGACAAGCAATGCATAATTGAAGAACAGTAGAACTCAATAGAGTGAGAAAAATAGATCCTGATGTCCTCCAGTAGCCTAAGCCCATAGAAGCACATCCCCATAGGTAGGTCAGGGCAACATAAGTTATAAGCTTTGTCGAAAAGGAAGGTTTTAAGATTAGTCTTAAAAGTAGACAGGGTGTCTGCCTCACAGACCAAAACTGGGAGTTGGTTCCACAGGAGAGGAGCCTGATAGCTAAAGGATCTGCCTCCCATTCTACTTTTAGAGACTCTAGGAACCACCAGTAGACCTGCAGTCTGAGAGCGAAGTGCTCTGTTAGGAACATACGAAGTAATCAGAGCTCTGATATATGATGGAGCTTGATTATTAAGGGCTTTATACGTTAGAAGAAGAATTTTAAATTCTATTCTTGATTTAACAGGAAGCCAATGAAGGGAAGCTAAAATAGGAGAAATATGATCCCTCTTGTTGATTTTCATCAGAACTCTTGCTGCAGCATTTTGGATCAGCTGAAGGCTTTGAACTGCATTTTGTGGACTTCCTGATAGTAAAGAATTACAATAGTCCAGCCTTGAAGTAACAAATGCATGGACTACTTTTTCAGCATCACTCCTGGACAGAATGTTTCTAATTTTGGCGATATTCCGGAGGTGAAAAAAGGAAACTCTGGAAACCTGTTTAATATGGGATTTAAATGACATGTCTTGGTCAAAAATAACACCAAGGTTTTTTACTTTATTACCAGAGGCCAAGTTAATGCCACCCAGATTAAGTGATCGGTTAAGAAGTTTATTTTTTGAGGACTCTGGTCCAAAGATTACAACTTCTGTCTTGTCAGAATTTAGATGCAGGAAATTTAAAGTGATCCAGCTTTTGATGTCATTAAGACATGCCTGTAGTTGAAGTAATTGATTGGATTCATCAGGATTTATGGACAAATACAATTGAGTGTCATCAGCATAACAGTGGAAATTAATCCCATGCTGTCTGATAATTTTGCCGATCGGAAGCATATATATAGTAAAGAGAATTGGTCCAAGGACTGAACCCTGTGGTACTCCACAGGTGACCCTAGAGTTTGAAGAAGTCGCGTTTCCTTTTTTTTATATATATATATATATATATATATATATACCTTGATGCGTCTGACCCATTCCTCAGTATGCTCAACTTGTTTATGTTGTTTGAAAAACTTTTAATCTTTGTCCTTTTTTGTTGACTTTTCAAAATTTTCCCCCGCTAATGAAGAAAACGAGCATATGCAAAACAGAGCCATTTATTATGATTCTAAGTCGTCCTCCCTCTGCTCCTTTTAAGTCTGGTGGTGCCAGGTTGCCCCGGGTACAGTGATTGATGGGCCGCCTGTGACCTACGATAGACAGAGCCACAATTAAAGGGCGACTTATCTACCAGCTGTGAATCTCAAAGATAAATGCTGATAGCGCTCGGCCCTTTGATGTTCAATCATGCACTCCACGCCTCGGCCTCAGCTTGTGTCCCCAGATTGACTGATGCACATTTGAATATTTCTTTTTCAGCAGGTAAACATTAACATTCAGCTCACCTCCTCGTGCTCTCCTCCTCCTCACTCTCAGTGTAATGTCGTCTGTCTGTTTCTCACAATGAAAAGCAGCACCTAATTTAGGTGTGTTCATCCCCCCACTGCGTGCCAGTAAGAGTAAAGTAATGAACATCCCATTATTTTTGAATTATTCATTTCTGAGATATAGTGTTTTTTGCTTTACTTCCTTTGGCTGTCCCTGGCTAATGTTTCATTCTTTTTTCTTTTTTGCTCCTTTTTTTTCCACTTGGCTCTGTCCCAAATCCCTTCGATCTCTTCTGCACTATACCGCTGTTGCTCGCTGTTTCTCTCAGGGGACATGTTTGGCCTGAAGATTGTTTTATTTGTCCATTTGGTTGTTTGCATCTCCTGCCATATTCAGACAACCGCTCTTTTTTTCCAAGGTGAATGAATCGATTTTGATTCTTTCAAATGCTGTTACCAAACCAGTGCAGCATCCATCAGTGCTGATGTTCATCCTTTAGGGAAATAGTTTTTTTTTTTTTTTTTAACTCAGAACGTTTTTTAACTTATAGATAGATCACTTTTTTTAGACATTTGGAAAGAAACATGCTTCCTTTTGCTATACATCGACAATTCAGCCCAAGCAAAATGCACCCATACAGATTGGATTTTGTGCCTTGCAGCTTATTTAACAGATTGTGCTGGTTAAACTGGCCTTTTCTGCACAGTTATCTTCACTTATGGACATGTCCACTGTCACAACTCTAGCACTACTGTCAAAACGTAGCTGAGGTGTTGATGGCTTTGGTTTCAGCAAGATTCAGGCTCAACCTAGTCTCGGGGATTTTACAGTTCAGAGTCAGACTCATAGATTGCCTGCTTTGCTGCGGCGCACTGATAAGCACAGACTTCAGATCGATAAACAGAGTGTTAACACAAGCAAAAAAAGAAGAAAAAACCGTTTGCATCATCTCCCAAACACAAACAGGTTGTTTTTTTTAAGGGATGTCTGGTGCATGTTTTAATGATGAACAAGCAGGCGGGCTCACGCTGCTTTTACTAAAACAGGTTTTTACCAAATCAGCTGGAAAAGACAAAAACAAGATGAAGGATTACATTTCATTTTAGGCAAATCTGAACCATCTCCATATGTGTTTTTATTATATCCAGACTCGTATGAAAATCTGCAAATGACAAATTTTCGAATGCTTGGAAAATGTGTGCAGATATTTATATTGGTGTCTAAAGATGACATTAACGTTAGCCCTTCCATCGGACCTGTCAGTCTCTGTACTGTTGCTACCCCCTTGCCTTTCCAGAAACGCGACGCTTTTCAAAGCGTCGTTTTGCTTACTTGAAGGCAACCTTTGCGTGATGTCCTTTTTAAGATAACAGCGTGGTTGTTGTGAGAGCATGATTTCACGCCAATCTGTAAGCAAAATCACGTCCTCTACCGAAGAGGATGAAATGCTATATCAACCGTCTCTGGGCGCGCATTCATGCATGTATGTGGTGTCGCGGTTGAAAGAAAGAAACAATGTAGGCTATAAAATAAAACCGTGCATCTTTAACTTACCAGAATGAAAATACAGGGAACACACTCTCATTGACATCGGGATACTGTGGAAAGTTCAGGCAGGAAACCTCCAGGCAGGAAAGCGGTGGAAAGTTAACCCATTTTCTATGTTTTTCCCATGGCGATCATGTGTTGCACTGTTACAGCCCACAATACAGCAACGGTTTACCATGGTTAAAATGAAGTTAAGGTGAAATTAATCAAATTAAAACACGGCTGAGAGGGAGTACAGTACGCGGTAGTCTTAGGCAGTAATCTGAGTAGCGGTAAAGGAAGCCATCAATATGGCGGCCACGCAAAGTGCTTACGTCATGACGCCCAAGCCCTGTTGACCTACCAGTCATGTTTAGGGCTATGAAAGGAAATTGGAGTACCCTGAGAGGTAACTCCATGCAGAAAGAGCCCAGGACCAAGGCAACAGTGACGACTTTGATACCAAATATCAAATACACTATATAAACTTTTTTACCACACACGTACACTGTGCACAATGTGGGTGTCTGACCTGTTATACAACGAACCATCGGAGAACTTATTTTTTCCTCTTGCCACCAGTGCTTGCTTTTAACAAGACTTTTATAGAAAGTTAAAGTTTACACTGACTGAAAAATAATCAGAGTTTTGCGCTCCTTGGTACATTTTGGTTTAAACTTTAAAATAATACAGCTAAATCACATTAGTGCGTTTAACCACATTTCCAAACAAGTGTGAATGTAAACCTAGCTTGTCAGTGGTGGCCTCAGCCTTTTTCTATGGAGCTGGAGCAGCAGCAGCAGCAACCTAGACCAGCTTCATGATTTCACCTTGAAGTGGGAGACCTCTTGTAAAACAACACACCAGACTTGTCCTATGTAAGAGATTGTGAGATTACAAAGACTGAACTGCAAAGTTGGTTGCCATGGAAATTACAGATAAACTGACTCTGAAGGCAAAGTGTCTGACATACTCAGACTGGACAGAAGGACTGTTATGGGTGATATGTGTCAACAAGGACGTCTGCATTACAGATCTTCTCCACCAATGGGATAAATGGAATGCTGATATCATACTGGGAACGCCCTGAATGGGTGGACACATGGTTGGTATTTAATGTAACTAACGAGGTTCTCAGGGACCGGGTGCATTGCGTTGTTATGAGAACATAGTTCTGTCTGCAAACATTCCTCTGTCTTTTTGATTAAATATGGAAAAGTATAGTTACGGTTTGAAGAGTCTTTTTACTACTACAGAAGTCTGCAATGCAAACACCACATTATCAGATAAAAGAACCAGGGGAGGCCGAGAGCAGGTCAATACCTGAACACCTATATGATGCATGGCTCTGTTTCAGAACTGCAAAGCTCCTTTAGTGACAGGCTGCTGAATCCTAAATGCACAAAGGAGCATTCTTGTAGGTTAGACCCTATAATTATCTCCCAAGAAAATCAATAATTAGAATCTGACACTTCTTACTTTGTATTTTTTACCTTACTGTACAGTCTTAATATTATTTTTTATTTTGAACATTATTAATTTGTTATGTGTATCTGTGGGTTTTCTTTAACGTTATTATACAGTTGAATTTCACCACTGAGGAAGGATAATCATATTCTATTCTATTCTATTCTATTCTATTCTATTCTATTCTATTCTATTCTATTCAGCCTAACGTTGTTGAGCATGTTTCTTGCTAAAACACTAAAGCGCCACTGACAGACCCACTAACTATCTATAGATAAAAGGCCAGTCAAGTTTCAACTGACCGAGCTCGTTCATAGAGCTGAGCTCATTGCTATGAGTTTAGTGAATGATGACGTTCCCTCTCGTCTCCTCCTCCTAACATATTGAGCCACAATTTATGACCAAACGTTTGCTGATTTATCTAGCGTCTTTCCCACCAGCACCAACCCAGCATTTGGGTCAAAGAACTGACCAAGATGTGTTTTGTGTTTAGATTTCTCCCACTCTGTACTGCAGCTGGTAGTCTTCTTTACCTTTTTCCCCAAAGGCTTATGTCCTTGCTCTGATTTCAGGACAGATATGATCAAGTGAGGCACATTCATCAAATGTTCTTTCCTTCAAATTTCCCGGGACTTGCGCCTCCTTAAACTCTGTGAAATTGCTTCTCCTCTGGGCCTTCTTCCTTTCACGGCTGAGCCCGACGACATGTGGCTCACATAGACTTATTGTGTGAAAATGCTTAATTGAAAAACTGCTCATGACCGCTCATGGGTAATGATGAGAGCAAAAATCAGGCTATAGCACAGAAGTACAATTTTGCAGCCGCCGGGATTTGTGCAGAAAGCACAATTTGCACACGTGACTCTGGACTTTGGCTGAAATGAGTGCCTGTGCGAGCACACACAGTTTTAGACTAACATCTGCACATAGATTTCACGCGTCTCGAAGAAGCAAATAGGCTCCCTCGCTGCATCTGTTTTTCTATTTTTCCTCATGATGTAACTCAGATATTTCAGTAAAACATCATTAGGCGTCTTGCGAGAGGGACACGTGGAGATGTCATTTGCCTTATTCGATTGGAAACCACTCAAAAGGGGAGGCTCTCAATTATGATAGTCCATTTGAAAGGGTAATGAAAGTACTGCTCCATTAGTATCTTTTGGGGAGTACTGCAAAGAGCAATGATCATCTTTAGTGGTGCAGTGGCCTCTGAATGCCACTGAAATGATGGTATACTGGGGCACATCCAACGGAAAGCTGTAATCACATCTTTAAATACGGCACAGCTAATGTCCTGTCTTTTATTAGTTCTACTTTCTCCCTTCAGCTTTTCATCTGCTTATCTCTTTTTATCTATTTATAAAGCATCACGGCAGCATATTAGGAGAATTCAAGACTTTCAGTCCCTCGGTGGGGTAAAGAGGGACCGAAAGAAGAGAAATGATAAAAGCGCTGTCAGTTCAGATCATTTTTTTGCATGCACTGATGTTGATGAAATGAAGTGCTCCCACTGACCTTTGAGATGAATCGACTACATTATCTAACATCTTGAGAGGACAGATGATTATGCATTTGAACTCAGACGCAATTTACCTATTCCCCGAGTTGGAAGTCTTGTTCCGGTTTTCTCCTTTTCCTCTCCCCTCAGGACTTTTGACCATAACAGATGCGGGCGCCCGGGCGCCGAACTTTGTCATTTGCCTCAGAATTGCTTCCTTTGAGGGTTGCATCGACTCCACTGACATTCAATCACATTATTTTGCCGCAATGATTTGCCGGCCACCTGTGACCCGAACCGCACGTACCACAGCGCATGACAAAATGCTGTGTAAATCAAAGCCCCAGGACGCCTCATACCTATCTGCCAACCGCAGCTCTCGTGGAGAAGCGCCGTTCGGAGGCAGAGATGGTGGCACTTCGGTAAACAAAGCAGACGCTGTTGAACATGCAGCACTGTGCTCTTACTCCCTCCTACAATGTTTTAATTTGATTTCTTCCATGCCACCTGCGGGGTGATGCTGCAGCACTCAAATGCAGCTGACGACCTGTTTCTGTGGGGGTGTGATAGAGAGTAAGCTTATAGCAGCCGTAACAGTTTTTTTTTTAAGGGCATGATGGCCTGCAGGTAAGTGATTTACAGAAAATCAGGTTGACGCTCTTGAATCCCCCCGCTAGAGAGGCAGGGCCAAGGACAAGTGCTTGTAATTTTTTTGAAGTGTCAGCATTTCTCCAACCAGTTTACAGTGGGCTCTGTAGGAGTACGTTCACACAGTTTTCCAAGCTGAAATTGTTCTTTCCACATTTTTTGACTCCAGGACCTTTGAAATAATCAGAAATTGCTGTTTGTAAGCACAGTTTTTAGTGTGCATGGCTGATTTGACACAGTCTATGGATAAAAGGGAGCATAACCGTTGAATTTAGACTCATTGGAAATATATACTGGAAAATATATAGATTTCATCTTATTCATGCACTTGCCTTTATTTTCCACTAATTCTGTTATGTGAGGTAATTCAAACTATTGTACAAATCCCCATGGTTACATATAAGGACTCAAACGAATCGAAGAAAATAAAACCAGGTAATCATAATGCACAGTATAACCATAGTATATAATTTCTGTTATATACAATATAATAATCGTAATATATTAGTTAAACGTGTCTATCAGTTTTACAGTACAGTTTAAGTCCAGAATTATTCTCACCCCTAGCAGATTTAGATTTAAAATAGTTTTCATTCAAGCAACAAAGTTGTTTCTGGTAAAGCATGAGACTGGCCTGCCTCAAAAGATAATGATACAATATAAAAGGAGGAATCATTTTTTTTTTAAATTAGTTTTTTTGTTACATTTCATTAAAAACAATTATTTATACTGTTTGTAACAGACATATCTTTATTGGCATTATAACTCCAAATTTTTAAGGTTTGGAGCCTCCTTGATGTCGCCCTAATCTTTAGCACCCTTCAGACCTCCCCTAGCTGGGCACCTTGAAAATGTTAACATTAATTCCAGCCAGGAATCAGAAACAACAAAGACATATATATATATATATATATATATATATATATATATATATATATATACACACACACACACACACACATATAAATAAATAAAACACAAGGTGATAACATTAAAAGATAAAAGATAAACCTAAATCTGCCATCTCTGAATAGTTTTGGACTTACTTGTTCATGTATTTGTGCTGAAAATGTTTGTGAATGGGGTAGGGTTAGGTAGGTTTTGCATACATGTGTACAGAACAAATTGTAATGAATGTTGCTGGTGAACCCGATATTCAGCCGGACACAGAGTTACATTTGTTTAAAAGGTTTATTGTGGTGGATGAATAATTGCAGGTGAGGCAGGCAAGCAGAACCAGACTTGACAGATGATTTACTGGCTGATGGTGCAGGCAGGCAGGGATGAGCAGGAGACCAGAGGATGCAGGTAGTGACAGACCAGAACATATGGACCGGGGGACCACCGAACGGGCACAGTGAGCAGCTGGAACTCACGGGGAACCAGGCAGACTTGTGCAGCACGCAGACACAGGCAACTTTCTTTAGAGAAGCGAACAGAAGAGTCCAGCTGGCTGAGCACACAGGAACTGGTAGAAATGAAGCATATCGACTGACACAAAATGAGAATAGAATAGATCAGATGAGGTGAGACGTTCTGGCCAGGATGAGTTGGCTGAAGCAGGTATATGTAGACAGGTGCGCAGGTGAGCCCAGTTGACTAATTAGTGGCAACAGGTGGAGCTGATCAAGGCTAATTGACTGGTGACTGAGGAGACTAAGCTGATTGGATAGTGGCTGATTCAAGAAAAGTCCGGAAAAGTACAAAACAAAACCCTAAATCATGATACAAACATAGCTTTGCTTTTAAACCCCCAGAAATGCTGAGCTCTTGTTCGCTGCTCGACTTCTAAAAGGCGTCACAGGAAGTACCACAGTAATGAAAGAGCACGGAGAACATTGACACCAGAACCTGTGGACCCCCTCTATTATTAAAATGTACTGTTTAGGAGCATTAGAGCTTTGAAGTTGACCAAAATGATGTTAAAGAAACTATGTTGGCATAGTTTAAGAGCAAGAAGTTATGTAGATGGCGCTGCGTTAACTGGAATTACTGTCTTGAAATGGCTTCATCCAAGTTTAAACAATTGCTACAAAGGTTTTTTTTTATCTACTTTTCAGAATCTTCATTTCAAGACATTAAGATTTTATTTGTGAAGACTAGCCTAATCCGATCCAATAGTACGTTTCGGACCTGATCCTGACGTCATCCATCCCAGACTGGCAGATCCACCCAGGGACCCAAATGTCATGGCTTTGGGTTGCAGGAGGTGACATTCAGAAACATTTTACTGTGGAAGATTGCTGAAAAAATACTTATTGTATTCCCATGAAGTCAAATATTAATAGATGTTGTTTTTTTGAGTCGCCAAAACACATCTTACCTAAAGCTTAAATATATAGGTAGAGCTTGTTGCAGAAGCCTGCTGTCAGTGGAGAGAGATATTTTAGCCTTGACAAGGAGAAAATACAAGATAGATCTTTTTTGTGTTTTATGCTTTTCTTTAGAGCTGAAGAAGCTTTGTTCAATTTTGAAAAAAAAAAGAGTGATGAGTGAAGTCTGAATCACTACAGAGGAGCAACAAAGAGAAACATCAGGAATTCTACCTGGATTACAGAACGATGCTTCATTCTGTTGTATTGAATTTCCAACCTCCTCCACCAATGAGCATGTTGGGTTCGGAAACAATGGCAGCCTGTTGGAAGGACTTCACACGAGGAAATGTTGTGGAAATGTGTGCTTTTACAATCTAGAATATACAGAGAGGAAGTTGTTGCAGTTAACGGTGCTACAGCTAAAAGCTAAAATGCCACCATTGGGTCGTGCACTTTGCTTCACGGAAATAGTCAACTCAAATTCTTATGTTTACGTCTTGAGGTTCGTTGTTCCTCCTTCATCTTCTCAGCAGTGTGCATTTGAATTTGGCAACTCCGCAGCCAAAGGGGATATGAACACAAGTATGAAATGATCATTCTAAGGATTATTATGCAATTTTTATTTCTGTAAATATAAATACAAATATGGTCATGAACACAAATTGCAGCAGTTTTTTTGACCATGCCTGCCTGGTTTGTTCATATCTCCATACAGAAGTTTGAAAAAGTATTTGCCCCCTTGCAATTTTTTTTTTTTTTTTGGTCTTTCAATCATCAAACTAAATAAAAAATCAGACAAAGATAACCCAAGTAAATACAAAATGCAGTTTTCCAATGATGCTAGTATTGATAGTAATTGTTTTTCCCCGGCTTTGTCCGCAACAGCTGACATCCAGCTTTTGTGACCGATGGCAATGACTCCTTTGCATCCTTTGTGGAGGAATTTATTGGTCTTTGCAGAATTATTTTACTACAGCCACACTCAATGCTTTTCATGTACGAATTGCCTGTTTAGGGTAATGCCTCAGCATTGCAATCAAATTTAAGTCCAGATTTGATCAGGCCACTCAACAATATAATTTTGCCGCTGTGTTTCCCGTGGAAGCCTTTGCCTGCCAGTCCAACCATGTTGTTGAATCATGAACACTGACCCTAACTGAAGACAGTGAGTTCTGTAGTGCTTTAGATGCTTTCGCACTTACCAGAAAGTCTCTTATTCTCACTTTCTGTTTTTTAAATCTTTTTATCATTGCGTGAATTTGCACGCTTCAATTTGCCTGTCACTTTGTTACTGGTACACTCGAATTTCCCCACTGAGAGACAATAAAAGTTATTTCTATTTTTTTCCATCCACCTTTTTTAAAATCCTCTGAAACTACAGCTTGCATTGCCTGTGTAGTCATACATAATGAAAGGATATGAAAAGGTGGTGCCACTGGTTATGCATATTAAAGTACATTTTCTGTCACTTCTACGTCTAAGTCTGCTGACTACCTATCAGAGTTAACCAATAATGTCTCATTTCTTTTCAGCCTGAGTTCCACACAGCAATGGATCGAAGGGGTGAAAAAAACATGATGATGACTGAAAGGATTAACACATTGAGCATGCATAGCAGGATAAAGCTATGAAAGCACAAAAGAACACAGCGCAGTAAAAGAGCCATTACATGCCTTAAGAAGAATAATGTTAACATATTGAGCTATAGGATTGATGGCCTATCCACAATATGAGAAACCCCAGCTGCAGTAGGTTGTGTGCTTCAACAGGCAGACCTGAGCAGCAGTCAGCCACAAGTCTGGCTCTGTCCAAATGAAAAGAAATTCACCTCGCTGCACCTCCAACACAGAGCCTTTCTGAGGCAGAGAGCTGCTATTTAAGGAATAGAAGACAGAAGTTGGTGGGAGAATTTCAAACTGCCAAAAATGTGATGGTATGACACGTGGACTACCAACCCCCCCCCCCCCCCCCAAACACCTTTTGAGAGAACCTTCTACCAAACAGGGAAACACATCTAGCCAGTCGTGGTGTACATGCAAAAAAAAGGTTAAACTTATACTGTATGCATGGAAGTGGATGATTTCATACTGAAACGCTAGATTAGATAAAAGGAGATGAGCATTAGTTGGTAACCAACTTTCTTTTTTTTTTTTTTTTTTTTTTACGTGGACCAAAGCCAATCTGTCATGTTTGGTATGTTGAAAGTAGGAACAAAGCACAGACAGGAATTTGGGATGAGCATGTTGAATGTTTATTCATTAACACAGAAAAAAAATTGAAGATCTTGCACAAGGAAAACAGGACGTGGAACACAGGCAAAGTAAGAAGGAGAACCAGAAAGCCCAGTGAAAACCAGGGAGCTTAAATAATGAGGGAAGGGTGGAGAATGACATTGAATGCAGGTGAGGTAATCAGGAGATTGTGGAACAGCTGGGAGAGGAGAGTGCTGAGCAGGGGTACTGAGCGAAGGAGACTAATTCATTCAAAGGGAGCTGAACTAGACACTAAAATTACTAACTAAGGGGAATAAGACTAGCCGTGATATATGAGAAATAAATCCAAATGCACAAAGAATGGAACACAAAAATAAACTAAGAAACTAAACGGCCAAGAAACAACCTACCATGGTGACACTTTTATGACAATAATGACAGCAGAGAAATGAAAAATGAAAACAATAACCCAAACACCAAGGCATCACAGCACAACCTAAAGAAGTTCTTTCCAACTTCTGGGTCAGGGCCTCACCTTGGGTTGTAAAACACCACACTGGTTTTCTTGAGGTGATTTTTAGGGGTAATATTAAGTTTTACCATGATCACTTAGAGCATTTTTCTTTTGCACAATGTCATTAGCACAAGATGAAAAGCATTGGTCCTAAATGTTATATTTATTAAATGATTGTTCAGGCTCTCTGTGTTGGCATTGGACACTTTCTTAACAGACTCACAAAATTACAAATATTTATATATTTCGACAAGCATTTGATGGTTTCAAATCCGTCATTTTGTTGGTCCAAAAAGTTTGAGAACACACACGCTAATAGGAAGAGTAAATTAAAGCATGACTTCAACCAACCAGTGAGCATTTTCTTTTGAACCCCCCTTTTATCTATAATTCAAAAGATGCAGAGGTATTTTGTAGCATCTGTAACCAACGTTTATGAAGTTATAAATTAATAGGCTTGAAAATGGGTGGACCAAACCAGAGGGCAAAACTAATTTAGTTAATCATTTAGAAGATGTTCTTAGTCACAACATATATCAAACACAGCGACAAAGAGTAAACAAAGTGACAAATTCGGACCTTTCTGTACATAGTGTGCTCATTTTTCCTGTGTATGTGTGGAGTTTCCCCAGTTTCTCTGGCTTAATCCTATGGTCCAAAAGGTTGGCCTGACTAAATTACCATTATGTTGTAATTATGATTTGTGCATGCATTTTTCATGGTTGTCAAAGATATTTGCTGTAAAGTTATTTAGATGTCGACCATCAAAAGGAGAACATTTTTATTTAATTCTGTGTAACCTTTACCAATAATGTAATCAAAAGAGGTGAGAAATAGCACAGCCTGAAAAGAAACAAAAGCTGTAGCTGAATCTCAAACCATTTATCACTATTCAAAACAGGACTGCATTAAAAGCCTGTAAAAATATGAAAAGGGTTTCTTTTCTTTTTTTGAAGATGGAAAGGTTTAAGATAGCAACATCTGTTTACACCTCTTTATCCAGTCTGCCAGCCTTTTTTATTTCACCAGTCGTTATGTTTAAACTTTTTTTATTTAAATACCCCAAATATCTCATTCAGAAAGCTTTCGTCACCTCAAGATTCAATTAAACAATATCATTTAATTTTGCTTCATTTTAGATAGTTTTGTGCTGTATTTGAGCAGATCGAGAGCCAGATGGGGACTGTCTAAGGGCCTTCCCTGTCCCTTGGGCCTGATTTTTTTTCCATGTATAAGCAGATAGATGAACCAAACATACAGAATTTGTGTCTGCAGGTTCTGTTCCTAAATGGATAAATATTAGCTGAGTGTCAGCAGATGAATCACCAGGCACTAAGTCGCACACATCATATCATTACAAAACACTCCCCACACATGCTCAGCACCTGTTTTAGTTATTTTTGATCCTGTTGAGCCTTTTAAAGCGCACCTGTTGTTTTTTGTGCGTTTTTTTGTGGCGATTTGCCACCTTGGCGTGACACTTGGATCAAAGATTCAGCTGTCATTTGGCACTGAGGTAGGTTATGATTTGTTTTTCTTCAGGTTAGCTGGCTGCCAACAGTTGGAAGAAAAAAATAAAATAAAAACTCATCTTGAGCCAGCCAGCTTAAAGCATCTTTTTTTTCCTGTGCAATAGAAAATTTGATGGCACAGGTGAAAACCCGTTATGTTTATCGACTGATATGAGCGATACTGATCTGAAAGCCGTTATTTTCTCTCCACCAGGCTGTCATTTGGCTGGCTGTGTGAATTCAAGCCTGCGCTGGATTCTATTCTTTTACTGCCAGGCGGCTGCGTGATTTGTGCTGTGGCAGTCTGGACTCGGCAGCTCAGTGCTGTTTCCTGATAAAGGGGTCAGGCTCAGCCTCACACCCACCGCCAGCCCACCGTGTCACTTAGTAGTCTGTTTCCTGTCAGTCTGCTCCCGGTGAACAACAGGTCACTCTCCAACCCTTTTCCTCACCAGGTCCTCCACAGTGCTGCCTATCCATTAACTAAACCCATTGTGCCACTGTTTTCTTTTTCTGCGCGGCGGAGTACACATCCACCGCTGGAGGATATTTTAAACCTGTTTAATCCAGAGTCAATTTGAGAGCCAGAAGGCCAAAAAAAAGCTGCTGTAGCCACATTTCTTCATCATCTGCAGAGGGAAAAGAAATTAAACAGAGAACAAGGGGTTAGTTAAATTGAGACTGCATTGAACGTTTAGCAGCAGCAAAAATAACTTTTGTAGGTAAGAGTGCAATTGCAGCAGCAATGTGAGATAAAACGGTTTTGATTGTCGCATCAAAGAACAGATTTATAGAGCCTAGAAAGGTTTTCTAAGAAAAATGCCTGAGATTGGAAAAAGAGACGAGCTTCTTATGTTTTTCTTTCAAAAGATAATTTACCACTGAGATATTGTTCTGGTTGGATTTTGTTGGAGCCTGAAAGTCGTTTTAACGTTGACTGTTTAGAAAAAAGAAAAGGAAAAAAAAAACACCTTGATGCAGAACTCGATGACTTCCAAGCCAACCTTTATGCAGATTATGACTTCCATAAGTATTCCAGAGTATTTGCACAAGTTCGCCCCCTCTGGCGACAAGTTGAAATGACACCAGTGTCGTGCACGTGCATGGGAGAAGAGGAAAAGCATCTGCGATGGCACAGTTTTTTTTTAAGAGGCGTAACGTCTTCTGAGGTAAGAAAGTAATAAAGATTAAAGTTAGCCCGTGTTCTCTCGCTAATGCGTCAATGGCGTTGGAGACATAACAAAGTAACAGGGTGAACGAGAGTGTGCAGCACATCATGCGCACGTCCCGACTCACTCTCTGATAAACCGACGAATGGAGCTCCGGACGTCCTGTGACCAGTTTGGTCTGCACCGCCATACTGGCAGGATCAGGAAGCATAGAAATTAACGAGATGAATGGATGGGAAAAGTCAACTTTCTGATAGTGATATACAGCGATACACAACTAAACTCAATAGACTAAAATTTGTGATCCATATTTAACGGCTAGTGTGCTTTTTAAAACAATTGATCCGGTAGCTGGCACCTCAGGACTCCTGAATTTGAAATACCCTGACATTTACAACTACCAAATCAACTTTCTCTCCCTCTACTCCAGAGAACTGGTGAAGGTCTACAAAAGTCTTGAGGGATATAAATGGACTCAGTCAGGATTTGTGGCCGAAATTCTGCTGTGGAGTTTACCACAACTGGATTTTTCATTGTTACCACAAGGGTAGCCTACAATTATGCTAGCATAGGCTATGATAACATTAGACAGCAACTAGTGGCTGAAAGAGCGAGTTTTACTGTGTTCACTATATAAGAGTTTTACTGTGATTTTTGTTACAAGTGAACTTGCAAAGTCATTCACAAAGATGAAATGAACCATCCCTAAACATGCCTTAAAATAACGATATGATCAAAATACTCACTTGCCTAATATTTCTGCACACTGTACAATGAGAAGTGGTAGGATTGACTATTCAGTCAGGCACTGTACTGGATCATTCATAGCGTAAAAGTTGGATTAGTCCTATGCAGGCTGCTGATTTTAGCCAATATAATATACAGAAGAAGTCATGATCGCTAAAGCTTTGGTTGTTTACTACACAGGCCTTTCTGTTACTACAGAAAAGTTTACCTGCCAGCGTTAGGAAACAGCTCTGGCTACAGTACTGTTGCACTGCCATGGAAAAAAAACATTGTTTTCTGCGTTGGAAAATCATTACCATGAAAACAGTTATGCAGTAGCTAGCAATACTGTTGTAAGAGATAAAATTAAGATAATATTAAATTATGTTCGCCTGAAGTTACCTGATATGAAATGTTCACTGCACAAGCGGAATCCATTGAGTGACGGGATCCAGTGCTCGGTTTTCTTCATCGCGCTCCAAGCCTGTTTAATCACAGAAATCCATAATCCTAAAAGGATCTTTAAGGATGCGATAAAATGCTTTGTCTTTTAACTTCCCTTGGTGGTCTGTGCATCCAGGGGCACAACACGAGTCAACCATTGTCGTGAAACTGACCAACTGTTGATTAGTCACAAGCTTATCATGCCAATATGGCGCCTGGTGGTTGTGTGACGTTATCTCCCGGAGCTCTATGGAGGCAACTGCAGTGAAATAGAGGAAAACTCATTTTACACATGTGGCAATTGTAAGGGCATGTATAGGAAAGAAAAAAAAAACATTACCTTTAAACTTGCGCAATGCCCCTGCAATAACGCAAATCTTTTTTTACAGAAAGAGAAAGAGCCACGTAAGCCCCTAAAAACTCTGATGATCTGTCTGTAAATTCTTTTAGCAAGTTGATATTTGTCAGTAGTTAAAATGCCCAATAGACGGCACTAGAGGTCTGAGACCGAGAGCAGAAAACATAAAACAGGACAAAGAAGATGGCAGATTACCAAGAGGAAGTGGGTTCTGACCAAAGCAAAATACATACATTTTTATGGGTTTAAACTATTCGTAAATGGTTTTTGTGGTGATTTAAAAACAATTTTAAGGAAGAGAAGTGAGTGGAAATGGATTTTTGTTGCATTTGTTGAGTGATTTCTCTGGTGAATCTGTTGTGTTTTTTGTTCTGCTAGCTTAGGTGTAACAGCTTTCTAGCAACAGCTAACGTTGCTCAGTTTTTTGGTTTAAACTGGTAAAAAAACCCACTAAAACCTGTGTACGATGTATCGCTCTGTGGGTAACATAGCACTCTGAACCAAAACTGTGTTTTATTAAGTGATATTTATAACTTCATCAACTGATGCTGAGCTGTTTAGTAATCGTTACAATTGTTAATAGTAATAATGATGTATTTACCTGCATGATACATTATATGAGTTTTAATTGGTTACCGCCGTACATGCAGGTTGTCTTTTACGAGGGTGTGATGGAAGTTTCCAGAAGCAGGAGGGTATCGCTGCCATCTTGGTGATTTGGCCAGAAAGTCTGATGATGCTGGAGCCTGGAAAAAGGTTCTTGCTGGGACATCAGATTGGCCTATATATCACTTAAATGTACTCATTTATGCACATTCACCAAACTGATGACTGATCTTTGCATTTGACTAAACTGATATATTGAATGACTCAACAAAACTTTTTTTTGTTGAGTCATTCATTTTAAAAATTTTTCATTTTTAAAATGAAAGGAATGTATAGGTGATATCTAAGGGTTGCCCATACCTGAAAAGACTGATAAAAGACTGCCTTGATATTTATATATTAGTTTCTTTTAATTGTGAGGGTGGTCAATTAACATTTTATTTGCTTCAGTGTTTGGTGGGAAAAAAACAGACACTTTTGTTTTATTCTGTTCTATTTCTTATTATAGTAGCCAATACATTTTCAACACAGAACGACAATTTTACAGCAAATATCAGTTTTTAATGTCTAGATTTTTGTCTTCAAATCCTCGTAGGTCACCTTGAAGCATCCAAAAGGGCAAGCAGAGGGTTCTGTTTAATCGGTTTTTGCTTATCGTCCTCGTCTCCATGAACCCACAAACACACTATGAATTTAATCACACGCTCCTTCCCTTTGACGCAACAATGACAGTTGCTGTTTGCTCCCTGAAGAAGTTCCTTTTTTTTTTAACTTTTGGCATCATTCACAAGTGGGGAAATCCATCAAGTTGCCAAGCCGTTTCCCCAAAGAAAAATATGACTCTCAGCTCTGCTTTGAGATTCAGTCAGAATTCAGTCAGATGTAACTCCTCCGAGGATTCATTTCACAGTTTATTCTCAATCATGCACAACAACACCAAGGCATGCTGACAAACACCGAGGCTCACTTGTTTTAGCTCTGCAGGCTCCTCAGAATGCATGCTTAGCATCATCTAAGGCTACCTCGTGCTTCTTATTAATTGATGCGGCAGTCGCTTCATTATTTTTGTCTCCCATGGCTGCTCAGATATCTGATTCATACATCCACTTTGCATTTATTTTGCCTGAAGGCAGAACTGTGGAACGAAAAGTGAGGATCTAAAGCCATCAATCCTTCCACATAAAAGCTGTCAATAACACATAATGCTTTGTCAATAATACTTTAGGGTCGCTCTTAACCTTTCCACCAGAGGTTATTCAAAGAAAAACTCAAAGATGCAATGGAATAATATAAGTGTTATATTTTGCTCTTTTTATTGATAGTTCATCTTATTTACTGGTTACATGAGCAGATTTGAAGCCCTAACATATTACGTATTTATCTGTATTGTCATACCAGGGCCAGTTTATTAGATTATCATAGCCCTGTAATCCCATGGGGAGGTCTCGCTTAATAAGAAATTCCCACCCACAGCCACCATTCTTAACAAGCAGTTATTATTCCATTTTAGCTTTTACAAGATACATAAAATAGAGAACAGAGGTGATAACTGAGAGTTATGAGTCCAGCAGTGATAAACAATGGTGTGGCCGGCTAAAAATGAGCAGTAAAGTCCAGAGACAGCCGCCAGCAATGCTACCCTAAATGAGGGAAACTCCCCCGCTGTTGACACATTAAGGACAAAACCTAAAACTTGAACTTGAACTTTACTCATCAGCAGCAAAATGAGGAACGTCTTCAGTTTAAGAGCCTTGCAAATGTGTTAGTACCCATTGAACGTCTCTTAATCGCAGTCCAGGTACAAAAACCACCGTATTTCAGTGGGACTTTATTTGATGGGCCAATGTAGAGTATAGAAGGACAAAGTGGTGCATAATTGTGAAACTGAAAAAAAAATGATACATGGTTTGAAAAATATTCCTGCAAAAACATCCAAAAGTTATTGAGTGGCTCTGCATTTAGTCAGATTTACTATGAATCCAGAAAGAGTGTTTTATGCAACCAGCAGCTATTAAAAGTCAGTTATTGCATATATCAGTTTCCTTTCACTTCACAATTATGCACCGCTTTGGGTGCGTTTGCCTCATGAAATCTTAGTTTTATCTTTCAGTGGCAGACAAAGCGAAAATACCAAATCATAATGTATTATTGTCTGCAAAACCTTTCACGAATGAGGTAATGAAATCGCATAGGAACTCTGTCTACTCAATGCCATTGGCAACATTTCAAGCAAAGGAGAATGCGTAAAGCTGATAAAACAAAATGCAAACATTACCTATGACACTAAATAGCTAACCTTGCTTGCAAGATGAGAATCCATCTTGTACCGCTCCGGCTTTAACCATTTGTGACCAAACCAAAAATAAGTTGGGAGAATCGCGTTGCCGTATTGTGGTTTAAGGCGAGACATACTGCTCCGACAAAAGCAAGAGCGGCCGAACCTACAGCCGAACCAGCACAAACATGGCAGCGCAGGAGGACGCGCGCATAGCTGCTGCTGTCACATCTGTTTTGTAAAGAATCCACAAATTATTCTTTGAAAGAAGAACAGCAAGAAGTGCCTTGATCAGAGTAATTTGTCGTGTTTTCTCACGGCACCATCTGCTTTTATTTGCATTTGACACCGTAACTGGCTAAAACCAAACTTTGGTAGGTGGGCACTAGGCGTCGTTTCACCCAATCAGCTCGGAGAGTTGTGCTGAATGTCCCTCCTTTCCCCAAACTGATTTGATGGGAGCAGACTGATTCTGATAATGTGCAGAATGGAGAGTGATACACATTATCAGGAAAAAACCCAAACACAGTGCTTCATCTAAAGGACATTAACACAGACCCTTCCATTATTTTAAGTGTGATTACCCTCTCCCCCCTCCCCACCCTACAAACTGTCCATTTACAATGAGCAATAGGGAGCATGAGGGAGAATTTACCAAGCGTATTCTTTAAACACATCAGAGCAGATTGTCAGACTAAGTGTAATGAGCTCAGATGGCCATGGTGTTAATTAATCTTTAATCTGTGCCGGTTGCTGTTTGCACCATTTTATCAGTTTGGTATTTTATCAGACTCGGTTAAAGAGTGTTTGTAGAAGAAAATGTCATCCTCCCTGGTGAAAAATGGCCCAAGAAAAAAAAAAGGATTCAGCAAGTAGGTAATGGAATCAAACCCTTATATTTAATAAGACAAAAATACTTTTTGCTGCAGAAGCTGTAGGTCCAAAAGAGAAGGTACCAACACAGATAAGGTAGGAACACACTGACTAAGAAAATCTGCTAAAGGAAACATAGCAATTGTTGGAGCATGAAAAACTAAGAGCGCTAATATCGTATTTAATAAAATGCAGGCGTAAAGATTAGGTTGACAAAGTTGTGAAAATTAAATCAGGGAAAAAAAAATACATGATACCGAAGCAATAAAGCTAAATCATGAGATTAAATTTACAAAACTTGAAACATAATTATAAACTACAAAATGACGCTTTGCAAAAAATCCCAAAGCAAAATAACTCAAGAGCAAAAATAACAATGAACCCACGAGATCGCGACAGGGGAGATATGAAATTAAATGGGACCCCCTAATACAAAAGCTCTGTTCTCTCTGGGATTTGTTAGAACTAAATACTCACAGATCTTAGCAGCGCGTCGCATCTAAACACAACAATAAAAACTGAGCCTGAACCAACAACACTGACAAACTGTTTTAAGTTCTTCAGAGCTTTAGGATTTAGATCCCTGAGGATCAAAAGCACAGGTATCATGTCAGTTTTGGGCTTGTAGGGAATTGTTTGAACTGATCTTCTTTTCAGGGTGGACTGATTATTCAGCTTCCATACATTTTAAAGACAAAATCTGGGTACCCAAGTTTAAACTTATAGAGAATTAGCTCTTAGCAATACAGGGTAGAAAACCCCCCGCACTTGAACCTAAATTTCATGGTAAGGGGTGATAATTGTAGACTCTTAGAGCTAACTAGACCAAGTCTTTTTAATATCTCATAATCCTGTAATCAGGATTGATTTCAGCTGCTACTTTCTCATTGCCAGCATAAAAATGATTGGTTTGACAGTACTTGTCAGATTGACCAATGAGAAAGTCCAAAGAGATAATTGAAAGTCTTCACCAACTATGAATTCTTAGAACATCACATTAAACAAATGTAAATCAGTATAAATTTATCAATTGTGTTGTCACTTTGTCAGCATCTACAGGACTGTCTCAGAAAATTAGAATATTGTGATAAAGTTCTTTATTTTCTGTAATGCAATTAAAAAACATGAAATGTCATACATTCTGGATTCATTACAAATCAACTGAAATATCGCAAGCCTTTTACTGTTTTAATATAGCTGATTATGGCGTACAGCTGAAGAAAACTCAAAAATCGTATCTCAAAATATTAGAATATTTCCTCAGACCAAGTAAAAAAAAAGAAGTTATAACAGCAAAACAAAATCAAACATTTGAAAATGTCCATTAATGCACTCAGTACTTGGTTGGGAATCCTTTTGCACAGATTACTGCATCAATGCGGCGTGGCATGGAGGCAATCAGCCTGTGGCATTGCTGAGGTGTTATGGATGCCCAGGATGCTTCAATAGCGGCCTTTAGCTCATTTGCATTGTTGGGTCTGGTGTCTTTCAGCTTCTTCTTCACAATACCCCACAAATTCTCGATGGGGTTCAGGTCAGGGGAATTGGCAGGCCAATCAAGGACAGTAATGCCATGGTCAGTACACCAGTTACTGGTGGTTTTGGCACTGTGGGCAGGTGCCAGATCTTGGTTGTGCAGCGTTTCCTGCCACATTTCCCCCTTCCAACACACTTTTTGTGAATGTGCTTTGAAACTGCACTCTGTGAACAGCCTGCTCTTTGAGAAATTTCTTTTTGTGTCTTACCCTCCTGATGGAGGGTGTCAATGATGGTCTTCTGGACAGCAGTCAGATCAGCAGTCTTCCCCATACTTGTGATTTAGTTTACTGAACCAAGCTGAGTGTTTTTCAAGGCTCAGGAAACCCTTGCAGGTGTTTCGAGTTAATTAGACGATTCAAGTGATTAGTTGAATAGCCTACTAGTATACAGTACTTTTTCACGATATTCTAATTTTCTGAGACAGTCCTGTAGCTGCAAACCAGAAACCACCAAGCTTTGAGGCTTTCATGAACTGGAAACTGCTGGAGCACCAGTGTCCTCATGTAGAGTCAGGCTGCCCAAGAGAGTAGCCCCTGAAATCAGCCGCCGACCAGGTGGGCGAACGCGAAATTTTGGTCAAAGGAAACAAAATGTGCACTATTTTGCCACAATGACAAGAAGTATTCTTGCAGAAATCAACGTGAGGCTTTATAACCTATGAACAACATACCACTATCAACAATGGGAGCAGCAGCATCATGCTGTTACATTGAACAAAACTGATGGAATAATGTTGGTGGAGGACTAAATCCATATCTTCATCTCAACAGCCTGATGATTGATGTTTTTCCCCTCCACATAATTATGCACTTCAACAGAAAAATGTCCCAAGCGAACATGAAAACTGGTGTAGGAGTGGGTAGAACAGACCCACAGTAAGCTGTAGGAATGGCTTTCCCCAAGCCCAATAATCAACCCTACAGAAAATGTAGTGCCTAAAGTCATTTATTGTTAGCACAATGTCCATTGTCTCACTATTTCCATTTAGATCCACATATATTCAACTTCAATCCTAACTAAGCACAGTAGAAAACTGTTGCCTCATCCCATTAACAACACCTGAACACAATCATGGTTGACCTTAAATAACCCCATCCCCCATCAGACACTCAGAACTCAAAAATAAAATACGCCCCCTGGTGGCGATAAACACAGGAAAGGAAAAATGGCTCCTACACCCTTTATGGATTATACAATTTTAACCTACGACAGAACTCAAACTACAGGGACAACTATAATGGAAAAACCCTTCACTTAATTATTTTCTCAGGTATCTCAGGTATCTGCTTTCGTAATGCCGCACATTTTCCCCACAGGGATTAATTAAATAACTCTCATTCTGCTCAGAGAAAATCCTGGATAAACTCCAAACGTCCGCACCCTGCTGTTTTTGGTTGTATCCGTTGAGCTGTTTGAAAAGAACGCTTCAAATAAATCATTAAAAGCCTCAAATTATTGTGACACCAGTCGCCAGGATCAGGATATTTAAAGTTCGGACAGAAACAATGACTGGCATTTAAAACAGAAGATGTGGCCAGGTCAGGAAAACTACGCACGTTCTCATTTCAAATCATGATAGTGCCACAGGTGTTTTATACTCTGCATCCATGCAGACATGGCAGATGAAAGTAATTATTTTACCCTCTCTGTAAGGAGACAGCGCAGACCCCACGCTATAACTCATAGTGGTGTCAGTATAATATAAAGTTGTGTATCAGTGGTTTCTCTGTGTGTGTGTACATGCATGTCTGTAGGGCCTTTGCAGCTTGCTTTAAACTCAAATCGAGCGGATGGTATAGGAAGAGCTTTGAGTTTGCCGTGCCTGCGGTCGTCTCTGTATCTAGAAGGAGTTTACAGTTACCCGCGGTTGCTCCATAAATAAAGCAGATTTATGCGTATGCTCAGTAAACTCCAACCTCATTCGAACTAAAAGTTTTAAGTGCTCCATGCAACATCCGAGTTCATTAATTTCTCATTAGTTAGCGTCTCACGGCCTTAGAAAAAAAAGCAGTGCACTCTTATTGGGTAGCTGATCAGTTCAAAGACAAGATATCCACACAAGGCCTGAGCACAAATATACTTTTCTTTTTTTTTTTTACTCCAGTGGAATATTTTGAAGAAGTGCAAAACTTATTTACTTAGAGTTCCAGCGGTATGTGCAGATATAGCTTAGAGCGAAGGGAAAATAAAGCCTGTGACACATGGCCCGTCTTTTCCTCAGGATTTGTTTTCAGGCCTCGCGACAAAGATAACTCTCATACATAATGACAGCTTTTGAAATCCAATCAAGCCCCTTCTTACTAGTGTTTTTTCCCCCCAGAAATGATAATTATAATTAATTAAAAAAGATGGCTGCTGATCTGCGGGTGTGTAGTTTGTATTGATTGTCTTTTAAGTAACTTTTGTTTGTTTTTCCTCGACTCCAGAGCCGACTGCAAGATTAGGATTTCTTTTCTCCGGTTCTTTGATTGTCTCCATCAGTAATTCAGAGTCAATGTGCGCCTCATTTGCTGCTGTTTCTTCATCCTTCCTACTAATCTATAATGCAGCTAGCATTTCAATATATATATTTTTTTTCTTTTCGTTTTTTTTGCTTTCTTTTCTGTCAGTTGCAGCTGAAAACAGCAGCAGAAAACATGAACCCACAAAGTAATTCAAACATTCAAAATGTATGCATGAGTTTTATATATTTTTTTTTTTAAAAACTGCTCGTTCATTTATGTCAGACAGACCACTAGCAACTCCTCTGCGTTGGGAATTCACTGGCGACTCAGGGTTTGACTTGCCCAAGGCTCTCGATTCAAACCACTGCACTCGTTCAGGCGCACACGACATACAAAGAGGAGGAAACTATCATGCAATGCATACATGTTATGCACATTGGACGACGTGAAAGCAAATTACAAAGATTGGTTGTGAAAAGGTGGAATCCATGGGTTAGGCTTTCAGAACGGGGAAACATTACTCTTGCTGTGCCGGGTCAATCTCTATCACTGCAGGTCTAACCGTCCGTTATTTTAGACAGTTCGATGACGTCATAAATAACCAGTAATAATAACAGTAATGATTATTGTTATTATTACCTATTATTAGCTGAAATGGGGCTGGGAGCCTGCGTCAGAATAAGCACTTATAAATCTGGGTCAGAATCCTGTCACCCTCATTGTAGCTGGCTGCTGTTTTTTTTTGCCCCTGAACAAGTCTTCACCTAAGCAAATACTCACCCCCGCTATAAAAAGACAATTATTTTCACCTCAACAGCTGAAAAGAAAGCCTCTGCACTTTTCAGCTGTTGTACATACAAGCAATTTTTTGTCCAAAAATGTTTAAGCCGGCGTGCATTCTGGCCGCTAGAGTCAGCTTTCCAGCAACAAGTCTGCTGCCGCACATGTCCTGATGGCAGAGACTGAGTTACATTAAGTATTTTTGGTCGAGTCCATAAATTGCTCTTGGATGCCTTTGCGCTCACTCTGAAGGTGTGTACTTTCTGGCACGGTGCAAAGTTTTCGCATTGATCATCTTGAAGGCAAATATTTTAGGCAAGACGCGGGAGCAAAGTGCTCGGATCATTAAATGCAAAACCTACAGACCCTTGAAGAATTATGCAGCAATTAAACGAAGTCACATAATGCAAGCTCAATTATCAGAGAGCATAGATATGCAGCCATGTAGAGATAACTGGAAAATGATTACACAGCGGTATCTGTCCGTAGCATTTGTCACGATCAGAACAAGTGCCGCTGGTGAGTAATTACAGAATGAGTGAGCTTAATGAGCGGAGGTGAGTGCTTAAAAGGTGAGTCATGTCTCCACATACTAATGACGGAGAAGGTCATTTAAATAATAAAGACAAGTATGTTCTTGAATCATGCTCCAGATTGAGAGGAGGGGATTTGGAATTTGAATAATAATTAAAAAAGAAAAGCTAAAGCAGGATGGTGCTCATCAACCCTGTTAAACATTTGAACCTGGTTAACATTTGAACTAGCGTGGGTGGAAAGGCAAGCAGGAGTTTTATTTTATTGTTTCATTTCTCCAAAGTTTTCACACTCTTGCTGTCGGGGTACTGAAAGTATAAAGATCACACAAAGTGTTCCCAGATTTCACGATAAAGTAGAGCTACTGTTACCGTGCCGCTGCTTCCTGGCTGGAACGAGAGTGATGTTTCATACTAATGAGAAAATCCAGACTGATCTGGTGTGAGGTATCAGTATGTGAGACTCAGCTCATCCAGCTGCATGGTGTGCTGTGGTGTAATCCTGTTGTACTCACCTTTTTCTTTTCTGCTGAGTCAGCCAGAGCCCAAAATCTCTAGTGATAACCTGTTATAGCCGTGACCAAAGTGCTGCAGAGCTCAGTGCTGCTTTGCACAATGGCTCATTGAGGACGCCTTGAAATTTTAGTGACTCCTACAGAAAAAGGATTTTTTAAGGGTCCTTGAGGACATTCTTGCTGTTGTCAGTAACTGCTTCCCTTATGGAGTTGGCTCATCTGCACCACATGATGCGTAAATACAACTTTACAGGAGTGACATTTTCGAGTCTTGCTTTGCTGTTTTTTTGTACGCCCGTAAGCACACGGAGTTCAAACGTTTTCCTGACAAACAGCTCAGAGAGCAGAGCACTCTTCGAGCCAGGCTCGGCTCCAGTGATTGAGGGAGAGTGTGACTTGGCGTGCGATTGCAAAAGCAAGGTGCATGACTGCGGTGGCCTCTCAGTGTCCCAGACACAGATGGACATCAGGAGAAGGGAACGCGGTCACAGCTGAGGCCTTGCCGCTCGGAGCCTTACAAGTCCACGAATCAAGAGAGCTGTGGCGCTGTGCTGATGACACTGGGCTTTTCGGCCACTCTGATCTCACCAGGAACCTTGGGGACGCGAGACATGGAGCACAGTTGCAGCAGGATTAAAGGCACTTTCGCCCTCTAACATCTGAAGTTTGCTTTGCTGTGCTAAAAGTGTCTCCTTTGGAGAAAGGATGCCAAACTTTGATATGTATACATAAATGCCCAAAGCCATTAGGAATGCAAAATAAATAAATAAATAAAAAAATCCAAGTGAACTCAAAGCACATATGGAAGGTTGGTTCTACTTTTAATGAAGCCATTACTGTATGCAAAAAACCCAGAGAGAACATGTTGTGACAAATGAGTTATTGACTTGTTACACAGCTTTGCAAAAGGACATTACACACATAAAGTTGCGTTTATATTATCGGCATTTGATGTGACAGACCGAAGCAGAGTAGTGCATAACTATGAAGTGTGGAGAAAAGCATGTTTTAAAAGTTTTTTGACTAACGCAAGTGTGAAAGGTATAATGCAGATTTATGCTAGCCCCTTTAATCTAATACCCTTAAATCCAGATCAATCAGTCGCATTCAGAAGTCTGATAATTAGAAAATGGCCCATCTGTTTTCCCATTTGAAATGCAAGCCTCAGAGAACATTTGTGAACAAACCGCATCAAGGACATCGAGGAACGCACCAGATGGTGTAGGGATTAACTTTACGGAGATGTTTAAAGACGGGGGTTAAGTTATATAATAGCATTCCTGACTTTGAACGTCTCACAGAGGGCTTCTCGACCCTCCACCCTAAAACTGCAAGGAATATGGCACGACTGCAGCCCTACAAAGACGTAGCCATTCAACAGTCATGAAGCCCATGTTACATCGGCGCTATACTGTAGAGATCTGCAGCTCAGGCAGGAAGACGAAAGAAAAAGTCATTATTGGAAGAAAGGCATGAAAAGTCCCATTTGCAGCTTGCCTCAGCATAGTAGCTGGTGCCTAGTTGCTGGTGCCTAGTTGATGAGAAGATGGTGCTCAATACAGGGCAGCTCTGGAAGAACTCTCGGTAGAGGCTGCAGACGACTTCGGACCGGGGCGGAGGTTCACCTTTCGGTAGGACCACGTCTCTAAACGTACAGCCAGAGCTACAATAGAAGGGTTTAGATCACAGCGTATTCATGTGCTAGAATGGCCCAGCCAAAGCTGAGACCTGACTTCAATTGGGAATCCGTGACACGACTTGACTGATGTTCTCTCCGTTCAATCTGACTGAGCTTGATTGATTTGCAAAGAAGAATGGGGGGACTTTTTGCACACATTATTGCATCAACATCACAATGAAGACAATCATTAAATTTGAAAAAAAAAAAAAAGAAAACGTTTCAGACAAGAAGCCTCGCATGTCTAGATTTATGCATTTTAGGAACATTTATGATAAATGAAAAACACAAACAGACTGAAAAATGTTCTGTCGCTCAGACTCCCTGTAGTTTTACAGGACAAAGCATTTTCAACCTGAAGCCTGGAGTCTTGAAAACCACTTGTAATCTTTCGCTGGGGCTTCAGCGGGAAGGGAAAGGCAGCAGACAATAGTATTATCCACTTCCGATCCATTTTGTGATGGGGGAAAGAATGAGAAAAGAAAATGAACACATTGCCTCAGCAGCTCCCCGGGATGGGAAAAGAACCAACTTGACAACTGTGAAATTCCTAACGAGTCTGGGGCTGTGGATCTGCCGCACAACAGGCTTTCTGTGTGTGATGCGGCTAATAACTTGAACTAGGAAACAGACTACGTACAGCAATCCCATATGCTTGCCATAATCCGAATATGCGTTGCTAGCGAGTTTCAAAAATGGAGATTAAACGAGAAAGAAAAGAAAAGAATTTCTGGGAATAGAGCTTTTCACAACTTTATTCATTCCACTTCACCTCATCATCTTTTTACTCCATTTCACATGAGCAACTTTTAGGCAGGCATTGTGGACCAAGGTAACTCCACAGACCAGAGCTGGTTTCCAAGGTAACAGCGAGCAGGCCCCCTTTTTGGATCGAACAGCTAATTTTCACACCTGTACCCTTCCTGCGTCTGCAGAGCCATACAGTATTTCAACAGGCTTTATGCCTGCTAGCCTCGAGCATTCTGTGGCCAACGAGTAAAGGATGAAATATCTGAACAACACAGTGCCACCTCATTCTGTAAGTAATATCTCCGTGATATGAAATATTGGCTTTTTCTCTCTGGCTCGTCACTGACACGATCTCAGTTAGTGTTATGTCATTCTTTTCTTGGGCTCTCTATGCTTTCCTTTCCGCTTTTTTTTTTTAAACCACCGTCCTCTGTGTAGCCGTTGTGATTCCTGATTCAAATTGTCTCACTAGGGGCCCTTTTATCACTGTCAGAGTGACCTAACATTCCAGTTTCTCCACATGAAATACTCTCACTAAGAGGTCTTATTGAATGCCAAAAGAGCTTTTTGACTTTACCCAATTTAAGATGTAGTTAAATGATAATTTAGGTTGTTGTCTCCAATAACAGTCTTGATCTGATGGGCTTTGGGTTGGGTTCTGTCTCGACAGTTATTAAATGACTGATGTTTATTGCACTGATCATCCTTTATGTAACAGTATTGTTACATATACTGTTACAGAACTGATGTAGAGTGGTTGTAAAGTGAATTTAGGGGCATATATCACAAGATTGCTTTTCTCTCTGGTCCTTTTCTGTCAAGGTGCATTGATTTGGGCGTGCGGACATTTTTGTGTGGATGAATTTTAAAGTTATTTTTGAATTAAATAAACTGAAAATTAAAAATGGGAAAAAATATGCTGTCGTGAGATGCGTGAGATGAATTTACAATTACGCAAAAAATAAGTATACGGTGTGATGTGGACAGATTGTTAGTTTTAGGTGTTTTGTTTTCTTCAGGTGTCTCTGTTCCATCAAATGGTGGACTTAAATGTATTTTATACAGTAGAGACAGCTCTGTGACTGTAACACAGTAACTTTAGGTTGCGTTTGAGAAAAAAATATTGTTTTGTTTTGTTAAAGCAAAGATGATTCAAATTTCTAAGTTGGAATCCTGTGTGACCAAGCTGGTGACCGGCATGAGGAGGAGGTCTAGGCTGCCGGGGTTGTATACAGTTATCCCATATAGTGCTGAGGCCCCTGTTTGTTGGTTGAATTTCTTTGAACTTCAACCATCCAAGATTAATAGCCAAGAACAATTTGTTACACAAATAAATCACCTAAAGCAAATTTCCTTAGTTTTTGAGCTGACATGACTGCTCTCTGTCAGAATCGTGTCAATCCCTTGTTTGTGCTTTCTTGGATTTAGACAACAGTAATACAACCTTTTCCCTCCAAGAGAACCTTCATCCTCTTCCTCCAGGTTTATAAAAGTGAAACTGTTCCTGTGTTGTCTCCAACGTGTTAATCTCAGTAAACAGATATCTGTGCATTAACAGGCAGAATGTGTAGGTGAGGACACATATATCTTTAGAGTGCTAAACATGCATCAGCACACAGTACTGGAAGTCTTCACTTTTTCCTTTTTTTTTTTTTTTTTTAAAAAAGATGGGGGTTACACTGAAAAATTGCTCTGAATTGCTGCTTCCCCCAAGAAAAATATTAACAAGACAAAAAAAGAAAAGAAAGAAAAACCCAACAATATGTTCCCAGATTAGTGCAGCTGTGACTGCATTAATCTGGTGTAGTCAAGCCATCTAGGTGCCTCCCACCAGTCTGGCCCATTTGTGTTCATACACCCCTTAGATTTACCACCACCAGCTGCAGCAATTAATAAGACGTTGTCCCATCGTGGTAAAAATAAACTGATTGGCTCATTTTCTTATACTGTACACAGTACTTGACTTTAATTACTCCGCACTCTTTAAACTGAGATGTTCTTATATTAGTCAAACTCAGCCTGAAACAAATGTCACCAGAATTTCACCCACTGGCATTGGTTGATTGTTTATGCTGTTTGCTGATAAGCATACAGTAAAGGGGTTCTGTTTTGTGGGCTAGTTTGCTTTTAATTTTCTTGCCTGTCCTTGAAACTTAGAAATTCTTAAATGTTTTTTTGTTTTCTGTTTATAAATTAAAACGCTCCTAACCTAATGATTCAACCAGGTAAAGGCTTGTAAACTCCAGATATGAACTCTGTGGTCTGCACATAGTGGGAAAAAAAAAAGAGGCTCTCATTTTAGACTGTTTTGATCTTAGTAGATTGGTGCAAATGACAGTTTATTGAAATTCCTTTATTTGTACAGCACTGGCTGCACAACAGACATCAGATCTCAGTCCACACTGCAAATTGTGTGCAACACTGCAACTGAAAATGACAGTTTTCAGTCACAGAAACCACACTTTCAAACCCTGCTTGTCAGTAATATTTTTGGTCAGTTGGATGAGCTTCACTTTTTTTATTTAAATCTCCACACTTGATATAGACCTTAGTGACTCACATTCTGGGGCTCCAGGAGAATGATGTGGACACTGTGTGTGTTTAGTGAAATCGATACCATCGTAGATAAAATAATATCACAAAGTCATGCTTTCACTAAGCGTACGGCTTTGTATAGTGCCGATTCACCACAAATGTAGCTTCAGTGCACGCTGCAAAGTGGTCCAATTCATATCCACCTTGATGGAATATGAGTGGACATTCCATTTAAGTGAAGTGAATTCAGCCTAAATTCAATTTAAATTAATCTAGTTCTTTGCAGTACAGTCCAATCATAAAGTGAGTTTCAGATCCAGTTGTATATGACTCAATTCTGTGCAAATTATAATGCATTACAGTTATTTTCAATTGATCATTATCTATCTAGAAGATTTCATCAAGTCTTTTTTGTTGTTGTTGTTGTTGCAGCAGCAATATTTCGTCCTGGGCAAGCACAGTGGAAAGTAGCCACATGATTTTCCTTCTGTTGCATCTCCCAAATCTGGTGCACCTTATTGCACCAATAAGCTGACTCCAAGAAGAATTTGCAGAATAAGTCGCTATTGTCCAAATAAAGAACAAACAGAGCATCCCATAAAAGTATGAGCCAGTGTTTTCAGATGATTTTAACTGATTTAGTATCAAGACAATGGCTTATTTCTTAAGTTTATTTGTATAGCACATTTCAGCAACAAAGCAGTTCAAACTGTTTTCCATCATGAAAACATAAAAACATCATAAACACATCGAAACGGTCCCTGGTTGTGAGACCAGTGACAAACATTGAATCGTATCAGGTGAAAACATCAATACACATCGAATATGTTGGTCAGTGTTCCTGTTATTATGGGCTGAAAGCAACTCGAAACAGGTGTGTTTTCAGTCTTGATTTAAAGGAACTCCGTGTTTTGGCTGTTTTGCAGTTTTCTGGAAGTTTGTTCCAGATTTGTGGAGCATAGACGTTGAGTCAACAAAGTGGCAGTCTTCAAAATATCGAGATCCGAGTGGACCGTTAGATCCGGACTGTCAAACCAAATGCACATTTTGGTGGTTGAGAAACAACACGAGGTGATAGAGTTAAGTTTAATAACCCTTTTATCCTGGAAAGAAAACCAACACAAACCCGTTTAGACTCTTCTCAAAGAAAGAGGGCAGAAGGGCCAGAAACGTGAGGCCGTTTTCATCACAGTCTCGGCTCCATCTGCGCTCGCTACCTCTGTCTCTTTGCCTTTATTATCAGACATCAAAGAAAGGGGCAGGATGTTCACAACATGGGGGTTAAGAAACAAAAGAAAAGATAAGGGGGGTTTTACAACATGGGGTTGGCACACAAAGAGGTGTAAGATTAACATATACAGCAAGAGATTCCTTGTCTAGGAGAAACATCTGTTTCTCCTGTGTGAAGTTAAAACAGTACAACAGTCCTTAATAAAAAGAAAATGATTACATTCACATTTCTTTAACACGAGGAGAGTGTGGAAATGACACATAGAGAGCTTTTGAGGCTGCTGCAGCATGGAGGAGAGGATTGGAAGGGTTCAAGCAGATTTATAATAAAGAGACATTATAGAAAGCCAAGGCCTCTGTCATTGCCAGTAGTCTATGGAGCACCTTGGGCTATAACCTCCAAACCAGGAGTGTAGCTCCAGCAAATTATTTCTTATTTTTACCTTTTTGTTTAGGTCATGACTTTCAAGAACAGCTCATCAGTGGCTTTTCAGGTCTTCCACTTTTCCCTTTTTCCTCAAATTCTAAACAGATTTTAAGATATTTAGAGAATGTACTGCACACTATTCAAAAAAATATTTCAATTGGTCAAGTATAAAGAGTGCAATGAAAATAAATATGAGGAGCACAAGAGGCAAACTTCAAAAGTGAAAACTTTGACCGACCTTCAATAAAGCTTGGAGAGCTACTTGTTGAGAATACTTGAAAAGACATGCTTCACCCTCTGAAAGAAAACGCAGAGGATGCTTCAAGAGTTTTGCAACATTGCTCCATTTAAAATAACCACAAAACACTCAAAATATATTCCAGGGGTTCGTTTCATAGCTGAAATAGTCTGTGATCAAAATAGGGAAGAATTAAAGAGCAGTTAGAATAGTATTCTCCCCTGAATTCTGCCACAATTTGTTGCCACATACTTTATTTTATTTTCCTGGGATAATGTGTAACTGGCCAAGCAACACATGATTATAAATAAAAAGGATAAGAATGCATAGTTTTCAGTTTTACAAATAAACATCTGGAAATCTTGGCAAGCCAGAACATTACATGTGGCTGTAACTAACATTTCGTCCTGATCTCACTTATCCACACAATGAAACCTGATGGGGGCAGCATCATGATGGGGCAATGCCCCCTGCACGCTCAGGGAAGTGGGTCGGAGCTGATGAGAGGATGGATAAAAAATACAAGGCCACACTGTTAGAGGCTGCAGAATACTTAACATGTGGCTGGATGCCCACCGTCCGGCACAACAATGTCTCAACAATGACATACAGCCAGAGCTACAATAGAATGGTTTAGATCCAATTATATTAATAATCTATGACGGCCCAGTCAAAGTCCCGACCCAAATCCAACTCAGAAACTGAAGCAGACTTTACAATGCATCATTCAGAGGATGAGCAATTTTGGAAAGAATATTGGATAAAAATCAGTGCAATGCAGCTGGAGACATTCATCAAAAAACTAGAATCTGGAACAGCAGCAGCAGAGGATGGTTCCACAATGTAGAACCCGACGGGGCTAAATAAAACATTGCACACCATATAATTTACCTTCCTATTTGTAAAAACATTCAAAATACCATTAAAACCAGTAATTGTATTTCTGTTTTGCAATTTTGCACTAGTTCTTATGGCAATAATATGACAATATGCTGAAATGGTTTAAGGAAAATACTCTAACGTTGCACTGTGTTAAGGACATGGAGAGCAGGGATAGAGATTAGTGGTCTGTGGTTGAGAGCCAAAAGGATTCCAACTGGAACGAGTAAAAGTGTTCGAGTTAAAAAGTGCTTGTAAGGATCGAGACACCATCAGCATAGAAACAGCCAATAAAGATGAAATGAATTAAAAGGTTCCCATTCCAATGGGGCATTGTCACAATTAACACCGAAAACTGACAAGAACAATTAGCTTTCAAGTGTTTAAATGTTATGTTTAACCAAGACAATTTAAAGAGAACTGGAGCGTTTTAGCTTAATTTTCCTCCGAGTGAGATCCCGTCCTCCCAGGGCCAGCAACCACACAGCCTAATGGCACTGCAGACGCTCTAATTTGTGTGCATCCTAATGACTCCTTTCCTGAGCTCTTCGCAGTTTCCCTGCATGCCACGTGAAGGTCAACATGGCGTCGGAGCAGGCGTTAAAGGTGCGTTCAGTTGTTTGGGGAGCTGAAAGTTCACATGCACGTGCAACATTCCCAAACTCCTCATTTGTACCAACCTTTAGAGGACATTCACACTTAAAGTTTGACATATTTGGCTCATGTGCACCCTTCAAGCGCAGCGAAATGAGCGTGGACTGTCTGTTACGAGAATTATACCATATTGCTTTCCTTACAAATGGGATGTAAGATGGGTTATTTTCTCCAGGCAAAAGGAATGTGCTCTCAGGATCTGGAAATGTCCTTTTCATCTCTCTGACATGCAGCAAACAAGGCTTTTATTCATTTTAGGTGTTGCACTGGGACTGTACGTACAGTTTTGTCACAGCGGATGTGAAATATCCATGAACGAAAGTCATGACCACGTGTTTAAACGCATCTGTGGAAGCAAAATTAATAGGACTTTTAGAACAAATCCACTCTCTTATCATGAGTCTTTTATTCTTATAGCGCAGAAAACTTGTCGTTGTGTTTCTTTTGTCACAGCTGGAAATCAAACGATCCACATGCCGAAAGGCTCCCTAATCAGGAAGAGAGAATTGGACATGGAGGTCCTGAGGTCAAAACAAATCTTTTGTGCTATTTTTTTTTAAATATTAAATCACCTAATTTAGATTAGGTGGACCAAATTAGCAATGAAGAAGTCCAGCTTGTCAAATGGAAAAATGAGTGGAGACATACTGATAAAACTATGCTTTAATTAACCTTGTATTGATCTCTCTATCCTTTAAGCTGTTTCATTTGAATAAAAAATAGGCATCTTCCCATATCCTTCACTAAATTGTTGAAGTGAAAGTTTTTTTTTAATTGAAAGACAAGATTCTGCTCTTTCACATAACAAATATCCTTGTATCAAACCAGTTACAAAACACATTTTAACATATATTTAATATTTTGTCGTAAATGGTCGCAACATATTCCCAATGTATAGTATTACATTTTACCAGTATTAAAAAACTGGTCATTTTATTTTGGTGGCCATAAGCAGTCCTGGTTAGATGCCTTTCTATGAATTTTCTCTACCCTGTGAAGTAGGGCTTCTTGCACTGAGGGCCCCTTTGGTGAGCCCCTCCTTTGTCCATCATATACACAACAAACACATGCCAGAAGCCTATTGAGCAAAGCAAGTGAGCAACCAAGCAAACTGTAAGGGACCAGACTTAAATAAGGACAAAAGGCGTTCCAAAAATGAGAAAAACTTCAATATAATAATGTGGTTAACAAAAGGGTCAAACTGCAATACAAAATAAATAATAAATAGCATGAATTTGGGACTAACTCAACTGAGGTCAACTGAACAGTAACTAAACGCAAACAAAACTGACCTCCAGGGGTCCGTTCTTCGTACGTCGCTAACTCAGTTAGCAGGATTTCATTGTTGACGATTTGGCATCATCTTGGATCGTTTGGTTCTTCGAAAGACATCCTGCACTTGTTGTCATAGCAACATGTGCGCCAGCTCAAGCCTGCTCGAGAGCAGGCTTATTTCATGTAAACAAGATTAGATCACGGCTGTATAAGCGGAGGAGATAGGGAGGTCTGCCGTAGCCATGTCTATTTTTACGACTGCAACCTGTTGCGGAAGGTGCAAGAATAATTTGCAGAGTTTTTCGAATTAATCGCGTATTGCGCAATAGACAGGATCCTTTAGCGCAGCGCGACAGTGTAATTGTAGAGAGATTTTCTTGGTGGCTGTTATAAACAGACAAACACATCATTTAACAGTGGCTTTTAAAGAGGAAAAAGTGGTGTTGGAGCCATAAATCTAAAATATTTAAGTTATTTGTATGATGGTTTGCTTTTTATTTTTATCCTATTCAGTAAGAAGATTTGTTCGGGCCATTTTATTGTGAAGTTTAGTTTACTTTGAAAGGCTTGCTTCCTGTCCAGCCGTATATTGGATTAGAAAAAACTATGGATGGATTATCTAGCCACGGAGCAATACAGTTTTACCGTGTAAACTGTGGATGACTTGGAAAAGGAAAATGTTCATTTTTTATGGATAAAGATTTTTTTTTTGTTAAAATTCCCAGTTTGCACATGTCCTTTACTTCCCGTGTCTAAGGAATGACACTGAAATTTGGATCTCTTGACATAACAAGTGTCTTTTTAAAATACGGTATAATAATTAAAGGCTACCATTTTGTAGAATATTCTTGTATTTCACTTTTACTTGTCCCCATGTTCTAGTGGGTCCCGTGGAGGCTCTGACATAAAAGAACAAAGTAAATATGAGATTATTAAAATGCAAAAATTCATACTGTAGAAAGGGATAGAAACATCTACCATGGACAGTATTTACGCATTAATTTTTCTGCTGCTTTTTGCCAGCCCTCTCTCCTGGCTTTAACAGATTTTGAGGTGTTTTAATTAATGACTCAAATTCGGCATAACCTTCCATGCTCTTGTTCTGCTTGGGAGAAAAACTGTGGGCGTTCTTTGGCCATGCTGAACAGCCAATAGCAGCGTTGCTGATCAATGTTTCTACTATCGATACATTTCCCCTTTTAAACAAACGCATGAACGCGCAGTTATCTCAGATAACTCAATCCAGCGATACTAATCCTAAACAACAGGTGTGTTCGAAGAACCCAATTAGCCGGATCATGATTAGCCGGATGAAATCATCTTGGATGTGTCATTTGATCTTGGATGTTTTAAGCAACGTACGAAGAACGGACCCCTGGGGTCCGTTGTTCGTACGTCGCTAACTCAGTTAGCTGGATTTGATTGTTGACGATTTGGCATGATCTTGGATCGTTTGGTTCTTCGAAACTCATCCTGGACTTGCTGTCATAGCAACATGTGCGCAAACTTAAGTCTGCTCGCGAGCAGGCTTATTTCATGTAAACAGGATTAGATCGCAGCTGTATAAATGGAGGAGATAGGGAAGTCTGTCCAGCCAGTGCACTTGGACCACCTAGTGGCAGAGGACGGGACAGAATTGTGGAACACCATTTTTTAATCTTTAATAAAAGACGAAATAAATAACGCTTAGTTCCTGTCGTTTTATTTAAAAAAAATTATAAAGAAAAAAGCCAGCAAGTCATCTTTTGCCTGCAATAAGAGATAGTTATGTAAAGTCTGCAACACTACTGTCAAATGGTGTATTAGAACTTACTCTGAAGGTCCTTTTGAAGCAACTTGATCTCTAGTGCATTTTTTCTCTTTTTCAAGTTGTGGAGTTCAATTTCTCCTCTCCATTTGTGTTTTTTCAGGTCAAAATACTAAATTTTTTGTTGAAGATGCCGTTTATATAGGGAACGGATGGCACTATGTGTCATTTTGTGAAAGAAAAAGAAAAACATGTAAAAAGAACCTGTTTTTCAGGCTTTTTCTTGGTGGCTGTTATAAACAGACAAACACCTCTTTAACAGTGGCATTTAAAAAGAGGAAAAAGTGGCTTTTTAAAATAAAGTATAATAATTAAAGGCTACCATTTTGTAGAATTTTCTTGTTCTTCACTTTTTTCCCCATGTTCTAGTGGGTCCGGTGGAGGCTCTGAGATAAAAGAACAAAGTAAATATGTAATTATTAAAATGCAAAAATACATACTGTAGAAAGTGATAGAAACATCTACCATGGACAGTATTTACACATTTAATTTGTCTGCTACTTTTTGCCAGCCCTCTCTCCTGGCTTTAACAGACTTTGAGGTGTTCCCTGTCGTTTTAATTAATGACTCAAATTCGGCATAACCTCCCATTAAAAGCTCTTGTTCTGCTTGGGAGAAAAACTGTGGGCGTTCTTTGGCCATGCTGAACAGCCAATAGCAGCGTTGCTGATCAATGTTTCTACTATCAATACATTTCCCCTTTTAAACAAACGCATGAACGCGCAGTTATCTCAGATAACTGAATCCAGCCATACTAATCATAAACAACAGGTGTCTGCGAAGAACCCAATTAGCCGGATCATGATTAGCCGGATGAAATCATCTTGGATGTCTCATTTGATCTCAAATGTTTTAAACTACGTACGAAGAACGGACCCCAGACAAAGAACAGAGGCTGCTTAAATAGGGGTGGAATAACCTAAACTTTCCACATGAGGTAGGCACAACATAACAGAGGAACAACAAACCAAAAATGTGAACACAAAAACTAACATAAACAGATAAAGCAAAATCATCTTTAACTTAGCACAAATAAATGGATATTAAAATAAAATAACTTAGGTCAACTTCAACAAATAAAGTTCCTCCCCCCTCAGTCTTCTGAAGTAGTGGTATGTTCCTGGCTTCCCCCTCCAGCTGATTTGTATTTGCAGGACCTCAAAAAACAACAACAAATGTAAGTAAACCATTCAGACAGATTTTAACTAAAGTGTGTGCCCATTATAAAATATATGTCTAAATAAAATTACTTCAGCTCAATTTATATAAATTGTAATCTGGAACCAATAAATGTAAATTATGAAAAAAAAGAACAAAGTAAATATGAGATTATTAAAATGCAAAAATTCATACTTTAGAAAGTGATAGAAACATCTACCATGGACAGTATTTACGCATTAATTTGTCTGCTGCTTTTTGCCAGCCCTCTCTCCTGACTTTAGCAGACTTTGAGGTGTTCCCTGTTGTTTTAATTAATGACTCAAATTCGGCATAACCTTCCATTAAAAGCTCTTGTTCTGCTTGGGAGAAAAACTGTGGGCGTTTTTTGGCCATGCTGAACAGCCAATAGCAGCGTTGCTGATCATTGTTTCTACTATCGATACATTTCCCCTTTTAAACAAACGCATGAATGCACAGTTATCTCAGATAACTCAATCCAGCCATACTAATCCTAAACAACAGGTGTGTTCGAAGAGCCCAATTAGCCGGATCATGATTAGCCGGATGAAATCATCTTGGATGTGTCATTTGATCTCGGATGTTTTAAGCAACGTACGAAGAACGGACCCCAATTTGTTGTTTCTTTTCTAAATAGAGATTTCACAATTTAAAAAACAGCGTATCAAAGCATCTGTATTCATTGTAACATAATTCTGTCCAGATTTGACCAATCAGTACTTTCAGTTCCTGCATTCACTGTGTTCATAATTCATCTCTCCTCAGCTCCTTTCTCCCCACTCAGCTGCCGTTCATTCTGTTGATTATTCTCACCTGGTTTCCATGTTGCTAGTCACACCTCCACAGTGTTTAATCTCCCCAGTTTCTTCATTCATCGCGGGATTCTTCTTTTGCTCTCACCCTGAGACCAGGGTCCATTTCCCTCGAGGTTTACTCTGCAAGCTCCCTCCTTATCATCATATCTTCTCATGACCACACGCTTGATGATGTCCTGTATGGATTTAGGTTCTCAAAATCAACAATGTATGCCAGTGCCACCCTGGTTTTACCAAAACTCACCACTGACCCTGGGATAATCTGAGATTGGATTTATCGCTTAGCATATGCTGCAGATACTTATTGAAATGCCACAGTAACATTGCTATTTTATTAGCTAATAGTATTGCAGACTTACATGGTAAGATGCATCAAGAACAAGCTTGCAAAAAAGTACAGTAAAGTAAAGTGAAAATATGCATTTAAATCTTTTGTCAGTTGCTTTATATCACTTGATAAACCTTTAAAACGTGGTTGGATGGATTGATCTCAGCAGCTGCGTGCTTTAAGCAGTTTTTGACTGACTGGGGAAACTCACTACCGATTCTTCTTTAATTAACACTTCAATAAAAGGTTTGGTTTCTTCTTATTAGACGCACATTTTTGTGAAATTAATTCTACTTTCCACGTTCTTTGTGAAATTACTTCGAAGTAAGGCAATGGAAAAAAATGTCCCAAGAGCCTGCAGAAGAATGTATGTCCTCAGACAGTTTTATCAGAAATGCACCCAGTAAGGTTTAGAATCGGTCCTTTGGGGTGAGAGCTGCACACAAAATTAAAAGCACAAAATTATCTGGCAACTAAAGGTACATGGATGCATCTTGAACCAGATTGATTTGAAGACAGGGAGACACAAAACAGGGCGGCTGGTTGGTCATCTGAGGCTCTTTGGAGAAACCTTTGGCCAGTCTTTACATTGCTCACATGTAGGAACCTCTGTAATTTCAAATTGTGCACATCAGTCAAAATGGGAATTACACATCGTGTTGGAGATTCTTTTCCATCATCGCGTCTTTTTTCAGGGGAAGACGGCTTAATTTCAGAGCTGACTCACTGCTACATGCCCCGTCGATGGCCCTGAGAAACAAAACACATGTCGCCTCGTAATCAATAACGGAGCACAGGGACAAGAAAACGAGCTTGGTTCTCACAGACACAAGGCTGTCACATTTCTTGCTTTGCTCTGCTTGGCGTTAAACTGCATTCACTTGAAAATCATGAGGTAATTGTGATTAATAAGGGCGACAGAAACACAGGTGAGAGGAAAGCATCACTCTGCGACTTATGTTTGGTAATTCAATTGAGCTAACAGCTGGCCTGACCTCTGCTGAATAGCTGCAAAGCAAAGTGCCGCATGGCATTGTAAAGCCTATAAAATCTAACAACACCCAGGCACTGGGGAGTCGTGCTCAGAGGTGTGTGGTGTTTTTTTATTTATTTTAAAATGTGCATTCAGCTTATTGTCATACATCCAAAAGAACCTGTGCCAGATAATGGCGACTTTTGCAGTTAAAAAGCTGTTTGTAGTGGTAATGGATCCGTGCAGTGTGCAGCATTGAAGGAGTATTTATACGGGACGGCTGATGATTAGACATGGCAGTGTTGCAGGTGTGCATACTCATCCAGGGACTGTAATTGCAGTGGGTTTTTGGAGACAGGGCAGAGAATACAGCAATCTAAGCTGTTGAATTGGCAGCTTCTCCATGCCTGTCCTGAACAGACTGCTTAATAAGGATTCTGTTGACCAGAAAAAAAAGAGACGGAGCGTGGCAAAGAGGGGGGGGCGAGAGAGAGAAAGCCAGAGAATCGGTTACTGAGGAGGGTTACTACAGCAGAAGATTAAAAAAAATAAAAGAATAGGTGAGAAAGTGAGAAAGATCCAGAGACGAGGAGGTAGAAGGGAAGACGGAGGGGAGATGGACAGGGAGCACGAAGCAATGAGGACAGTGAAGGATAAGGGAGGGCGAGAGAGTGTGAGAGTTGTACCTTGGAAAATCAGCCAGGTGATTCTCCAGAGAGGCAGAGAGCCTGGCTCTGGCTGACTGATCCGGTGCTGTGCTGCACTGTGTGAAAGGGGCCAATAACGGGCTGAGTAATGGGATTGGGCCACTGCAGATTGTGTGTGAACAGGTTGGGTTCTTAGGTGTTCCCTCACGTCACGTTAGCAATGGCCTGGATGAGGCTCGGCCGAAGAGCCCAATGCTTAACATGGGAGTGTTAAAATAATGGTGGACATTTTCTTTGTTGTCCTTGGTTGAACAAAAATGAGAAAAAAACAGACGTATCATACTAAAATGTATGGTCTGTTTTCAAATGCTTTAAAAAAAATAAATAAAAAAAATAATGGTCAACAAGGTTCTTGGTTGTTAGTGTTTTAGCTTACGTGTTTGTTGAATTATGTATGAAGCCATTTAGCAGATATAGAACATGTCCATCGTTCATATCAAATCCCAAGTGCTTCTGCTGCACATACTTATTTTCTCCTTAAGTATTTTAAAATAAGCCATTTATCATGTAGCATTCACCCCTTCTTGTTTTCTTATTAAGCCCCACCAGGACCCTTCACCTGCTACGGCCCGTTGCTACCTTACAAAAGTATTCACACCCGCTGAACCTATTTATATTTAGTCATGGCAGTGTCAATGTATTTTATTTAAATTCTATGGAAAACAAAATTTTCAATCAAAAAACATTGCATAGCTGTGATGTGGAAACAAATGATACATAGTATTCAAGAACATTTTTGATAATATTCACTGAACAGAGAGAGCAGTACCTTCTCAGAAAAAGCCAACAAATAGCAAAACAGATCACAACTGCAGAGGTAAAAGTGCTTTCCAGGAATGCATGCTTCATGGTTGCATCATTTTTCTAAATATTGAAACTGCATAGAATATTCTGGGAAAAAGACACATTGAAAAGATAAAAAAGGTTCAGAGAAAATCTAAAAAAAATCTAAAAAACACACATTCCCAGTAAAAAGTACAATGATTTTCAATTCTTAGATTTTTTAAATTATTACAAGTATAGATATGAAACCTGATCGTGCATAAACTTAGGCTGATGCAAGCTTGGATATAAAAAACCTATCACATCACGCTATCATTATTAATTTACTAAAAGCTGGGAGGCAGAGGCACTGAGAGGAAAACCAAATATGCAGCCAGGTTCAATAACTGCCCTGAGCCGCAATAACTTTGGGTAATTGTCTTTCAAGTGACCTTATCAGTCTCTCTCGTCATTCTGGGGGACAATGGGAAACTTCTCTTCAGTTTTTTGAGGGTTGCCGATTTTATTGTGGACAGCAGCATTAAACTCCCACCTAAGCAGTGCAGTTTTAAGATGACAAAACATGAAAATGTTTTCATCTGTCTGAGCCTGACCTCTTTCAAGGCATGACCTCTAGTGAACCTGCTAAAAAGTCCACCCCAGAGACTAATGGAGTTCCCTTAAATGTTTTTCCCTTACCTCCAAATTCCAATGACTGAGAACGGTTCCACATTTTTTGTGACTTCTCTGAACGTCACCGTCAGCTGACAAGCTCTCCGTTGTTCACCGTCAAAACACGGAACAAGTCTAGTTTCTGCTCCGTTCCGGTCCTTCGGAGAAATAGCCCACTATTTTCCACTGAAATTCCTATAAAACGGTAAAGTGTGGGTTCTATTTTAGATACAAAATCATATCAACTGGCCATATGTGCTCACCCACACTTGATGGAAGTAAAAATATGCCCAGTCGATGTATAATCAGCAACAGAGAACTTTTCGGACGATGGATGAATGATAAATTTGTTTTGTTTCCAGCTCCTTTATATCTCCTTATTATGGTGTGAAATCATACCTTTTGCGCATGCTCTCCTCAAGCTCCAAGGAACTCAGAGCGGAGCAAGACGGAGTAACCGTGGGTGTAGTAGGCGTTGCTTTTCACGGATTCACCGAGGTGATCTGAAATGGAGCGGACACATTCAGGAGCGGAGGATGTGGAATCTGGGGGTTAGAATATTTTTCACGCAGGAATTATCTTATTCAGATTGATTGTCTTCATTATAAGGATTTGATTGTTCTTTCCAAACAATAACAGCTGCTTTTTTTTAGTTAAATTATTCCTGACATCTTTCTTCCCTTCCTTTGTCTTTTATAGAAAGAGATGTGACTGAAGCCCCAAAAATGAACAGCTACTGGCTGATAATTTCTCACTCTGGATTCCTAAAAAGCCTGGCTGTCCACCTAAACTGAAAGGCTGGGCAAGAAGAGACCCATGCTAACTCTAGAGGAGCTACGCAGACCCACAGCTCAGGTGGGACAGTGTGTCAACAGGACAAATATAGTTACACTCTCCACAAATCTGGTCTGAATGGAAGACTGGTGAAAACAGTCATTCTTCAGAGAGAATCATAGGCAGTCTTTTTATTTTGCTGTTTTTATCACACATGTGGGAGAAAGCACTTTGAGCTAATAAGACCAAAATTGACCTTTTTGGGCCTACAGAGAAAAAGCTGCGTTTGGCTGAAACCTAACACCGCACATAGCAGAATCCACCAACCCATAAACATTGTGGTGCCAGCATTATGCTGTGGGATGCGTTTATTCTGCAGAAACAGGGAAGGTCAGAGTTGATGTAAAGATGGATGGAGCTGGACACATGGCAAACCAGAAAGGAAATCTGCTACATGCTGCAGGATCATTTAAATAACGGTAGAATTTCACCTTCTAGCAGGAGAACAACCATAAAGCCAGAGCTACAGTGGAGAGGTTTGGATCAAAACATTTTTCCATGTGAGAATGAAGTTCAGGCATAAAATCAACTGAGAATCTGTGACATGACAAAAAATCTTTTTTTACAGAAGCTTTGCCTCTAATCTGACTTAGTTTGAGGTCTTTTTAAAATGAAAAATGGCAGTCATTAGGTTAGCCATGCTGGTAAAGACACAGTCCAAAAGGCTTGTTACTGTAATTTTACCCCTGGGTGATCACACAGGCCTAATACATACACACACCACACTTTTCAGATGTTCAGTTGTAAACAAAATTAAAAACTACTGTAATGACCTTTTTCCTTCTGCTTGCTAATTAGGCTACTTTGTTAGTCTATCGCATAAGCTCTATTAAAATCATTGAAGACAGAGGATCCCCGACGAAACATTCACATGCTACCTGTCTGTTTTGGGCAATGGTATTGTGTAATATACCTTGCATAAGTTAGGTCTACCTTATTCATGACCTGAGAAAAACCTGTTGAATCTGGTCCAGGGTCCCTGCTGTTCGCAAGCTGTTCATCTTCTCTTCCAGCTGGTAGCGAGCGTCCACAACTGTAGCTCGTCTCCCCGTAAAGCAGACCACATATCCACGCTAACGTCTAACCTACTCACAGGCAAATCGTTGTTGGCTCCAGTGGTAAATGCTCACCACTGGCTGCTGTCAAGTCTGTTTTGAAGCCCTGTTTGATCTTGATTCAGTTGACCTTCGCTTTCCGTACTGTTTCCCTAGGCATCAGGCCTGCCGTTCATTTTTCCACTAAGGTCCTTGTCTGGCCTCCTAAACACTCTTCCAGACATACTAATCTGTGTTGAAAATAAATCCCTGTACAGATCCACCCTGCCTCTGCATCTTCTGCTGTATCCTGCCTCATCGGTTTCAACAGAGCCCAATAATTTCTTATTGCTATTTTTCAGATGAATAAAGCCTTAAAGATGAAATAGAGTAAAATTACTTTAGATCACGACTAAGGTTAAAGCTGGATTGCAGTCTTCACTACGTACCATGTAGGTGATACCATGTTACATCATTACATTAACATGGGTCATTATATGAAGTTAGAAATCAACAGGGCAGAGTAACTTTTAAGCAAAAACAAGAAGTCCAGCAGTTTGAAAACAAACTATGTTACGTGTATGTAGATGATTATACAGCTCACAGCTCTGAATTTCACACCTGCTCTTCACATAGAGGAATGACGACTTACATAAATCTGAGACACGTAAGTCATAGACTTACGTGTGGATGAAAGGCCTCACTGCATAAAAATGTATCAGTTTTCCCAGATATCCAGCTACATGTGGACTATGCCTGGGAGACCAGGAGGCAAAACAGAGAAGTTAATATTGTGTGTCTCTGATTTCCCTGAACTGTGTGACACAAGTTTGAGGTTGTATCGCTGGGGAAACTGAGCTCTTGAACAAGCCTGAAGTCCTCAAGCTGCTCTCTGGACCTGAGGGTTTGGTGTACACAAATGCCCTTTTTTTTCTAACAAGCAGGGCTAATACTAGCACTTTGCTGCTGACAACAAACAGACAAATGACCCGGCATCCCAGCCACCGTAGTGCCAACCAGCCATCGCAGCACTGCGCAAATACAGCGCAAACCGTGTCCTGTGTGAAAGGGCCTTATCACTGCTGTAGTGATTAAAGTCTGCTCTCTTCGCTGCCATGTTGCTGTTTGCTGTGATGCCGCCTTCTTCACTGATTGTTTTCACTGGCCTCTCTGGAGAGTAAAGGAACCAACCAACAGGATCAAGTCCCCTGTCCAAATTCTGAAAAAGTCTGTGGCTTTCCTATTGAGTCTTTCCGGCATTCCTGACTCTTTATCAGCCGCTAACCTGCTCATTCCTGCAGAGGTTTCCGGTCTCCCACCAGTTTTCTGTCTTTTTTAAATACTCTCTGTATATGGCGGGAGTTTTGGGTCCACAGTCTGGTGCATTACATTCATTGCATTTCCTGCAGAATGTTCATTTAGGAGTGCTTACCTAGTCGTTGTACAGGGCACGTCCTCTACAACGACCCTCACTATGTATCTGGATTACATAGTGAGCAAATGGAGGACCTTCATATTGCACTGGAGAAAGTTGACCTTCCTACTGTCTGTGAAGTTATGGAAGAATTGAGCAACTTGCTAGACCACAAGAAGGTTGGTCCTGATGAATTTTTTAAGCTTCATGTCACAGAGGACCACTTTCCAGTCTTTTTGAGCTTGGTCTACCTGCCACATGTGTAGCAGACCTTGGGTTCTCAAGATGTACCATATGCAGGAGAATGGAAGGGTACAACATATCAGTCCAGAGTCTTTACCATTTCTGATGATGCAAAAGTAAGAGACATTAAATTCAGGCTACCACATGATGGATACTAGATTTACAAGGGCTGTCTTCATCAAGAGTGTAACCATCCACAGTGGACTAGGCTCGAGGCTTCGAGAAAACAGAAAAAAAAAAGAACGGCAACTTTGGGCTGTGTGGTTGGGACCACCTCTTCTACAGCACATTGACACCCACCATAAACTTGTTTTTGCTTTATAAATACCATGATTAAAAATTATTTTATCTATAGAGAATAATTAATTTTCAGCAAAACATTATCTTTTTTTTCCAGCAGATAAAAAATGTATAAATTTGTCATGCTGCGATGAAATTCTATGATTCATATTTTGTTCACATTGTGTATTTTGTGTTCAAACTCTTGTCTCAGACGGTCACATTCAGGATTTAGTTAAAATTTGAAATTGGCTTTTAATCAGTATATATTTCAGTCCTTAATGTGGTTTTGTGCAGCAGCTATTTTTTTCAATTAATATCTGTCTTTTCCCGATTAGATTATGTACCTTAATGCTGCCTGCAACTACACAGCCTGTACTGTACTTGCATTCTTTCTGGATGGACTGAGAAGATTTGGGTAAATAATGCTCTAGTAGATTTATACTGAATGAAGTTTGATATTCTTATGATCTTTGTCAGCCAATTATTGAGCATTGAACTGGGAAGATTTATTCAGTGTTGTGCATAAATTAGCAAGTGCATAAACCTCTAGCATGAGTCAGGCTGGTTTTTGAATATTTTTTTGGATTCAGTTTTTTTTTTTCTTAATCTTGCATGTGACAGGATGTGGCCTGACCAAGAAGTTAAAAATGTCAAGATTGCCAACACAGAATTAAATTTTAGAGGCCCAGATTGTGGAGCTTTATTAGTGGGAAAAAAACATGCACAACCAGGGAGAAGTTTTATTTTGCTGCAATGATGATCATTAAATGGCTTGTGTTGCTACAATGACAGACTTCTAGAGTGAAATTCATATCTCTTGATTTCAAATATAAGCAACATAAAGCAACATATAAAATGATAACTTTTAAAGTTTGACCTGACAGCAAGTATTTTAGCAACTTTTTACAGTTAATGACAATTAGAACAGTGGCAAAACCAAATAAATGTATTTCCTTTTATTCTGAGGAAATGTCTCACCGCAGGCAGGCCACACAATCTGTAAACAGGGAATAAGAAAAATTCCCTGTCACAGATATTTTTCATGCCTCAAAAACAGAGACTAAAATATTGCACTCAACATTATTGTATTTGTAGGCAGGATAATTACATCTTCCTACAAAGGCTGTGGAAAGAAGTGAAGAAAAAACAAACAAAACTAAAACAGCAACTTTAAAAGTGTAAAATTGTGATACGATACAGATATTAATCTTGCTTGATTTCATACATCTAGTCTAGTATTATTTATTGCATGTATCTTTTTGATTCTTTTCTTGGTTATGGAAAGTTAAATAACAGCAGGATGGCAGGATAACAAACTTCACCTCCAGATCTGAGTTTAGTTGGGGGCTTCTTTCCAGTATCGTATTTTTCAGACCATAAGGTGCATCGGATTATAAGGCGCATTTAATATTCTTCCCAAGTATGTAATATCACTTCGCCCCTTTGCGTACACAGCTCTCTCCTGAGAGAGAGAGCTAGCCGTCTCTGTCGGGAGGACAGAGTAGTTGGACTACTGTTTCTAACATAAGGCCAAAATAAACTTAACTTTTATATTGTATTAACTTACTAGGTTTATTGTTGCTAGCGTGTACTCCAGGCGCGGGCTGTCTTATATGAATGCACTTCTAGTTTAGACATTACAGTCAGGCAGTCTTGTAGACAGCTCAGGGATCTGATCAGGTAGTGACACAGTGTACCGTAATGCTACGGATATCCATTGAGGGGAGCTGCTTTGTTGCTAACCAAAGTCACACTTACACATTTTATCAGATTTTTGAGTGCATTGTACCACATAAAATCCATCAGTAAGCACAACAAGTATGGTAATCATATATAAGGTGCACTATACATTTTTGAGAAACTTTGAGGATTCTAAGTGCACCTTAAAGTCCAAAAAATACGGTATATGTGGTTAGAAATGTGGTGTGTGATCCAAGTCTCTATGAGAAATCTGATAAAGGAAAGCACAAAGTGCAAAGAAGAGAGTTAATTAATGTCACAGCCAGGTTTAGTGACATCTAAATGTTGGATAAAAAGCTCTTGGCTGCTTGTGAGACTGCCATCCACCTATCAAGAAAAGTTAATAGCTGAATTCTGTAATGTTCTGTTTCGGTTTTTGATTATGTTGCTTCTCTCATGCCTTTGGGTTTATTTCCTTTGTAGTTTCTGTCTTGTTTTAGGGTTTGTTCTGTAGTGTCTTAAGTAATCCGGTCCTTGTATTTATTCTTATTCTGTGCTTAGAGTTTTTCTTCGGTCTTAGTTCTATCAACCTGTCAGTTTCATTATTGTTTCCACCTGCCTGTCGTTAATTAGCCCCTCCCTGTTTACCTGTCTGCACGCTTATTTATTCCTACCTTAGTTCTCTGCACACTGCGAGAACGTCTCAATTCATTCCTCACGTTGAAGTGACCGGTAAGAGCTTTTCAAGTCTCTGTTATATTTTTGATGCCCTGTCTGTTTTTTGCCCGACCTATTTTCTGTTTTTGGAGTCCAGTTTCTGTTAACCCCAGATCGTGTTTTTGTTTTCCCCCAAAGTCTGTTATTAAACCTTTTTCTTTGAGCGCAGCTCCGAGTCTGGTTGATTAACGGGTTCACTCCAAACAAGTCATTACAAATTCTATTCAAAAAGTTGCTGATACTCAGCACAGTGCATTCATGGTCATCACATGATCCAGTTTTTTCTAGAACTATTATTTTAAAGTTTGGATTGTATTTGCTCATCTTCAATTCAGCCATCCCCCATAAATGCTTTCCAGTTTTACATACAGTCTTTTGACTCTTTAACGAACCATTAAAACAAATCATCTACCACCAAATCCATCAGCCCTATGGATAAAAAGAACCTTGCTTTGGCAGTGTAATGTTTGGTAGTGTAATGCATATTAAAATATCAGATTAAAATTAAAAGATTTTCTTGTCAATGTGGAGCAGTACAGGACTGAAGTTCTCAGGTATCAGTGTGGACCTGCGTTGCAAATCAGCTTGTAAATGGAGAAATTCTTCACTGCCTCTAGGTGTAGACTGCACAAGCGATAAAATATAAATCTTATCTCTTTCACAGGTTTGAGTTGAGTGGAAGACCCTCGAAAGCACCAACATTTTCTCTTGTGTCCATAAAGAAAAGAAGAAAAAAAAACAGGAATTAATTTTTTTAAGTTGACATAATACAACACAACCGTATATTTCAACAAGTTATTGCTTCGGATAATTTAACTCAGTAAATGCAACAAACAAAGGAACAAATACGATAAGGAACCTAGTCATTTCTGTGTAGGTATTTGGCTGATCATCTCTCCCTCCCCTGACTCGTTCCCTGTCTACTAAAAAGACACAACATTAGAAGGATGCAGTGCATCATTTTATGCTGAGTAATTCATAAAGTACAACAGTAGCACAGAGGTCAAATGATTGAAACGTTCTTTGTTAATATGTGCCAGTGTTTCTTGTGTCTAGTTTTGCAACTGCTGGAACGTGGGGGAGTCTGAAAACAGGGCCGGACAGTGACGGGTTATAAGCGTTAGTACATTTAGGAGGCGTCTTGCTCGTCTGACAACTGCTAAATTGTCTGCCTGTCAAACACAACAATGGAGCATTATATTATCAGATATTATATCATTGAGGCAATCCAATAATGCAATACTGGTGAATTAGAGGGACTGGTAAAGTAAGCTAAATAATTGGGATGATGAGTAAAGACTTAATCTAACCCAAACCACAATAGTTTGGACAATTGTTTTGCATATATTCTTCATCCTACTCTGGGAGAGTCTGAAAGCTTGCAGTAGTTTGGAAGAGTTCAAACTGACTCATCTGATAAGCTTTACAATTGTTTGGTGCATTTTCACCTGATCACAGCTTTTGCACCTCATATGCTCCTTTTTCTCCTAGTACCCAATCTATTCAGGTTGGGACAGGTTGTGTGAGTTCAACACGGTTTGGTCTTATCCCATATGCAGGAGAAAAAAAAAGACTCGTAAACCAGCGGTGCACTATGGTAATTCAGCTAACAGCTACAGGTAGCCTGACTGTTACAGTCCAGCATTTGTTTCCATGATGCTTCTTATATATGTAATAAACTTGATACAAACCTGAGACTTTGGCCGCAGGTCATTTAACATTGTAAAAGGTGAAGAAGAACTTCAGCAATGTTGAGAGTTGAAGGCAGAAAACCAACCAGTTTAAAGGGACTCTACCAGTTCTATCAAAAAGGCTGGTGAAATATTCAGCCACAAATATGGCAAAACCTGCTATTGGCTACAAAGATGCTGTTGTGAAGGAGCCCTTGCTAAAGGAATTAAATATTACTGGGGGTGTCGTTGACCCTTTGTGGATAAATTCAAACTTCTAAAGTGAATTCTTGATTTTGAATGACATTGAAGCTCTATTTTGGTTAAAGTAATTGAAAACCCAAAATTAACATGACATTCGTTCTAAAAATCAAAAGTCAAAATATTTTAAGAGTTTGTTGTATTTTTAAACCTTGTCCTCATAAATCTGGCTTTTGGAGAACTAATACTTGATGCCTGCAATAAAGCGTTGCCTCTTCCATTACAGGACAACAAGGAGGTATGTATAGCAACAGCGTTGCCAATGCCTCCTCATTCTGTTAACTGTCATCAGTATGTGTTGTGTTGTAGTTTCTTACCTTAGTAATCTAATGTGCAGTTGCCAACCTAAGTAGTACATAATACTGAAATATAACTGTAACAACTCAGTGTGCCTTTAAAAATAAGATCATCGGAGGTCTGTTATAAACTGAATGGTTTAGCTGCTGCAGTTCACGCAGTGTCACTCTGGATTATACCTTTCACTTCTCCACAGTCCTGCTTTGAAGCCCCCCTGCTTAATGTCCTGCTGAGGCTTTAGCTCACATTTACCACGTCCCATCGCATTAGTCTCACTCTTCCCCCTACCTTGTGACTCGACTCAAGATGCTGCTGTCCAGCTGTATTTCCGTCTGTCAATTGCTCGTTTTGACATTTGATATTTCTGCTGCTACTTTTTATTCCTCAAGTGGGGCTTGGGCATGCATCATAGTGCACGTTTTAATTGTAAGCAAGGCACTTCATCAAGGCTTACAGCTGTGATCAGTCAATTCATTTGGAAGTTCAAAGTGTTACTAATGCTTTTGGCTCACAGCTTAGATCAAGGAGGTAGGGTGTGAACAACGCTAGAGGAATGCTGCCACGTGCAAGGCAACATGTTGTTTCTGCTCTAACACAAAGAAGCATCATGTGTTTGGGTCACAAGTCAGTAGATTTCAGTGAGGATCTTCAACAGTCTTGATCTGAGATTTGAATCACGAACTGGGTGCATTTGCTTTAAGGAAATAGAAAATTGCTGGCAAGCAACCAAAGCCACACAGCATGTCTTTTGTCCTCATATTGAATTAAAAAGCTCTCCTTTGATTGCCAGCTGCAGAGGTCTGTGCATGTCCACTAAAACTTTCCATTTCAAATTGAATTTCCTAATTAGATGTATGATTCTACTGAATTGTGTTGTAACAAGTGTTACCTTTAAAGCTCTATGAGAGTAAACTCTGATAGCGTGTGGGTTGTTTTATGACACCTGGATGCTGTGTGACTCTCAAGATATTCAGCCAGATCTTCGTAGTGAACTCATTCTCAATCAATCCACCTGGATAAAAAAAAGAGTTAAAGTGCTAAGCAGCGAACACAGTTACATAATGCCTACAACTCAGTGTTCATTGATACAACCAGCACATGATATGAGAAGAGATGCAACAGTGGTTTCACAGGATGGATATTTTACACCACTTTTGGGAAAAATAAGAATTCCAACTTTTGTTTTCACAAACTGTGTTTGATAGAATCAGTGTTGGTGGTATAATATGCCAGACCAGATTTGACTGGTCTATTGTTCTACTGTTGTTCTCATTGTTGTTTAAGCCCAGTGGCGGTTCTACATTGAATTACTCCCCGGGTGAAAACCCCTCCGATCCTCTTGAACCTTCCTGGCCACCCTGTCCCTTGATCTGACTTACTTTACCTTATTAATTCCATTAGACAATTGCACTGTAGAGTGGATCCCCCACAGCCCCGTTTTCCGGTACATTTCAGAGACCCAGAGGTGAACTGCCCCTCCTGATGGTTTTCCTCGTCTCATTTCAGCCTGTCAGCCTCTGTGCAGTGCACCTGCATCTGCAAGTGGCGCCAATTCCTCAAAAAGTGATATGATAGATAATGGGAAACCGCTTCTGGTGTGCAGATTATTTTTAATTTTTTTATGTGCTGCCCCCTATGTGTCAGTGAAAAAAGTGCTGCCCTGGTCAGCTGGCCGGTAGTGGCCCCGATGCCTAAAGTACTCAAAATAGCATTTTTGTGTTTTCACAAACCAACAAAGGTATCATAAACCCTTTTTTGAGAATCCACATACAGTATAACAATCCAAATCAATTTTGATCATTCTAAGCATTTTAGATTTGGAATCAGGTGTGCTTGGTGCAGTTCAGTCTAAAAAAAAGAACAACAGTCAAGTATCCCTTTAGGTTAGCACCAGTAAGAAAGTATGAAGCAGCTAATTGTTTGCCACTCTAGCCAAACTTCTTGTTCATCACTGCTTCTTTTTTTTCTAATGAATACCCAATGAGTGTTTATTGGGGGGTCCAATAAAATTAGGCCCACCAAATAATAGTAACATGGATATGTGGGATTTACTGATCCCAGGCTATAATGGGTAAAATTTATGAAATGTATGCTACTGACTGCTAACTAGCGGCTTTTAATGATTTAACAAATATCAAACAAGACGCTCAAACTAAGTTGAAATAAACCACAGGAAACCTCTTTACCATAGTGGAAAATATAACATAGAACATCATCCTGGATCTTCCTTGGACCCTCTTCTTTTGTCTTGTTATCAGAATTACTATTTAAGTTACTAATGTTGCATACATAAAATGGTGTCTGTGTTTTATTTCTAATAAAACTGTATCTTTGTTTAATTAGTTTAAATTATATTACACATTACACATATTTTTCAGAAAAATAAAGAAACTAATTAATGGTAAATTTGTGATCAATTGCTATGATTAATTACTTTTCATCACTGCCACTTTAAACAACCCATAGCTGTAGCCTTTTTCAGTAGGGTCTTAAGAACCTCCCATGCACCCCCTCCCGACACTATAGATGCCAATATACAGTACTTTACCAGAAACAAAACAGTGTGACAGTAGCTTATCATTTTTTCAGGTTTGCAGGAGCCTTTTACTGAAATATTTATTTATGTCAGGTGAGTTGAAGCAGAGAAACATACAGGACACTGGCATTGAAGTATAAGCAAGCAAAGCAAAAAGAACAAAGTTACTCTGCTAACATGATAAGTTTTTCAATATTATTGGTGCTCTCACACATGTCCAAGTTATTTATGCCATGCCAACTAATGTAACTCTGGACTATAAAGTCATACATGCACTAATAATGTACCCATTCCAGATGACCCTGTGTATGATTTCCAAAAACTATTTATAACATTTTGTTCTTCCAAAAGTTTACTTCACTACAAGGAACTTTTGCTCAAAGTGGTGGTTTTCAATCTTCTTTGTATATGATATCTTAATTATCATACGTTGTATTTCTCAATGAAGCGCAAACAATCTGTTCCCTCAACCTTGAGTGTTTTCCAGGTAAGATTTAAGACAGACTTCAGAAAAGTGGAGCAGTATGATTGGAAGTCTGCCTCCAGCAGCTGGAGTCAGTGGTAATTAGGTTCGTAGGTGGATACATTTCATTATTCCCACTGAGTGACGAGCCTAAGCCCTGTGTTCCCATGTAATCCGTTCACCGTGCTGCCCATTATGACTCAGTCCCAATCCGCGGCACAGAAAGACATCTCTTTAGTCTAGCCACAGCAGGCCGGATCAGCCGGATGCTTTAGGCTGAGTTACACCGGTCCAATCTCCGATTACTAGAGTCCCCTCAACCCAGAGCTGAAGTTGGCCTCTCTTAGGCTGAATATAGACAGAGGCTGCTTGGCTAAGTTTCCCTTATTTAAAGATAAGATAAGACTAACGAGTGTAATAGCTCCGCAGGGAAAGGGATAGTCAAGATAATGGAGATCTACTTGAAACATTAGGTATATTGGACTGGGCAGAGACTCCTAGACTGGGTGAATTAAGAACTGTTTTGTATTTCAAGTGACTTGAATGACTACAGTAACATTTGTAAAACATAGTAAGAAAATGCCACTACCTCTGATTTAAGCTTGCCTTCTTGTACATTTATGTTCTAGTAATTAAGGCAAAACATGGTGAAAAAAGTGATTTAAAGGCCCCTGTGTAGTAAGTTCAGTCCAAATCGTCCCCAGTCTTTCTGTTCTTTCTCTTCATGAATCTTTCATGAAGAACAAGGTTCCTTCTGCAAAGTCAAAGCTCTGCTAACAGTTTGGTGTGGAGAGTCTCTGGAACACAAGTATAAATCTAGGATGAAGGTGTAGCTCACCAAATGCCAAAGGGCTCAGAGGTAAATGAATTATGAAGCACTTGTTCCAGGTGACTACTGTCTGATTTTCCACCCTCTGGCTTCATTTGAGTTTAAAGCCATGGAAAGACTTGCTGAATCAAACGGGTCTTCTGTGGTCATGTTGACACTGTTGATAAAAATAGGCCTGTTCTACAGCTCCTAACAACACCATTATAAATCATGTGTCAAAGCTTACCTTTCATGTTATTCTACAAGGAACTCTTTTACAGAACATTAAAACCCTTAAAATGAAAGTGAAAATGTTACAGCATGGAAAATAATCATTTTATCACATGGTTATCACATCACATCACATGGTTATTACAGAATGTTTACCTCAAATTGCAGCATGTACAAATAGCGATTATCTGAGAATAATTGAAGCCACATATAATATGATTTCATCAGAATATATTGGCAGACCTTTGTAGCAGCAGATACAAAAGCAAAGGAGCTACACATCACTCAGCTTATCACTCGTTTGATTCTAAAAATCCTTTTTGCAATAGGTTAATAAAGTACACATTGCCATCCTCTCTGGCCACCTTTGTTTCTTTATACACTTAAAGCTATAGTTGGTAATCCTGTTCAGAAACACTTTTTGTTATATTGGGTGAACAGGTCCTTCTATCCTGACAGTAGTAAATACATTATGTATTCAGAAAAAGGAGAGAGAGAGCTGTGAGAGCCGCAGGCCTGTAAAAACTCCAATCCAAACGTCAATCGGACCGAGTTCTGGGGGTATCGCTTTATCTATTGGTTGTCCCACATGGCAATCATTCTGACGTGCTCACGTAACGCCAATGTGCGTGTACGTTCCTTGTTAGTTTCTGCTTGCTGGCTGCGCATGCGCACTTCTAGTGTTTATGTATCTGGTTAGCTTAGCGGTTAGCTTCAGTGTTAGCCGTTCATTGTAGCTCCACTGCTCTCACTGTATACTTTGAACATGGCTGAGAGTTACAAGAAGCAAACCGCGTTCATGTTCATGAGAAGAAGAGGAAGGCCTCATTAGAAAGAAATGGGAGATTTTTTTCATGTGATCCCCCTGAGGAGCGAAAGAGTAGCTAAGACGGTCTTGCGCATGCGCAGCTATTCAAAAAGGGACTTTTTTCTTACTTACATTGTGCAGAAATATCGGCAACTTTACCTTTAAAACAAGCTGCACTTTCATTTCCTATTACTTTTATATTCATAGAATTATGTTTGAGAGTCTTTGTTCTGAGCTTGTATAATGTTTTAGAGAATAAATGTAATATGTGATAATTAGAAAGGAAGGAATGTGCATTTTGTCGTTGATTTTTAATTAAGCTATCAAATATGGACCATTACCTGCACTCTGAAATGTACAAAATGCTGCAAACACAGTTAATTCCAGCATGTTCCATGAAATACTGACACTGAAAGCTAAAAAATGTACAGGACTGTCTCAGAAAATTAGAATATCGTGAAAAAGTATACTAGTAGGCTATTCAACTAATCACTTGAATCGTCTAATTAACTCAAAACACCTGCAAGGGTTTCCTGAGCCTTGGTTCAGTAAACTAAATCACAAGTATGGGGAAGACTGCTGATCTGACTGCTGTCCAGAAGACCATCATTGACACCCTCCATCAGGAGGGTAAGACACAAAAAGAAATTTCTCAAAGAGCAGGCTGTTCACAGAGTGCAGTTTCAAAGCACATTCACAAAAAGTGTGTTGGAAGGGGGAAATGTGGCAGGAAACGCTGCACAACCAAGATCTGGCACCTGCCCTCAGTGCCAAAACCACCAGTAACTGTACTGACCATGGCATTACTGTCCTTGATTGGCCTGCCAATTCCCCTGACCTGAACCCCATGGAGAATTTGTGGGGTATTGTGAAGAAGAAGCTGAAAGACACCAGACACAACAAAGCAAATGAGCTAAAGGCCGCTATTGAAGCATCCTGGGCATCCATAACACCTCAGCAATGCCACAGGCTGATTGCCTCCATGCCACGCCGCATTGATGCAGCAATCTGTGCAAAAGGATTCCCAACCAAGTACTGAGTGCATTAATGGACATTTTCAAATGTTTGATTTTGTTTTGCTGTTATAATTTTTTTTTTACTTGGTCTGAGGAAATATTCTAATATTTTGAGATAGGATTTTTGAGTTTTCTTCAGCTGTACGCCATAATCAGCGATATTAAAACAATAAAAGGCTTGCGATATTTCAGTTGACTTGTAATGAATCCAGAATGTATGACATTTCATGTTTTTTAATTGCATTACAGAAAATAAAGAACTTTATTACAATATTCTAATTTTCTGAGACAGTCCTGTACATTAGAACAATTGTGGACATGTCATTGAAAGTATAATTTCCGTTTAAATAGCTTTCTTTTTTTTACGTCTCTGTGCTTTCATCAACCTCACCTTGCTGAAATTAAATTAGCTAACTTTGAGTCTTCTTCGCTGTTTAAAAGCGTCCACACTGAAGAGTGTTGCTGTTAGCAGAATGTAGCAGGACTTGCTGTAGGTCAGCGTGGTCACTGTTTGAAAAAAAACATCGGTTTTTTAAGTTTCCAACCAGTTAGTCCTCAGTTAGGGCCTATCAAACTTAAAATCAGCTGATTACTTAGCCTGTCTCTAATAAGACCGATGATCATGTTAGTCTTATGGAATGTTAATGGTTTTTCATGATAGTTTTATACATTACATTTATATTATGTAAACAGAGATGTAGATGACAGATGTTTTTGCCTCCGTGATGGTCAAAGGAAAGACATCTGTTCTCTGAACCATCATGGGAGCAACATGTTTGTTTTGTCAGAAAATAAGTGAATTCCGCATTTTTCTTAGCCTGCCCAACCATGACTCTAAGTGAGGACATAACTTTTGTGCTAAACTAAGCAGATTTTTCTGTTTTTTAAATGTTAATTTCTTTAAACCACAGTCTCAAAATGCACTTCTACAGTCAGAAAAGGAAACCGAATTCTTGTGGAAATTGTTTCACCTTGAACTTGAACTTTAAAGTGTTCAGTCTTGTGCTGGCGGTCATCAAAAAGCCAAACTGCAATCCTACCTAGTCAGTTTGCAGCAACAGCAGTGGGATCATTTTGACACCAGGACTTGGTCTGCAGGAGGGATTGTTGCAAAGTCAGTGAAGCGATGCAATCAATCCTCAGGTACCTCCCTACCAACTGGCATTATATGCTCGATTTTATTTGCGTGTACTGTATTGTTTATAAAATCTAAGTGCACTATCTATGACTAGATCTGAACGTTACCTCATGACTGTGTTAGATTTAATTGGGAATGAAAATGAAACCCGCTGAATGCTATTTAACTCCATAACATTTAGACCTTTTTTGTAAAGTGCCTCACGATTATGTTGGTTGTAATTTAGTACAGTATTTATAAACTGAATACATCCAAATGCCTATTTCTACACATAAAGCGCTGTAAAGTTACCGAAAAAACGACCTGTAAGATTACTGTAAGATTACTCTCTTGTAATGTTGTGTTTCTGCTCTGACTGGTAAACATAAAACATACTGGAGAAATAGAAGAGTTTAACAATGTTCTAGCAGCAGTAACAAGTCAAATCCAGGGACATGAATGATTTAGTGCCTCGGTCCATCCACCATGATCCTATGGGGGCATGCTGTGAGATTTGTGGACCCCCTGCTTTCTAACCTTTGTGTTACATAAACTAAAACGACCGATCAAAGCCAGTGTTGCATCTCTTCCCAACTGGATAAATACCCAGACAAGAATACATTGAGCTTCACATTTTACAAAAAAAATAGATGTGATGAGCCTCATATAAGGCATTAAAATGTAGGTCTAAATGCTCTTTAACAATAATGATAAATATGTATTTTTGCAACGGTGAATGATTCTATACCCTTAAGTCTCTGTGGTCCCTGAACAACAGCAAATCTGGGTTAATGTGGTCCCTGTTTAAATGTTCACCCAGTGAACTATGAAAAAAATAATCTGCTGCTGTCATACAAAACAGGACTGTCACTTTAAGATGTCCACACTGACTGCAGCTGAGGATGAACAAAAATACACATAATGAACAACAAATGGGAGCTTTAGTCTTTTCTCAAGGTTTATGCAAGTAATCAATGCGTCTGTTTGATTTTTCTTTATCTGCATTTTTTCCTATACAGAGAATTGTTGGCAGCAACATGAAGGCAAAGGCCTGATGATCAGTCTAGAGACTTTCAGTCTTTTTCATCAGGTTTTTCTCAGGTCATAAATAAAGTAGATGCAACCTTATACAAGCTGTATTTCATGATGTCAGCTTTAATTTACCAAAAGCTTAATCAGAAAAGAGAGGCGGTGAGGAAGAAATTACAGTGTCTTGCAAAAGTATCCATACCCCTTTGACTTTTCCACATTTTGTCACCTTTCAACCAGAAACCTCAATGTATTATGGGATTTCTATGTGATAGCCCAACACACACTTACCACTCACATAGTTTTCAAAATATTTGCCCTGCACAATCTGCCTCTTTAACATTTCCACATTTTGTCACAATCTAGCCACAAACCTCAATCCGTTTTATGAGACATTTCTAAACTAAACTAAAACGATTTCTAAAATATTTTACAAATGAGAATTATCTGATATCCCTAAGTAAATGCAGTGCAGCCCACCAACTACCTCCAGAAGTCCATTACTTTGTTAATATAATCCACCTGTGTGCAATGTAATCTCGTCATAAATCCAGCTGTTGTGTGGAGGCCCCAGCGCTTTGTCAGACAACTTAAGTGAACAAACAGCTTTGTGAAGACAAAGGAACACATCAGACAGGTCTGGGAGGAAGTTATGAAGAAGTTTAAAGCAGAGGTAGATTATAAAACAACTAGCTTTGTGTGTTTCATCCAGAACAGTTGAATTCAGAAAATGTTGAAAATGGAAATGGCAGGACTACCATGACGTGTTTGTCCAAATAAACTGACATGCCAGGCCAGTGGAGCATTAATAAAAAAAAGCATCCAACCAGCACATGGGAACTCTTAAAGAGCTGCCGAAAACATTAGTTCAGGTGGGGACATCCATCAACAGCGCAACTATTAGCTGTGAAATCCACAGCTCCTTACCATCTTCTGTTGGGGTAGCAGCATCAGCGCAACTGACTTAAATAAGCTCAATAAGCTGATAAAGAAGGCCGGCTCTGTTCTGGGGACCCTTGTAGAACCTCAGGAGTTGACTTTGCAAAGAAGGATTCTTCATAAAATTATGAACTTCATGGACAACCCTGAGCATCCTCTTCATCGGACTGTTGTACAACAGCAGATTGTCTTCAGACAGAGGTTCCTCCAGATCAGCTGTAAGACAGACCGGTACAGGAGATCCTTCCTGCCTGCAGCCATCACCATCTACAACAACTCGTTGAAGAAACCCCAGTAACATGCATTACACCAGCATTTTATTTCCCTTCGGGATCAATAAAGTATTTTTTGAACCGAATAGAATTGAATTTGATGCAACCTATGTAGGAGTAACAGCATACATGTGGAAAAAGATTAGAACAAAACAGAATCCTTTGGCCTACATCAAAATCGTTATGTATGGTGGAAAACAGGCAATGAGACCGGGAGCTGGTCTGGGTTGATGGGAAGATGGATAGGGCGAAATCCAGGGCAATAGCCAATTACAGGCTGTAAAAGACTTGAGATTTAGCAGCGGTTCACCTTCAAGCAGAACAAAAATCCATAACATGCCAGAAGTATGATGCCTATATGTGTTACAATGTCCTAGGAAAATACCAAACCTAAATCCATTTGATCTCATCCACTCAGTGGATCTGCAAAGCTGGCAGACACATACCCCCAAAGCAAACAGTGCTACTTCGTGTTTCTTCTTCACACACAATTCCGATGAAATTGGCAAAAGTTTGTCATTGCAACATAAGACATTTATAAGTAGTCTAAAGGGTTTTAATATCGTAGTTTTGCAAGGAAGATTCCCGTTCAGAATATACCAGAAAATTTGTGGTATGAAAAGCAGGCCTGCATGTTCTAAAAAACATCCATCATCATTGCACCACAATTTACCAGATAATTGCAGGAAAGGAAATTGATTTATTTTGCTATTCAAAAAAATAAAAAGAAATCCAACACAACAAAAAGAAGAAGAACTGTAGGATGTGTTCATTTAAAAAGCTCTCCCTTGTTTCATGTACCACATGACCACCGTGTTCTTTCATCACAGTTTAAGCCAAGGGGGCTGATGTAACTTTCTAAATAAATGGTTCTGTGTATGAATAGGTCCCTGCTTGTCCTGGTCCAACGAAAGCTCCATTTAGTAAATGCTTTTTTGCTCACAAATTAAGAGTTTTCAAATTAAGAGTTTCTCACTTAAATATGAATTAAAAATGGCTCCTGACTGTGGAAGTTTTCAAAAGGATCCATCAGTTTTGCAGGGTCATCTAACATACTATTTACTTCATTATTTACTGAATTTGTTTTTTTTTTACGTTTAAAAAAAAAATGCAAGCTTTGAATGTTTCAATGACAAACGAAAAATCTGAAAATCATCCAATATGCATAAAAACGCAATGCACAGAACTCGTAGCAGCAACATATGCATTTTACACATTTCTTTCCCCAAGAACTTCCAAGAAGTAGTAAATAAATCACACAGCCTATAAACCTACAACAGACCTCTGAATTCAAAGGAACCATTTTAGGCTGTTCTTTGTTGTAAAAGCAGTACCATATTATGAAAAGGGGCAGGAAAGGTAGCTCAAGCTGCAATTTGGATGAATTTGACAGCTACCATTGGTTTTGTTACTCACTCATGTCAGTTAGGCAGACTAAAGTAGAGACGGGAAAAGTGAGCAATTTTTCTTTTTCGATGTCAAGAGTGGGGAGGAGGCACATTTTGCAAAACATTGATAAAAATATAGAAAGAAAAATGCAAAAGTACTTTTTGTGCCAATAAATACATACTTGCACTGAAATTACCTCTTGATAAACCCCTAAGTGGAAGCTATCAGTTATCAGAGTACTAGGGTACCTGCATTTTCACAGAAAATCACATTTATATAGCATGTTAAATATAGTAATTCAATGCTGGAGCACAGAGGGCTGGGTAAAGAGCATGAAATTCAAGATTGTCCGCCATTTTTCACAGTCATGGTAGTGTTTGTTAGTGGAATGCTTATTGCATTTAGGTGATATGTGTTAGACTGTAAAAATGTGTTAGAAGAAATACAATCTTCATGTATTGAACTGTTTTAGGTTGATTATTAGTCAAAGAGACGGAAACATTACAGTGCTTTTCATACTCTTTGAGCTTTTTTGCAATGTTTAAAAACACAAATTTGTATGCACGTCAGCGGAGTATCATGCCACAGAGTATCACATAAAGTAGAAGCAGAAAGGGAAACTTGATTAAGAAACTGAAACTTTGAAAAAAAGAAATCAGAAAAGTGTATGGTGCAGCAGCTGCTACAGCACTTGTACGACGGTATTTAAACAGAACAGCATGGCATGCATGTAAGTGTCGGCCCCCACTGAGTTAATACTTTGTAGATCCACCTTTAGTTGCAATCCCAACTGCAAGTCCTGCGTGGTATGACAACTTTGCACACAGAGACAGAAAATTTTGCCCATCCATTTTTGAAAAATAGCTCAAGGTAGGTCAAATAGACTGAATAGAGAGCATCAGTTTAAAAATCCTAACACAGATTCGGATTTGGACTCTGACACTTATTTTAGTGTATTGTTCACTAAAACGTTGTTGTTCAGGATTTCGGAAGTGGTGAACAAGACAATTTGTCCCAAACAACAGTCAATAGTCGAACACATTTTCTCAGATTCTCCCACCGGTGCTGTCGATCTCTGCAGCTCCTCCAGAGTTACCATGGGCCTCTTGACTGCTTCTCCACTACATATTCCATATGTGTCATATGAACAGTTATGGCTAGATAGGTTTGCAGTGGTGCCATACTCTTTCCATTTTTAGTTGATTCAAAAATGCTGAATGAGATGCACAAAGCTTGAGTTTTCATTTTATAAGCCCGCTCTGCTTTAAACCCTCATAACTTTATCCCTGACCTGCCTGTCGTGCTCCTTGGTCTTCATAATGCTGTTTGTTCCCTACTATAGCTTTATCTGTTATTTTCAACACTCTTCTTGTGTTATCTATATAGTTTGTATTCTTAGGTTTTAACTTTTGAATATTAAAGGGTAGACAATTTTACGTATCATTGTCTTATGTCCTAGAAAATTCTCATAGTGTTTAGCACAAATCCAGACAATTCGGTCCGAGAGGCTGAAGCCCAAAGCTTGGCAGGGTGGGACGGAAATAAAAGTGGACTTTTGCTTTTCTTATCTTAACATCACAACATCACATCTCAAAAAATATCCGAATGGTTTATGCAAACACTATTTTTATGAACATCTGAACTGTTGTCATAGCTGCATTGGTTGGTTGTTTACCAAGAAGCTGATGGTTATTTACTCTGGAAATTGAGATAGGAGATGGTCTGCCAACCATGCTTTTTATGGGTTAAACAGATAGAGAGAACAGAAAATGTAAGGTGATATTTTCGATCACAAGACAGCAGAAGTCTGCTTTGGTCCCTGCCCCTCCCAGAGTAGATGTTCTCCTACGCTAAATATAGGTTGGCTTATGCTGCTGGCTATATTAATCCACCTGATCAACTGATTATGACAACAATACAACCTGAAACATAGCATCTTTGTTGCTGTTGCTCAGAGTACAGCCTGATGCAAAATCTAAAGGCTTTTTCTCCGTGGACTTGGAGCAGACTGATGAATAGCTGACGAGGTTCGGTTCTTTTCACGCTTCTCCTCATCCTCTCTTCTTTTTTTTTTTGCAATATTGAGACCATGACGGCTTTTGCCTCTTCATTGTGGCAGTACTAGTGACACTGAGAGTTACAGGAGATGCCGGGGGAGGGAGGAAGGCAGTTTAAATTGATTGGCCTCATGGGTATTAATCTATGTTATGTTTACAGACTTCTTTGTTGTGTCTGATGTTGGCAGTTTTGCTGCCAACATCAGACACAACACTAGATACACACACGACGCTAGATACAACAAAAACATTTCTTCCAGTGCCCTTGGAACCTAGGACGGTTTGCTGTCCTAGCCAATTGCCTATGTTGCCTATTCAACAGCATGGCTCTGGGTTCACCTAACTAGCTGTTAGGCCTGTTCCACACAGAGGATTTTTTTCTTCCACTTTTCTATGAACTCACTTCAATTTGAGACCTTCATGTTAAATGCTATAATAAGATAATATCTTAACTGTAGCCGGTGACTATTTTGGCATTTTCATTGGGAATAAATCCAGATGAATCGGACCTGCCCGTTTAAGAATTCCTCAGCACTGCATTTATGCCAGTTAACACAACAACCCATCCATTTTCTAACACGTCTATCCCTTGTGGGGTTGCGAAGGGTGCTGGTGCCTATCTCCAGCTGTCAATGGGCGAGAGGCGGGGTACAACCTGGACAGGTCACCAATCTATCCTCGAAACATATATTACACATTAAATAATGCGGCAAAAGATAATTTCAAATAGTAAAAGCAAATTCCCTACTGTTTGCCAAAGTCTCCACAATGAAGTGACAGAGGTCGCAAGCAAGACATCACTGTAGCACTGTTACATGAAGGCTGATATATGGTTCAGGTTTAAATTTAAAGTAATCCTTCAATTTGACCAAACTATTTCTTTTGACTCGGAAAAATAATAATATCTTTTGATTCAAATTGAATCTAATAGTAAAAAGCTTGAGAAAAACCTGTGTTATTTCCAAACTGAATCTGAATCTTTGAATGAAACTACCAGTTAATCAACATTTGCCAGGAGTATGAATAATTGTATGAATAATTGTGGGCTTAACTGAGTGTCAATCCCTCTCTGTTTCCTTAATAGTTTGTGTTTATGGTGATTTATCCTGATTATTCATTTTGACATATACCTAAAGCATATTGCTTTACTAAGGTAATCATATCCATTAGTTAATGAAACCAAAACATATGCAGCTCTTTATGCTTCTAAAAACGACATTAAAGGCCTCCTTCTGTGTTGATTTGTAACACCAGGGAGCCATGAACAAGTCTTTCAGTGGAGTTATCAGAGTGGGATGTATTCATATTCATGATTGAGAAACATTGTTCTACATATTTGTTCAGCACAATGTTTTTGAACTTTTGACCCCGACGCACCACAACACATAAATGTCTCCCTCCTCTTGCATTAAAAAATGAAGACTTTGACAAGAATAGACTTCACGCTGAGCCCTTTTTGCCCTGTTGTTCAAGCTTTAAAGCTCGATAAAAGGCTTCACCGTACACTGTATATTGCTGATTACATGTAACAAACGGCAATGGTGAATTTACCCGGCCCACAGGGGAGTGATGCTCCCTGAGCAACGCTTTGATCACCACAAGACACCACCAGCAGTGGGCATGTTCCCTACCTTTAGCTCTGCCTATACTCCAGGAATATATTAGCATATTGTGCTTTAAAAGAGCTGTCAAATATGACTGCATGACTGTAGGTTAACAGTATCTTAGAAATGTTTAGTTTTGATTTTCTATTTTTTTTGCATGAAACCTAAGGTTGTTACATTTAAGCCTTCTTAGTTAGCGCTGCTGCTCCTAATAGCGTTGCAGCTCACTGACATGAAAGCCACGTTTTGCTTTAACACAACAGGAGTTCAGAGCATACAAAAGACTTTGTGCAATTTGGCAGACCTCTGTTTTTAAAACTTATTGCAGCTAAGTGGGCCTTGATTAAAATTTATACGTAATGGGTCAGAGCGGATTTGACCTCATACCCACTAACTTGACATCTACAAAATGGGAACAGGCATTGGCAACAAATGCTGTAAAGGTTTGAATGTTGGGCTCATTATTATGCAAATCTGGAGCATAAAATCTTTGCCTGAATGCACCGCCTTAAGCGATGTCAAGTTTATTATGCTTTGTTTCCCATGTAAAACAGTTGGCTTGACACTCAAGGATAAAGGGGAACCTCCCCAGGCTTTGATTATAGCCACCCGGTCTTGTTGAAGCATTTGAGAAGTTCAGGAAATTTGAAACAATTTAAAGTTGTGCTCGTGTTGTCAGTGCAACACAAAGCATCTCAGTTTGTTGGAGGAGATTACTAACAAGACTTTTTGGAGGAGAAAACATGTCCAAATGTCAAGAAAATCAGTGATTAGCTATGGTTTAAACACCTGCTTGGCATTTCATACACATTTACCTGCAAAAGGAAAAACAAGAGATTGCTGAAGATTTCGTCACATAATCAAAAGACATGTTATTGTGCGTACACTGAATTGCTGCAACTCAGCCAGAATAACCTGATCCTCTGATGGCACTGCATTGCTTAAAGGTCAGCATTTAAATAGCCTTAGGTGAGAAAATTTAACCCCAACTTGGATATATTCTTTGCTTATTCAAAAGCTTATTTTCAGCAACGATATTCCCCCTTGCTGCGGGACCACCAGACCCCCAAACCGAGGACACTAAAAATATTCACAGCCACACAACTCACTGCATTTGCACTTGAGGACATTGCTGAATCATGCAATTATGGTTTGGATGAGGAAAGTCGATAAGTCCCCTGGTGGATACGTGCGGGGATGGCTAAGGTCACACCTGTAATCATGTGGGAGCAGCACTCTCCATTGACACAATGATGAGACTCCGCAGACAGCACTGAGACGGCTGCTGATTGCTCCTTATTGGAAGATTGAGCTGGGCTGTCATGAATGCTGCTGTCGAACAGATGGAGTTATGCACCAGCAGTCACATGTTTGCACAGGTCAGGGTTTGACACTTTGCCGGTATAACTTGCGGATCAGATGCATCAAGGCCATCGTATACGGCAACAGTTAGAAGGAGGAAGAAAGAAGGTTTTATTTTCTTTCATCAAATAATAAACAAAGCTTTTTTTGTTCTGTTCTCAACAACATTTGACTTTGAGTAAGAGACGGTACATTAGACCAGAAAACTGTTCCATCAGAGTTTATGAATGTCCAGATTTAGCTGGGGAGATAATACAAAGTTTTTGTGCAACCTCTTCCTAGTCAAGGAAAGTCTGTGCCAGGGTGTGCAAGTTGTGGCGAGTCAGCACAATGATAATAAGTGAAGACAGCAGTCTGCAGGTGTTTGAGGGGATCCGACCCAGCCTCAGTCACAGTCAAACAAATAAGTTTTAATTAATTCATTAATTAATTGATCTATTTTGCCAAATCTGGACACGGTCACATAGTGTCAACTGATCATTGACCCTTCCACACATGCACATCGACTACAGCCACTGAAAAATAGAAGCTGGGACCCAGCCTTTTTACAAAGACTTTAATTTGAACTGTCAAACATTATGAACATAAACAGAAAACTGCAGTGGGCAGAAAGCAAACTTTCAACTAACTAACTGCAGTCATGCAGTGATACAAATTTTTTATGAAAGCAGTACTTGATTTTTGCTAATTAAAAGCCAAATTAGTTACACACTGTCCCTATAAATACATATTCTGGCAAAATCTAATAACATCACATCAAAAATGAAAGCGTTCTCATAACTTAGCTGGGGAGAATTTGTAGTTTATAAATACATAGGCGTCAGTGCACCCACTGGGAGGCGCCATGTTGTGTAGCTGTTTCTGATTTCAGAAGCCGAAAGGGGACAAAATAGTCAGCCATAGGCGTTTTCTCTATTTGTCTTCTATATGAAAACCTGCTGTTGGTGGACGAGTATAAAACAAGCAAAGATGACCATAGATCATTCTATTTGCCGTTTTCTGTTGAAATGGAGGACCATCCATACTCTTTGACCAGCGAGAGGGAAGAGAAAGTAAACATGAAAAAGAAGTAACAACTAGAAGAAAATAAGTCTATATCGGTGCAGCTATCATTACCAGGTGGAGACAATTCATGAAGGAGCAGCGATTTAAAATGGATGCGGAGGCTTTCTGCTGGACAGGTAAGTTAATTTAATATAACAGTGAAGTTTATTTTTGCCGTTATATTTAAAACAGAGCAGTGAAGTCCAGCAGCCACTCTGTCTTCCCGGCCGGCAGAGATGGCTCGATCGGGAGACCCCTCTATGTGTGTATGGAGAGCGGCGGAGGGATATCAACCGTTCACTGTGTGTAGGGCAGCACCAAAACCGGGTCTCTTTACTTGTGTTTGTAATCGCTTATTTTAAAGCCAAATAAGGCAAGGCAAGGTAAGGCAAATTTATTTGTATAGCACATTTCAGTACAGAGACAATGCAAAGTGCTTTACATGATTAAAATATAGGAAAATAAAACAGAATAAAAGCATGCAGGAATAAAATGCAGAAACAAAATAGAACATGGCAAAATAGAAATTAAAAGCAAACAAGTAAAAACAGTTGGACTACAAAGTGAGCTAATGATGTTTCAATAAACAGTTTAACTAGAACAGTCAAAGGCAATCCTAAACAAATGTGTTTTTAATCTTGATTTAAAGGAACTCACGCTTTCAGCACAGTTTTCTGGAAGTTTGTTCCAGATCAGTGGAGCATGGGAACTAAATGCTGCTTCTCCGTGTTTGGTTCGTGTTCTAGGTATGCAGAGAAGGCTGGAGCCAGAAGACCTTAGTGGTCTGGAGGGTTGATACACTGATAACAAGTCTGTGATGTATTTAGGTGCTAAGCCATTCAGGGATTTATAGACTAACAGAAGGATTTTAAAGTCTATTCTCTGAGATACAGGGAGCCAGTGTAAGGACTTTAGAACTGGGGTGATGTGCTCTACTTTCTTAGTCTTAGTGAGGACGCGGGCAGCAGCGTTCTGGATCAGCTGCAGCTGTCTGATCCACTTTTTAGGCAGACCTGTGAAAACACCGTTGCAGTAATCTATTCGACTAAAAATAAACGCATGGATTAGTTTTTCCAGATCCTGCTGAGACATTAGTCCTTTAATCCTGGAAATGTTCTTCAGGTGATAGAAAGCCGACCTTGTAATTGTCTTTAGATGCTTTTGGAGGTTCAGGGACTGCACGTTCAGAATCGAGCCCAAAAAAACAGCGACTCACGGAATTTACAAGCGACTTTGAAAAAAACAAGCATACTTGACAACAGTGCCAAAAACCATTTCACACGATGACTGCAGCTATTAGCAGTAGTTAATACATGGAGGAAATGTTGAGATTGTCACATTTATGATACTGAGCAGCTTCTGTAGTAGTTATTATGAGCTTAACGGCGAGGTTGTTTGTAATTCATTAGATGGTGTGCCAGTGTGTAGATCTTACACACTGGGGCTTTAAGACTAGAGCACAGAAAAGAATGTTGAAATAAACCAAACAATTCACATATTGCACCTAAGGGTAATGGGACTAAATCACAAACTGACATCACTTTAAATATTAATATATATTAAATATTTTGCACATAGATTAAACCTATTAATTGTAAATCCTTAGTATTTCTTTCAGTAATTCAGCCTAAACATTATATTAATGTCTGCAAAGACAGAAGTAACATTTTTAGATAACAGCTAACCTGGACAATCATTCCAAAACCCACTAACAGATTCACAACCTTAAATACATTTTCCCAGCTCTCACCATGAGTATAACAGTCAACCCTATCCAAATCATATTCACGTATGGGTGAAACTTAGCATAGTTAAATCTTTAATTTTTGGGGGGATTGGAACAGAAATACAACTAGTCCGAACTCTGAGAACATCCTCTAATATACTGATACATTTGCGCCTTCAAAGTGTCGCCATCACGAGTTCCCTTGAGATTGAAGCGCTCAGTTATCTTTAGTTGGTCTGATAAATTGAACAGCAAGCCCAGCTGTTCAATGTGGGATCCACAGTCTTACAGTCCTGAAACGACGTCCTGTAGTGTGTCCCCAGCTCAACGATCAAACAGCTACCAGTAGCACTGAGCGGTACGTTTCCTTGAAATTCCCATCTCTTTGTTCTATCAGGGTACTGTGTTTAGGTCCTGCAGCGTTAAGCACTGGTCTCTAAACCATGTAATGTATAAAGATGTTTAGCTTTCAAGATACCAACAGTATAGGTATGGTTAGAAAAAAGTACACACAGGACAATCAGTACAGGAAGCCTTTGGAGCTCCAGGGGTATATAAGGCACAGTTTGAGAACTGTGAGTGTATTAGAGGCTAGAAAGATGCACAGTTACCTTCCCTTCCATCTATTCAGTATCGGGTGGGGGTTATTTGGACCTGGAGGGAAAACCCCCCATCCATCTCCACAGGGATACGCTCCAGCTCACTCTGGGGATTTCCAGGGCGCTCCCAGGCCAGAGAGTATATCACCTTCATTGAGCTCTTTGGCCTTCTCCGAGGTCTCCTTCCAGTGCAAAACACCTAGACAGTCTCCAAAGGGATGCATCCTAATCAGATGATTAAACCACCTCAGGTTATTCCCATTGATGTGGGGGCGCAGTGGCTCAAATTTGAGCTCCTGCAGATGTTAAATCTCCTAAGGCTGAGTTTGGCAAGTCTGCGGAGGAAATTCATTTCGCCTGCTTGTATGCAGGAACTTGATTTTGTGAACAAGAAACCAGTATTCTTAAACTCCTGAGCCTGAGGCAAAGACAGACCCCAACCCAAAGAGGGCAGTCCACTGTGTTTTGGGTTGAGAACCATGAGCTGAGACTCATCCCAAGCAAGCAAGACTCAGCTGACTTGTGTAGTTAACTGGAGTTAATTTGGAGGAAGTCGATATATTCTCCAACTGCATCTACTCTTTATTAAAAGTACTGGTACTCATTTATGCTCTTTTTAGATGTCATCTGTACCCGCCCACAAAGTTCACCTAGGTCTGTTTGTAGTTCACCAAATGCAGGTAGGAGCTTTGTGATCACCCCCTGACTGACTATGAAACTCCTAATATAAAAGGTTGTGCCAAACAGACTCTAGATATATGAAACTGCAAAACAAGTCTGACAAGGAAAAATCAAGGGCATTAAAAAATGCGAACAGTGGAAAAAGGTTTGCTGTTATCTACAGTTGGGTAATTTAACTCTTAAGGCCAAACAAAGGACAACAGGACTGTGGTGATTTTCTTTCTTTTTTTTACTGAGAAATCACTTTCTTCTTTCTCTTCAAGTTTCCTTTTTTTTTTCCTTGAAACTGTTGAAAAATCCTTGCATTATCACCACCCATGTATAGTGAAAGCTGCATATTTCTGGTGATGACCCCAGGCCTCTTGAACAGCATTTCAGCCACTGTTAATTACTTTACTTTGTGCTGTCGGTGCCTATTGGGTGTGGTCAGTCCGTCAAACTTTTTGGGATGCCTGGGGCTGAGCTCCCAATATAACAGGTCGCTTTGCGTAGTTTCTATTTGGAACATCTGAAAGCTTGAATTGTGTTATTTCTCATGCAACACATCCCCACCATTCTTTCACTCATGCTTATTTTCATCACTCATCATGGTATTTTTTATGGTTTAAGTTATGTTTAGATCAAGCCAAGATACTTTTGTTATAAAGGATGGTCCAATATTTATTTAAATGGGGTTCTTCGAAATTAGTATCAGTAGTAAGTTCCCTTGTGGTGCAAACATGCTAGGTCACTGTGAAGTTCTCTGAGTGGTGGAAGCTAACAGGTAGTCAGATAAATAGTGAATTTAGCAATTTTAACCCACTGAGAATGAAAATGGTCACATTAGTTGGACAGAACGCTATAGGAGGGTATTAATGGTCCAAAATTTTTCAATAGACAACTGTTACATATGATGTGATTTTGTGCAAGCGAACTGCATCCCTGTTTCTATGTGGTGTCACTGTTGCCAACCCCTCAGCAAGGAAAGTCGCTATTGGCTCTCTGGCAACTTGGGAAAAAGATGCTAGAGGGCTCTGAAGAATCATTAAATATGCCGACAAAGTCGCTAAATTGTGAAGTCTGTGTGGAGTTATGTTGGGTCATCCTGCTGGCTGTATCAATCACCTCCTCAGCAGTTTCCAGATCAGTGGATCTTGAGTCTGTTGGGGAAATTTTGAAACAAGCGGGAGCTCTGGAAAATACAGGAACCATCTGCAATTCTGTGGCAAACTGATGCAAATCTAGATGTTTCACATAAGTTGGTGATGGATGGAAACAACCTGCTGTCTCAGTTGTCCGGTATAACTTCATAGTAGTGCAGACATTGCTTGCCTAAAGAACAGCACCAACGCTGATTGTTTGTGTCCCCTAACATTGCATTGAATCCTAGTGAATTTTGAGTTGTTCTAGCTAGCTAAAACAGATGACAGATGTCTGACTACCTGTTAGCTTCCAACGCTCCAAGGATCTATTTAAATTGTCACCAAGCTTTTGGCAATATGACATATTTCTGCTGTCATTTTGATTTGCATTTTGATTTAGAAGGTTTCTAGCCTAATTTTTGACGTCATCCTTTAATACAAGTTTTAAAATGCAAACAGAAAAACAGTTGAAACATAACAATTAAAGCAACCCCAACATAATTTACGATTTTGAGCCATTCATGACAAATTCAAGGCTTGTCTAGTATTAGGCATATAATAATCAAATAGAAACACATATGACTGAATTTGATTTGCAGAGACTGTTTCTGCTTTGAAGAACTAATTCATCAGCTCGTAGGTTTTACAGTAACCGGCTGTCGGCTTTTTGTTCTTTTCAGACCAGTTGCTCATTTGAAAGGTCATTTTTTTTACCATTTTATATGAACACATTTTGAGGAGATTAACATAATATTTATTTTCCTTTTAGCATTGTTTTCTTGCAGTTTTCTCTTCATTTGTGTAAGTAGAAATTGATAGGATGAACAATCACATAAAAAACAGGATGTCTATTACAATGAAATCTTTTCATCTGCAGCCACATAATCAGTAATCTATAACTTAAAGGATGATTAAGTGAGAAAAACAAAACAAATGTTTTGCCTCTTCTTCTCTTCTGGAGGCAGCAGAATACTCACAGTGAAAATATTTTTTGTTGAAATATTGTGATTAGACTATCAAACATGATTTATGATGGGCTTTTCAAAAACCTGCAAATTATTTGTTTTTTGTTTGTTTTATCTGAACTGTAGCCTATAATATCATTGTAGTGGAAACGTCTTTGTTTACTTTTTCTCCAGGGTTACAGATTCCACAGAGCTGCTTTCATTTAAATCTTCAACACATCGGTATTAGCAGTAAAAAGGAGCCCAAGACTTTTCAGAACGCCGTTCGTAGAACACGCCGCATTGATGGCGGACAGGTTCTGTTTATTTGCCTGCAAGTCTGTGGACGCAAACATCAAAGTCCGGCTCTTGCCATGCAGGTTAGAAAAACTGCAGGCAAAATGTGTTTTCTCTTCTTCTTCTTCTGATTGCTGGTAGCAGTGGAAGGAGAATGCAAACAAAGTTTTCTCACAATGATCTCTCTGGAAATGATTTTAGCATCTTTATTTGTCTGTATCCCCCAAATCAGGGTGATGGCCAAGCAGACCCCTGTGGGCGTTAGATGCTTTCAAGACCTGTAAAAATTTTATCGGTTCTTACTGCTAATAAAGGTGTAGGAGCGTACTTGTCAACTCATCAGAAACTGCCGTGGCACTCGACACTTACAGCCTTACTTGATAAATAACAGTTGAAAATTGCTTAAAAGTACACGAAGTACAGGCAGCTCAGTTGTCATTTCTGTTTCGAAATATGCCTGAGTTCTGTTTCATCAGGAGCCAATGCAAATCCTGACTAAAATATATTGAGCCTAACGGCCTGAATCTAACAAGCGTATTTGAGGAGCTGTTGTTTCACTAGGATGACAGTCCTCCTTTGATCAGAGCAATAATCTGTCTCTCACGGTCTTGGAGCTATTTACGGAGGGGATTTATCTCTCTGGTTCTCTGTGTACACTGGAGCATTTGCTGCCAGCTCAGGTAGAGAGGGCTGTTTCAGTCAAGCGCTTCAGTGAATATGTACTAGTGCCTCTGTAATACAAAGAGGGGTAAAAAACAATCAAATAGTCCACCAAGTGTCCTCTGCATGCTTGATGGTGTGTGTAGAGCTGCGCTCAAAGAGTTAAAGTGGGAGTAAAACTTCCAAGCCTGAGCGCATTTTTTTGTCAGTACTATGGCAAAAATACCTCAGGAGAAAACCTCTATCCATTTTCTATCGACGGCGGATGCAGCCGTGTTTCTATCCGCTCCACAGTGACAACAAATAAAATGAAAAAGCTGAGAGGGGTTTTCCGTTGGACTTGTCTTTGCTTTTTATCTCTTAGCTCCAAAGTGAATTACAACAGCTCTGAGCGGTGTCTGGCAGGCCTTCAGAGAATCCCAGGCCGAAACAGCAGGGGTCAAGGTGTGAGAGCAACGCCATAAGCACGACTTGAAATTCTGCCAGTGTTGACTCTCCCACAGGGTTACTCACTTCTCCACTCTCTACTGCTCCGTCTCTCCCTCTCTCTTTCACATCTCTCTCCTGTGCATGTTCCCTTTCTGTCTGTCTCTCACTCTTTCCCATTTCTTATTAACACCTCTTTCGCTTTCTTTTCTTCCTTTTTATCTCTTCTCTTTGTACAGGTGTAGGAGTCAGTGTAGTCACAGGTGATTCCTAGGACACCATCTCAGTTCGACCCACACCAAAAGTTTCTTACTATACATAGTGCTCATGAAGAAATTTAGTTGATTAGTCATAGTAAAAAAGGCATTAATTTTGCTTTGGGCTATACAGTGCTGCATTGCTGCCTTGCAGCAAGTGGTTTCCAGGTTTGAATACGAGCCCTGGCTCTTTTGGCTTGGAGTTTGCATGTTCTCCCTTTGCATGCGTGGGTTCTCTCCGGGAACACAATTTTTAGGTTCACTGGTCTAAATTGCCTGTAGGTATGAGTCTGTATGTCTTTAAGTGCATGGTTGATTGTCCTGTGTGTCTCTTTGCTGCCTTGTGATGGACTGGGTACCCGTCCAGGGTGTACCCCAGCTCTCACCCACTGATCGCTGGAGATAGACACCCGCTGCGCTGTGACCCTACAAGGAGAAGTGGGTACAGACAATGGCTGGATGTTTTTCTTTCTTCTTTGCACTAGCTGATGAAAGCATACTATTTGGTTGTTAAAAGTGCAAAGCAGCACACAGGAGACAGATTTGTTGTAGGTAAAAAGGAAAAGGTTGTGATAAACTCCTACATCTTTCAAGCTCCCTGATGTGACGGATGAAAACTCCGATTGGCTAACTTCAGGCTTTCTTTAGCTCAGTGACGTAGCATGACTCACATTGCCCAGAAATGTGCTCCTGATTGACTGCCCCACTTTTGAGAAAGAACCTCAGAACACAGCTTGCCTCCAAGCAAGAAAATTGAGCCAACAGGGAAAACAAAACACGCTCCATCTTTGGTGCTCCACTTGTGAGAAAAGGTTGTTTAGCAATGTTAGCATTTACCTAGTTTGAGTGAAACCTTGCAAGACTTTGTTTTTATTTTTTATTTATTATTTCTCATAGATGTGTTTAAGCCTTAAGTAACTTATTTTTCACAACATCTTTTCATTAACAATCTGGTTCTGGTTTCAAAGTGGAGAACCTCCAGACAATCCAAATCCAGAACAGAAAAGACCCCACTGCTGCCCCCCCCAAAAAGCTGCATACTGTCAACCACAACTTCTTGAGCACATGTCACACCCCAAAAAGGCTCTTTCTCTTTTCCTAAGTGGATTCTTTGGGGGTTTGTCAGATTATAACCTTTCCTTTTTTAATGTCAAATTCCCAAGTCTATTCCTCCTTTCTTAGATAAAAAAATAGATATTGATTACACCATCAAATTAATCTTCATCTTCACATGTGAGAGTCAAACAGACTTTGAAAACTTTCAGGTCTTTAATCAGCTTAATCCTTCTTTGTCAACAGAGATTCTGTATCTTAGAAGTAGCATTATTTGCCTTGTAACATAGTGAGTAGACGTTAATTGTTAAGAATATGCATTCATGTTAGTAAACTGTTAGGGTTTCCATATTAATTATTTTAATGACAATAACTCATACTGTTTTGATCAAAAATTCTCCCTGTCTTCATAACTCAATGGGAAGATGTAAGTTCTTGATATGAAATGTCTTTTATGTAACATATGGGACTAATTTGACTTTGATAGCCAGTGGGATTGCTTTAGTTATGAAAATCAAACTCATTTAAAGTAGTTGATATTTGCCACAATTTTTATCAGGCCAAATCCAACCATTTAGACAGTCCAGACTTAGTATATCAAGCCAGAACTGAATTTGATTATGAATATGTCCTTTTTCATACAGTTTGACTTCCTCTGATGAAGCTTTGTGGATTTAGTATAATCTTATAGGCCTTGGGAAGTTATTAAATTTGCTCTTTCAACATGATAATTTCAGCAGATGCAGCATGACAATGTTTAGAGCCTTAGGAGTGTGTGTGTGTGTGTGTGCGTGCGTGCATGTGCGCACACATGTGTATGTGTGTTTTGTATATTTACTCCATGCAGGGAACTCAATAAGAGAAGAGTTGCCACAGAACTAATTCCTACTTATGCACTGAACATCAGCAGGTGCTTGCAAGATACTTATTGTATAAATTGTTGCCGGAGGTCTCCATCAGAAATATATATTTTTTTACCTCCTGTAGCATGGTTACTGCAGAAGAAAGCTATAAAAAAGGACTCGAGTAGTGAACATAAACTTCAAATTAATGGAGCTATAAATTAAATATTAGTTTCTGAAATCATCTTTCCTGAATTATGGATGCTTTTAAGTGACCAAAAACACTAAACAAGGCATCGGAGTGAAAAGTTATATGGAGGGTTGCATCCAGAAGGGTCAGCATATATTCCCCATTATGTGTGTGTCGATCCATTCATTGTCCATACCTGCTTATCGGGTCAGGCTGGTGTCTAACTCTAGCGGTCATTGGGCCAGAAGTGGGTGCACACACACACACACACACACACACACACACACACACACACACACACACACACACACACACACACACACACACACACACACACACACACACACACACACACACCCACTGGGGTAATAAGTTGGCCAAAGGAGGAAATCCAGACCACTGATATTAAGGAACGAAGGCTACTGTCAGGAACGGGGACAGAGGGACCCAGTATTCAACCAGACCAGAGGTACGTTTTAAGAAGGTTTAATAAAGATCAGAATGACCAGACAGGGACAGGCAGGCTCGGTAGTCAAATAACAAATCCAGGTTGGTACACAAATTAGCAGTCCAAAACAGGCAGGATACAGACAGGGATCAGGCAAGCTCAGAAAGTCCAGGGACAAAACTCAGATCAGGTAAAACAAGAAAGCAGTCAGAATCGGGCAGGACAAACAGGTAAACAGGGATCAGGCTGGCTCAGATGTCTAGAAACAAATCGGGTCGTATCTACAGGCAATCAGAATAAAGACGCTGGATATGACTCACCAATTGGTTCAAAAAGACAATGATCTGGCAGAGTGCAGGAGACAGAGGCCGGTATAAGTAGAGGAGTGAGCAGGTGAACAGAGTGAAACTAATTACCAGAATGGGTGGAGCTGATCAGGGGGGAAAAAGTGTCTGGAAGTAAACTGAAGCTGATTGGATGGAGACTGGTGAAGGGGAGTGACAGGAAGACAAATAGGGTGGTGACCAAGAAGTGAAAGAATGCTGGCAGGTGAACTGAATAAAGGCTGGTAACAGAAGTGATCGGAGCAGGCAAGAAGATCTGATAACATAAAACAAAGTACAAAATCAAACCACACCAAAACCCAAACTATTCCATAAACCAAAACTAAGACAGAACCTAAATAGAAAACGTGAATCATGACAGCTACTCACCATGCATGGTGGATTCTACCCCATATTCAGTATCCACAGGCTATACACTGAGCGCAAAAAAGGAGGCAGAGGCCCAGTGAGGATCAAAGATGAAACATCCAAGCTCCAAGAATACATCAAGATAGCCAAGATAGGAAGATAGCCCCAAGAGATGAAGCGCTCAGTGAATCTCTCAGACAATGGAAGCTGGAAGAGAAGGAACTGAAAGAACCATCGTGGGAGGAAAAACCCCTGCATGGGATGTACGGCCAGCTGATAGCTGAAGTAGCTGATATGACCAAATCCTACCCATGGCTAGAGAGGGCTGGACTGAAGGACAGCACTGAAGCACTGACCATGGCAGTACAGGAGCAGGCCTTGAGCAACAGAGCAATAGAGGCCCAGTACCAGACAAGATCTGAGGTGCAGGATATGCAGAGGCCCCAGAAACCATCCAGCATGTCATAGCAGGGTGTAAGATACTAGCAGGGAAGGAATACATGGAACGCCATAACCATGTGGCTGGTATAGTGTACAGAATACCAACTGGAGACCCCCAGGTGGGATTCACCTCCCAAGGTGGTGGAGAATGACAGAGCTAAGACCCTGTGGGACTTCCAGATACAACCAGACTAAATGGTAATGGCCAACCAACCGGACATTGTGATCATTGATAAGCAGCAGAGGACAGCCGTTGTGATCAATGTGGCCGTCCCGAGTGATGGAAACATGAAAAAAGAGCACAAGAAACTGGAGAAATACCAAGGGCTCAGGGAAGAACTACAAAGAGCCTGGAAGGTGAAGACAACAGTAGGGCCCGTGGTCATCGAAGCACTCGGGGCAGTAACCCCACTCTGGAGACGTGGCTCCAACAGATACCTGGAGAAACATCAGACATCTCAGTCCAGAAGAGCGCAATCTTAGGAACAACTAAGATCCTAAGAATAGCACTCAAGCTCCCAGCTTGAGAAATGGAGACCCGCCCAACCTGCTCAGGAGTATGAGGGGTGGGTGAGAGAGCAGTTGGAGGGCTATACATATACATATATATATATATATATATATACCAGCACCCCTTGCGACCCCATGAGGGATAAAGCGAGTAAGAGAATGGATGGATGGATATACAGGACTGTCTCAGAAAATTAGAATATCGTGAAAAAGTATACTAGTAGGCTATTCAACTAATCACTTGAATCGTCTAATTAACTCGAAACACCTGCAAGGGTTTCCTGAGCCTTGAAAAACACTCAGCTTGGTTCAGTAAACTAAATCACAAGTATGGGGAAGACTGCTGATCTGACTGCTGTCCAGAAGACCATCATTGACACCCTCCATCAGGAGGGTAAGACACAAAAAGAAATTTCTCAAAGAGCAGGCTGTTCACAGAGTGCAGTTTGAAAGCACATTCACAAAAAGTGTGTTGGAAGGGGGAAATGTGGCAGGAAACGCTGCACAACCAAGATCTGGCACCTGCCCACAGTGCCAAAACCACCAGTAACTAGTGTACTGACCATGGCATTACTGTCCTTGATTGGCCTGCCAATGGGGTACCGCGCACGTGACGTTACCGCCTCACGAGCAATGCCGCTTAGGTAGGACTTTTTTCCTGCGCGGCGGTCATGCCGTCGTCGGCCGTTTTTTTTGTTTGTAATTACCGTCCAGGGATCGGTATATGTTTAATGTTTGTCTCATTTGAAATGTTTTTGAGTAAGCTATCCTGGTAGCAGGGTATCATGTTAGCGCCTGCTACCATGATAGCCTATATGCTATCATGGTAGCAGGCGCTTCATTATTAACATGTCGGCCACCAAAATAATCTTACCTGTTCACTACTTGATGTCGCTGGAATTGGGTCAGGATGTTCTTCGGTTGTGCCCTTTCCTCCGACAAAATGCTTGCTACATATGTAGGCCGACCGCACCGGTGTACCCAGCGCACACATTTCTCCTTTGCACTCCTGAATTTCGGGAAAGTAATGGAGAAAACATCCTTCATATGCAGCCGATCAGCGTACCTCGAGTCGCTGTTGCACGTCCCATAGCAACAATGTTTATAAACCATGGTCTTAGATTTTGGAAAAAGCAGTCTTTTAAACGAGTACAACCTAGGCTAACGCACGTCTCTTCCAAAGTAAAACAGCGGCGGGTTTGGGAGTTTGCCCTACTGCGTACCACGTGATGTAACGTCATCGTGACGTTACGTTTCTAAAAATAGCTCGCTCGCGGTACCCCATTCCCCTGACCTGAACCCCATCGAGAATTTGTGGGGTATTGTGAAGAAGAAGCTGAAAGACACCAGACCCAACAATGCAAATGAGCTAAAGGCCGCTATTGAAGCATCCTGGGCATCCATAACACCTCAGCAATGCCACAGGCTGATTGCCTCCATGCCACGCCGCATTGATGCAGTAATCTGTGCAAAAGGATTCCCAACCAAGTACTGAGTGCATTAATGGACATTTTCAAATGTTTGATTTTGTTTTGCTGTTATAATTATTTTTTTTTACTTGGTCTGAGGAAATATTCTAATATTTTGAGATAGGATTTTTGAGTTTTCTTCAGCTGTACGCCATAATCAGCGATATTAAAACAATAAATAGCTTGCGATATTTCAGTTGATTTGTAATGAATCCAGAATGTATGACATTTCATGTTTTTTAATTGCATTACAGAAAATAAAGAACTTTATCACAATATTCTAATTTTCTGAGACAGTCCTGCTGTATATATATATATATATATATATATATATATATATATATATATATATATATATATATATATATATATATCAGGCTCCTCTCCTGTGGAACCAACTCCCAGTTTTGGTCCGTGAGGCAGACACCCTGTCTACTTTTAAGACTAATCTTAAAACTTTCCTTTTTGACAAAGCTTATAGTTAGAGTGGCTCATGTTACCCTGAGCTACCTCTATAGTTATGCTGCTATAGGCTTAGGCTACTGGAGGACATCAGGGCCTATTTTTCTCACTCTACTGATTTCTACTGTTCTCCAGTCTACTGTTCTCCAGTTTTGCATTGCATTACATTGAAATGACTGTTGTCATTTCAGCTTTTAACTTTTTGTTGTCTCTGTTTTTTCTTCATAGTAGGTATACCTGGTCTGACGTTCTGTTGACTGTGAAATCATCCAGGGAGGACAGATCACCGACTATTACCATCTAATGTAGAACAGATTACTAGATCAATGTGTGCTTCTGTGCTTTTTGTCTGTCTTGTTGTGTCTCTGCTCTGTCTTCTGTAACCCCCAGTCGGTCGAGGCAGATGACCGTTCATACTGAGCCCGGTTCTGCTAGAGGTTTTTCCTTCCCGCTAACGGGTGTTTTTTTCTTTCCACTGTCGCTTCATGCTTGCTCAGTATGAGGGATTCCAGCAAAGCCATGTACAATGCAGACGACTCTCCCTGTGGCTCTACGCTTCTCCAGGAGTGAATGCTGCTTGTCGGGACTTTGATGCAATCAACTGGTTTCCTTATATAGGAACATTTTTGACCAATCTGTATAATCTGACCCAATCTGTATAATATGATTGAACTTAACTTTGTAAAGTGCCTTGAGATGACATGTTTCATGAATTGGCGCTATATAAATAAAATTGAATTGAATTGAATTATATATATATATATATATATATATATATATATATATATATATATATATATATATATATATATATATATATGAATGCTTTATACATCTATTCCCACAAAAGTCATATTGAATTTTGACACTTATATAAAAAAATTGTCCATAAAAATTGTCCATAAACAGTTATTATTATAATTTCAATCTGGAGAGACTCACACAGACAAAAAGAGGCAATTGGAGAGATTTATTGACATAAATTATCAAAGTTCTTTGGTGCTTGCACCCTGGTAGAAAATGTGAAAGCTGCCAAAGTCTTTGAGCTTGCATGTTAATTATAAAATTAGGATTAGTGAAGTCTTCCCCCTGGGTCCGGACACTGGTGTTGGAGGCCATTGGGGAGAAGTAGTCAGGTGAAGCTTGAGAGCGTGAAGGAGATGGGGTGGAGAAGGGTTGAAGCTCAGCTGAAGCTCAGTCAAAGCTCAGCTGAAGAGCAGGAGGATCCATGAGTGGGGTACCTTATAAGCAAAGTCTTGTGGGATGGAAGGATGAGGTCCTGACATGATTGGCTGGAGCACGGATGCTTGACGAGGCAATCAGTGGAAGCAGGTGTGTTGAAGGGAGGCGAGTCTTCCAGCTTTAACTTTCGTTAACTACTACTACTACTGCTATTACTACTACTACTATTACTACTACTAATACTACTAATAATAAAAAGAATATGTCCTTCTTATAGAACTCTGTTACCAGGCCTTGATTAAAACATTTAAGCTTCGCATCTCAACATGATCAGCAGTTTTTTCTGTCTCCTGTCTGGTAATGTGACAATAAGAATTGTCGTCTTAATGGCAAAAATAGCCCAACAGATTTTGCTTTCACAAGTGGAGCCTTACTGCTTTTGCCATAGAGCTCCGTTTGATTTATATATGCAAGAAGCTTTATTAGATTTTATGCTGGGACTATTTTATGTTCAATGGAGACTGAAATGGGAAGATAGAAGAGGGGAAAAAGGAGAGAAACAGATGAGACAAAATGCTAAAAGGGAGAAAAGGTGAAAGAGAAAGAGGAGAGGAAAGGGAGATAGCAAGATAACGTCCTCTGAGTCTGCTTCTTCACCTGCAGAGAGAGATAAATAAAAAGAACAGGAAAACCAATCGATAAGTGACAGCTGAAGATGATAATAGGGGTTTTCTGTATAGAAGTGAAGCTGTAAGTACCTGAATCCAAGCACCTGTAGGTGTTTGTGATAGTGTGCTTGTGTATGTAAGGTTTAGCCATAATAAAAAAATAAGATAAAAAGGTTTATCCATAAAAAATGGCTCAATAGTGATTGTGAGGAGCCAAAGACCCACCCCCTCCAGAGCGCTGAGGCAGATGCCAGGGGAACCAAAACCCCAGATGCCCGAAGGGACCCAAAAGGGCCAACGCAGGGAAAGCTACCTCCCCTATCTGAGGGAAGAGGAGAGACGGGTCCCAGGAATCCCCCCAACATCCACAACACCGAAGGCCGTGGGGAAAAGCCCGTGGGCTCCGCCAGCAGCCAGCTTTCACCAGAGCGGATCCTGCCATGGGCCCCGGAGACCCGAGACCCAGGGTTGCCCCGCCCCCGAGCGAGGACCCTGACAGAGCCACAGGGGCCAGGCCGCCAGGAGCAAAGCGGCGCCATCAACAGTTTCTTTTCGAAAATTATTTCGAAAAACAATTGAAGAAGTTAACCATGGTGCACATTTTTTTGGTTTTATTTATATATTCAATTTCTAAGCACTTTGTCAGCATTTCTTTTTATCCTGCAGCTTTAATCTTTTCCTTTTTTAAAATCAGAACAGATCACATTGTGCACACAGGCTGTCTAATAACAGTGCCATAAGATGATGATTGTGCTCTGAGTCATGAACTTCTCAGCGGGAGATCTTTGTTCATGTGCCATTATGAAACAAATGAAAATTATTACATACTCTTTAGACACCCAGAGCCAAATATGCCAAGCGTGACAGGGTTTTTTGAATGCAAGACAATACATATATCGCTCCCTGAACAGCCTTCAACACCCAGCTTCATATTGCTGATAGAAGTTTATTAGTTTAAGCTATACAAAAATCCAAATGTGAGCTTTGCTTTATTCAACTTGGTTCAAATACGATATTTAGTCATGAAAACAAATATTGCCTAAGTAATGAAGTTCAGAAATAAACAAACGCCTTCTCCATGTATATAGGTATCCTTACAAAGGCACAATATTTTATACACAAACAAACAATTTTTGGCAACTGAAAATAACAGTTTTTGTAAAACTTCATCTTGATTTACAAAACTCTTGTTTCAGTGCTGGGCTCAAAGTGTGAGAACGCTCCCATCATCTTTGTCATGAGACACAAGCATGGTTCGCCTCTCTAATGTCAGGATAATAATGGATATTAGTAACATTGGGCCAGTTCTACCCTTGCTCCCTGGAAAGTTACTGAGTTGTAGCAATACGTCTAGCTCATGATGACGAAAAACAATGCTGGGTTCAATAGATGATTACAACTCCAGATTTTAACAGTGTTTTGAGGAAAAAATAGAATCCTCATTTTATAAGGCTTGTGTGATTCTTAAACCATGTTTTAAAGTTATAAGTGTAGAATAATTCGAATATTGCAATTTTCTTGCTCAACCATTCTGAGATGGTTTTTAGTGGCAAAAAACAAACAATTAAATATAATAAATACAGAAATATGTATATTTTTGTGTAACCTAATAGTAAGCAAATGCTAAAAGTTATTAAAATGTCTTCTTATAACACCTTTTATGTTTAAAATCAAACAAAAAGCCATAAAATATTAGAAATAATTGAAAACTAAAAAAATATATTTTGAAGGATCATGTTTAAATAAGAAATCATTCAGTTACTTTTTTAAATGAATCGTTACAATGTAAACGCAAATAAAAGCTCCTCCTGCAACTGACGTGCAACCGTCTGGAAATAGTGATCCCCCTCAAGTTTTATATCTGCTGGTAGATTTTGGTTTGGGGACCTGAGGGATCAATTTGGAATTTATGGCTTGAACAATTTAGTAGTATAAGAAGCAGCTTGGCCATGCAGATCCCTAAAAGTGAAAGTCAGGATTAAGGATAGGACAAGGACAAGATAATTCTCCACTGAACAGAAGCTCTTCAAATCTTTAAACATTTATGATTTTTAGCTACCAATGATTAAATATATTCCACCATCTCAAAAAATCTGTTAAAGAACAATTTAGTTTTACATTAACATATTTGCAATGTTTCTCCCACTTCTTTTCTCATAGGGGCTCAGGTTGTGTAGAAAAGCAAAGAAAAAAGTTTTTTTTAGGATTAAGCAGACAGAGTTGAACAATTGCACAGAAAAAGGTTTTGCAGCTGAGATACTGACTGGTTTGGACTGGTAGTTGAGACCAAAAAAGGGCAAGTCTTTAAAAATGGTCTTGGTCTCAAGAACCATAAAACCAGATTTAATCATCACAAGATTTTGTCTAAAAAGATCCCATTACACTCTCATTAACTACATGTTTGCATACATTAAAGTGTTTTTATACAGGACGGTCTCAGAAAATTAGAATATTGTGATAAAGTTCTTTATTTTCTGTAATGCAATTAAAAAACATGAAATGTCATACATTCTGGATTCATTACAAATCAACTGAAATATCTCAAGCCTTTTATTGTTTTAATATCGCTGATTATGGCGTACAGCTGAAGAAAACTCAAAAATCCTATCTCAAAATATTAGAATATTTCCTCAGACCAAGTAAAAAAAAAAATTATAAACAAAACAGCAAAACAAAATCAAACATTTGAAAATGTCCATTAATGCACTCAGTACTTGGTTGGGAATCCTTTTGCACAGATTACTGCATCAATGCGGCGTGGCATGGAGGCAATCAGCCTGTGGCATTGCTGAGGTGTTATGGATGCCCAGGATGCTTCAATAGCGGCCTTTAGCTCATTTGCATTGTTGGGTCTGGTGTCTTTCAGCTTCTTCTTCACAATACCCCACAAATTCTCGATGGGGTTCAGGTCAGGGGAATTGGCAGGCCAATCAAGGACAGTGATGCCATGGTCAGTACACCAGTTACTGGTGGTTTTGGCACTGTGGGCAGGTGCCAGATCTTGGTTGTGCAGCGTTTCCTGCCACATTTCCCCCTTCCAACACACTTTTTGTGAATGTGCTTTGAAACTGCACTCTGTGAACATCCTGCTCTTTGAGAAATTTCTTTTTGTGTCTTACCCTCCTGATGGAGGGTGTCAATGATGGTCTTCTGGACAGCAGTCAGATCAGCAGTCTTCCCCATACTTGTGATTTAGTTTACTGAACCAAGCTGAGTGTTTTTCAAGGCTCAGGAAACCCTTGCAGGTGTTTCGAGTTAATTAGACGATTCAAGTGATTAGTTGAATAGCCTACTAGTATACTTTTTCACGATATTCTAATTTTCTGAGACACTCCTGTACATGAACCGCTTCCAAACACTTTTAAGCCAAGGCTGTGAGACTTTTTCAAGGACTAAGTGGAATAGGGATCTGAAGTTAACCTACCTGCTTCTGAACGACGAATGAAGGTGGTCATGGGGTTAAATTGTAAGTAGCTGTAAAGTGGGTTCTCACCATAACAGCTGCTGTGACTTAGTCCACAACACCTGGTTGATTATATAAGCACAAATCGTTTCAGAATATAGTTGATTTGCACAGTGTCAAAAATGTAAAAGAAGGGAGGTTTGTTGTGCTATCACAGAACGGTACTGGGAAAGTCCTTAAAGAATGTATTGTGGAAGTAAGCCTTCAAGTTACACTATGATGTTAAGCACAACATAACATGGTGATTGAATAAAACCTCCAGTTGTTGAGACAGCGGTGAAAGAAAGTTTTTTTTTTTTTTTATATTGTCTTTGAGGAACCGAGACAGTCAAATAGCTTATTTGGAATTCTCTGTCAGCGTGTTGTAAAAGTAATGGCACACGAAAAATATTGAGCGTGTGAGTGAAGATGAAGTGCAATAGGGAATGCTTTTTGCAAAATTAGGGCGAATAAGGCCTGTGCGCTGTGCAGGGACAGACAGCTGTGTATAATGAGCAGAAGCTTTTTGTGAAAGTTGTCATGTAGACAGGAAATTCTGTGAAAACAAAGTAAGGAAGTGGTTATATGCCTGTCAAAATATTGTGTAAATGACTTTGGTTTAAAAATTGTAGAACATAACATTGGTAATGCTTCAGCCTCATCTTACGGCACATTTGACACAGTAGCATAGTGTAGCCCAGCCAAGACCAAGACAACTTTATTTATAAAGCACTTTAAAAACAGCAGGCACTGACCAAAGTGCTGAACAAAAAGAATCATTAAAATGAAGAAAACGTTAGAATTTAAAACAAATTAAAATGTTAAAAGTAATAAATCCAAAACAAAATACAACATAGACCAGTAGAAAATAAAATGTAAATTAACAACGTATACTGGGTCAAAGGCCAAAGAAAAGAGGTGGGCCTTAAGACCACATTTAAAAATGTCTATTGAAGAGGCTTTTCTAATTTGCAGCGCAAAGTGTTCCATAATTTGAGTTGCAGCAGCAAAAGTCCAATCTCTCTGTGTCATTGGCACCTCCAGCAACAGCTTGTTAGCTGGTCTGAGTGACCAAGGAGGGGAGTGGGGTTCAGTCGCTCAGAGAGGTAGGGAAGGGTAAGACCATTTAATCAATTAAGAGTTAAAATGGAGAGGGAACCAGAGCAGGGAGGATAAAATGGGAGTAAATTGCTCTCTCATCCCCAGTGTTTTGCAACAACCGAAGACGCAACAAAATAAGGATGACTTACTAACACCAAGGTACAACGGATTACAGTAATCCAGCCAAGTTGTAACACAGGCATTGATTACTGTTTTGAAGTTATTTTTTGACAAGATGCTTTTTATTTTGAACAGTTGCCTCTGATGAAAAAAGCTGGATTTCACTGTTGCATTGATCTGCCCATCCAGTCTTAAATCACTATCCATTTAAAACCAAGGTTTGTGACAATAGGCTTTCTGTGATCTGCCAGACATCCGACGTCTATATAAGAAGAAGACCCACCAGTGACATTTGGACAAAACAATCATTACCTCGTTCTTAAAATACATTCATGCTTTTAATTACTCAAGACATTCATTTAAACCTTGCATATAGTAGTATAGTAGGAACAGAGGAGGAAGTGCAATCATTTAATTCAACTCAAAAAGTTCTCTCTGCCAGGTATGGTCTAGATGGGGACACACAGTTTGATCACGAGATAAGCAAAGATGCCACAGAGTTCTTTGGCATATCCAAAAAAACATACAAAAACTGAGTGCCCCTGCTCTTATATGTCATGAATACCAAATGTCTGTGGCTCAAATATAAAGCAATAACCAAAAATGAAATAATAATTTGTTTGCCCCGGTGGTCAGATGCTAAAAACTGAAAGTGAAGTTTACTCTTTCATTAATTCAGATAATTATTTGACCACTTGGGGGCCTTCAGAGCATTAAAAATCCCTTTCTAGAGGGTTAATGCATACCAGAATAAGACAAAAGTAAAAAAACAAAAAACAACAGTAGTGGATCATGCAAAAAGTCACTTCTTTCATTCCTGTGGATTCGACACCCTTGATCCCAACATAAGCAAGGCAGGAGTGCATTAGAAGCAAGGCACAAAAAACGGTACCAAAAAACCTTAATCCAATATCAACAGAAAGACATAATACTTGATTCAGTTAATGATATTGTGGAATCTTTAAAGGCATAGATTCTTTAAAAAAGATCTGAATAACGTATTCATTAATAGTGTGACAGTATTTTAATTGCTCTGGAAATGGCCCCGTTAATAATTTCTGACACAAAGAGGAATTTTTAAAGCGTTTCTGTATAAATTACATGTAAACATGTATTATTTTAACATCGGTGGGAAGAAAGCTAATTTTGACAGCAGCTTTAGATAAAAAACAGAAACAACAAACAGTTGTATGTGTGGGTCAAGGTGAAAAACATAGACATATCAACTCTCGGTAAACTCTGCCTTGATGAAACTGCCAAACCAGAACGGTCGATAATTTATATTCCAAAATTATCGCAGTTGACTTTCTAAATTGTCAAACAGAAAGTGTCAGTATGAAAAAAAGATGATGTTACACTAAACCTCTGCCCCAGTAGATTTTTAAGCATGTTGTGCATCAATTCAAATTAAGTCTTCAATTGTGCAAATCAGTGCACATTGTCAAAACAATACCGACGTTTGATGATGAGAATCAACACCAAGCATCTCCCTAGAACATGTCATCAGTGCCACAATTAAAGTGTGAAGAAAAATTATTTGTAATTAAAAGCTAAGCTTCAAGGAAGAAAGGCTTACATTTGTAAGACTATATTTACCTGCACCCTGAACATCTTTCATGTGGGATGATTGAAGGTGCATCAAGTTAACCTCTACTGTTAATTCCCTGGTGCCTTGCAGAAGAAAATACTAAATATAAATGGTGTGCTTCTAGAATCTGTCACCTGAAAACCTCAGAATCTGACAGTGTTTTACTTATTTTTTTCTTAACTAAAATTAATTTCCTACTGTTTTTAGTTGCTGGACATTTTTTTTTAGACTGTAGGGTTATTTCTGGTGATATCATCAAAATGTATTGGTCCCATACACTAAGCTGTTCCATTTATAACAATTACTTGTTTATCAAAGCTGCCTGAACACAACCTGGACATTAACAGTCTTCTTAGCTGAATACAAGTAATAAATTTAATCCTGTATGCACATATACATTGTAATGGGAAGTGTTTTTAGTACCAACCATGATTCATGACATATCAGATGCCATTTTGGAGACAATATTCCTTCAGAGAAGGAAAATCATAAATTGTTTATATATACATTACTGCTTCACTTAATAAGCCATCCTTTGAATGCAACAAATAAAATCAATAGATCAATATGAAAATGCATGCAATCTTCAGTGAGAGTAAAAGAAAAAGCAGCAAAAAAGAAATACATTTTTTAAGAAGGCTAAGAAAATGGGCCATCCTTTTAGAGAGGTTTGGTTTACTCTGAGTACAGCGAGAGGACAAAGATTAAATGTTGACGAAGAAAATTTTAATCCTGTCCCTTGGAAGACATGCCTTTAGTTTTATTTTGAATTTTTCATTCTCACTAGAGGGAAATCAGATGATAGTGGAGTAAATGACTTAGAAGAATAAAACATCAGCTATTGTAGATAAAACGTACAAACAAAAATGTAAATAAAGAACAAAAAACAAAATTACAACAACTGTATAATACAAGCTAAACTTAATCAATTACATATTTAATAAAGGTACATAAACATGTCAGAAATAACCACATGTGCTCAGGTAATGAATCATATTTATTTACATGTTTGTGGAACGTGCTGTCACTGTTCCTAAGAGAAGCTGTATATGAAGTATAAAGCCCACATTTAGCAACATAACAGGCACTAAATTAGCTTAGGAAAGTGATGAGGAAGTGATAACAGGGTCTTACATCTTTCATGTTACCTTGGGCTGATACAATAAATAAATACGGGGCATGCTGACTTGAAGACGGCCCTGTCAAAAGAATCTACCTAAGCTCTTACCGTGGTTATTTCTAGACCTAAAAAATAGTATTATGTCCCATAATAATAATAATAATCTCGCTTGTATCAGTGTCATCACAGTTCTGTAAACCGTCACATGATGCTATTGAAGTAGATTTAAAAAGCAGTTACCTTATGAAAGATAAAAAGTTTAAGAGCTTCACATTATGTGCAGTTAATGATGAAAGCATGTTGAATGACAGACTATCTGTGCTCAAAAAAGCCTGATTTCCTTACTTATGGATTTTGGGTCGGTGGCATCCATCCATCCGTCCGTCTGTCCGTCCGTCCGTCCGTCCGTCCGTCCGTCCGTCCGTCCGTCCGTCCGTCCGTCCGTCCGTCCGTCCGTCCTCTCCTCTACAGATCAACAGTATGTGTGACATGTAATGGTAACAAATGACAACATGGACAGTTTTTCCTTGCTAAATGTGTTATGTTCTAGTTGTAATGAGCACACCTGTTTTTTTCTTAGTAAACTGAATGTGTATTAAGAGCTCCAAAATGTTACTTTGCAATGTTTGCCAATTGTTTCATCCCCTCCCCACTCTCCTATTTGATGTTTTCAGAAATCTTTTTTTATTCTCAGTTTAGCTGCCATTTTATTCAGTCACTTCGTTTTATTTGCTTTCATTGTGATCTGTAACAATGGAAAACACTGCAGGAAAATAATGTTTTGCAACTCACATTGGAAAAGGATAATTCAATTCATTTCCTGCTCTCCTCTGTATGAATAAATATCAGCCTCAGTCATAGAAGCTGTGGTTGTTGCCAGCACAACCTGGGACTTGACTCATCATTATAACACCATGCAAGCAGACTGGTCTAACCGTTTGTGTCATTCCTGCACATAATTTTCTATTTTGTACCACCTTGTGTAATATGAGCCTCTGCTCATTTTATGTATACCTTCAAAACGAGGTTACAGACCCCAATAATTTCTTTGGATTCTCTGATAATTTTGTCTCCTATTTTGTTCATAATTTGCTTAGAGTGCTTTAATCAGGAGTCTGCCTTCGTGCTTTTCGGGAATTGTGCGATTTGAGGTTTCCTATGTACATCTTTTACTTGTTCTGCCCTTCTGCATGTCATTGTATAGGCTGCAGGGGTCAGATCAAGCTTCTAACAGTAAATGCACAATAGTTACTCCCATAAAAAATATTACACCCTTTAATAGCTTGGTGTGGCAGCAGAAGAAGAGTTAAGTATTGATAGTTTCACATTTTTGCTTTCTTTGTTAAATGTTTTAAATTGTATTTATTGCCTGTTTTATGTGCTGGCTGACTGTCAAGCTGCCAAAGGCAAATTTCCATTATGTTTTAAACCATTGGACAATAAAGTCTTCTTTTTCTTAAAAAGTTCAGACAGATCCCACTATAATTCTCTTCTTATTCTGGCTGTTTAATGTTTCTTTTCAACAGGTGTTTTTTTTTTTTTTTTTACAAGCGCAAAACAGTTTTGCAGAATATGAAATCAAAATATACCACTAGTGCTGACTTTACCTTGAATTGCAACGTTGAAGGTAATGTATTTTAGTGAGATTTTATATAGTAAACCAAGCACAAAATAGTGTTTTCTTGTGAAAAGTGGATGATTCACGACTTTAAACAATTTACAAATAGAAAAGTGGAGGGTGACTTTGCATTCAAAGTTCTTTACTCTGATGCTCCTAAATAAAATCAAGACCAACCATCAGAGTCCATGAAATTAGTAAACAGAGTCCACCTGCATGTAATTTGATCTCAACATACTAGTTACAGGTGTTCTGTGAAAGGTCTCAAAGGTTTGTGAGAGAACAAACAGCATGTCGAGGTCCATGAAACACAGCAGGCAGGTCAGTGATGAGGTTGTGGAGAAGTTTGTTTAGCGTTAGACAGTAAAACGATATGGCAAGCCTTAAACATCTCACAGAGCGATGTTCCATATAATCTAAAACTGACTGGCTGGGACAAGGAGAGCATCAGTCGGGAGAGAAGCCAAAATTACAATGGCAACACTGGGGGAGCTGCAGAGAAACACAGCTCAGGTGGGAGAATGCCGTTGTAAGAGCAACTGTTAGATTAGATCCGTTTCTGGAAGAGTGGGTAGGAGAAAGTCTTTGTTGGAAAAAAAGAGCGCAGAAGAAGACCCATTTGCAGCTTTCGAGTGATGTATCGGACACAGCAACCATGTGGGGAGAAAGGTTTCAGCTTTTTGGCACTATGAGTGGGAGGAAACTTGCTCTACACATCAATTGGCACAAACCATAACCACTGTGGAAAACATGGAAGATATACATAGGCTCACCACACTTTTCAGATTTTTGTTTGTTAAACGTTTTGAAAAGCATGTACTATTTTTCTTCCTGTTCATGATTCTGCACCATTTTGTGCTGGTCTGTCATGAAGCACCCCAGTAAGATGCCCTGGAGTTTGTGGCTGTCATGTTTCAAAATGTGAAAAAGCTTGATGGGTATAACTGTTTGCAAGGCAATGTACATCCGTGGAGTTCACAATATTGAGCCGTTTTAAATCCAGTTTTCAGATAACATAAAATCTGCCACTTTGGACATGAGAGCTGGACATGAATACATTGTACATGCATGCCCAGCTTAGATGATGGATTACATCTGTCACCCCAACAGGATACAACTTAAAGAGGCATCACTAACAGTAAACTGCTGTAGTTGTGAATAATGTTCAAAACTTTTCATTCATTCCTATCTATTTAACATGAACTTGACTTTAGGAAATGAAAGCCTTTTAATTGTCTTCTCTGTCCTCCTTCACACCTTGTTCTGCTCCAAGCTACTATATCTAATTTCCACCCTGATGATTATTATGTAGTACATGCTAATAGAATAATGGTGCAAGAAAAGGAGAGTGCAGATGTAATTAGGGAGCAGTGGGTCATCTTATTTGCTTGGAGGAAGATGCAGAGTAGGGAATTACTGAGTCCGTTGTAACTGGAGAGAAGAATGAAGGAAAAAGAGAAAGCTGAGAAACGGAGTATTATTTAAATGCGGCTGAAATGGGAAAAAAGGAGCAAGCAGAGAAGCTCAAGAAACTAGGCTAGGAAAGAGAGAGGCGACAAGAAGAAGAGCAATATTAGACCTTTTTCTCTTTGACATTATAAAAAGAAATTTGTGCTTCAAAGGTCTGTGCAATAGCCTGTCTTCTGTTCTCGAGCTCTGAAGGAGAAAGAAAAAGAAGGAGGAGACAGAGGAACAGAGAGCAAGAAGCCGAAAGTGTGTGTTTATATGCGTGTGTTTGTTTGTGTGTCCAACAAATACTTCTGTAAAGAGCATTAGTCCGCCCACTCTGCTGCCTTCAGTGCCGTTTCTGTCATCTTCCTGCACGGCTGATTATGATCAAAAAAGATTAGCAGGTTGATCTCTTCAATCCTGTGTTGAAAAAAAATTATGCTCATGACGTTGTCTTTTTCAAAGATTTAGTTGTTTCGATTGATCTGTGCTCCAGCTTTCGCATGTGCTGATCTCTCATCTGAGTACATATTCAGATCATTTGTTGAGTTCTTCTTTGGACCTTAAGCAGATTAGCTTCAACAAAGAATAGTTGAAAATAGTGAGTAAGGCAGGTCTGTTGCACTGAAAACCCTTAACTAAATTAGCAGTTGCTAGATGTGTAATAGGAATAGTAACCTTATTTGTTCTGAAGGTTTTCATTATGAGCCTTTTGGTCTGGCGATGATGTGGACCAAACAAATACATTGTTATTTACTGCCATCTGTAGACTGGTACTATTAGAATAAAAAAAAAAGACTACTGGGCTTCTATTCTGAAGCCCAGTAGTCTATTCTTTAAGACGTTTCGCTTCCCATCCAGGATGCTTTCTCGATTCAAAATGTCTGGAGTAGTGTGGGGTTCCAAGCTTTATAGACCTGCTGGCGAGGCCTCGTTAGAGCTTGGATTCTCATGTAGATTAACCAAAGCTGTTAATCTACTGTTAATCTATGATCAGTGGAGCATAGGAACTAAATGCTGCTTCTCCATGTTTAGTTCTGGTTCTAGGTATGCAGAGAAGGCTGGAGCCAGAAGACCTTAGTGGTCTGGAGGGTTTATACGCTGATAACAAGTCTGTGATGTATTTAGGTGCTAAGCCATTCAGGGATTTATAGACTAACAGAAGTATTTTAAAGTCTATTCTCTGAGATACAGGGAGCCAGTGTAAGGACTTTAGAACTGGGGTGATGTGCTCTACTTTCTTAGTCTTAGTGAGGACGCGGGCAGCAGCGTTCTGAATCAGCTGCAGCTGTCTGATCCACTTTTTAGGCAGACCTGTGAAAACACCGTTGCAGTAATCAATTCTACTAAAGATAACTGCATGGATTAGTTTTTCCAGATCCTGCTGAGACATTAGTCCTTTAATCCTGGAAATGTTCCTCAGGTGATAGAAGCCGACCTTGTAATTGTCTTTAGATGCTTTTGGAGGTTCAGGTCTGAGTCCATCACTACACCCAGGTTTCGGGCCTGATCAGTGGTTTCTAGCTGAAGCGACTGAAGCTGTGTGCTAACTTTTGATCTCTCCTCTATTGGTCCAAATATTATTACTTCTGTTTTGTTTTTATTCAATTGAAGAAAATCTTGGCACATCCAGGCATTGATATCTTCTAGGCATTTACTCAGTGCCTGAACTGGTTCATAGTCACCTGGTGACATGGTGATGTAGACCTGTGTGTCGTCTGCATAGTTATGGTAGCTGCTGTTGTAGTTTTTTATTATCTGAGCAAGAGGGAGCATGTAGATATTGAAGAGGAGGGGACCCAGGATGGACCCTTGGGGAACCCCACATGTAATTTTTGTCATCTCTGATGTAAAGTTACCTACTACAGTGATAATGCAAAAAGAAAGGGGGCTCGTTCCATGATGTTTTAATTGCCAAACATCAGTGGCAGAGGTATGTGGCATATTTTACATTTAAATTTTATTACTCCCTTGAAAAGCATTACCTGAATGTGAAAACCCAGCTGTTTGAACGCTGCATGTGTCTCGCTAATAATTTAGACTGGACCAACTCCTGGTTCATCCTTGGGTAAAATGTCCAGATGTCTGAAGGTCCATCTGTTCAAAAATGTATATGCAAGTGTGATCACCATAGTAATTTCCAGCCATCAGAGCATTCAGGAAAGAGATGGGTTCATTATCCCAGAGTTGATTGTGTTTTCTTTTGTGTAAACTGAACAATTTAAACCCAGAACAAAAGCAGAACAGCTTGTGAAGATTCTGGCTGAAGCTGGTAGGAGAATGTTGTTATCCACAGTAAAACAAGTCCTGGACCAACATAGTCTGAAAGACCATTCAGTTTGCAAATGCACACAGGGACAAAACAAGCTTAAGACGTATCCTGTCCAAAGAAACAAAAATTTAAATGTTTGTCCATAATGTCCATTGTTACATTCAGAGGAAAAAGGGTGAAGCCTGCAAGCTGGAGAGGACAACATATATGTGTAGCTCAGGGTGGGTGTTTTAATGCAGGAATGTCTCAAGATACCAGACAGAAAGTTAAAGCTATAGTTGGTGATCCTGTTCAGACAGCCTTTTTGTTAAACTGGGTGAAATGGTCCTTCCAGCCTGACAGTAGTAAATAGATTATGTATTCAGAAAAGGGAATGAAAAAAAATTAGACCTCTGTGGGAGCGGCAGGCCTGTAAAAACTCTGACCAATCCTGTCATTCGGTCCGAATGGCAGGATTGGTCGAAGGATTGGTCCTGCCCACGCCTTCCTCTGTCCCTCCAGTACCGGTGGTTCACCTTATCTACTGGTTGTCTCACGTGCCAATCATTGTGACACGCTCACGTAATGCCAGTGTGCAACTTCTTACAAGTTTATGAGAAGAAGAGAAAGGCCTCAGAAGAAACAAATAATACCAGAATGGATTTGGGAGACTCTTTCACGCGATCACCCTGAGGAGCGGAAGAGCAGGTAAGACGGTCTTGTGCATGCGCAGTTATTCAAAAAGGGACATGGCCATTTCTAACTTACATTTCCGGAAAAATTGCTGACTCTACCTTTAGGCCTTTGGGCATAAATGGTAACCTGGCCAGATTAATAATGTGTAGCACTCCCCGTTCTGTACATTATAAATCTGGTTCTGCTCCCATTGAATCCATTCGGGGAAAGGAGGGGCATTCAGCAGAACTTTCCGAGCTGATTAGATGAAACAGCACCTAATGCCCACCTACCAATGGTTGGTTTTAACCAATCACAGTATCAAATGAAAATGTAAGCAGCAGGCGCCATGAGAAACCACAACAAGTTTGCGCTGGTCAAAGCATTTCTTGCTGTTCTTCTTTCAGAGAACAAATCGGGGATTATGACAAAACAGATGTGATAGCAGCAGCTACGTATGCGTCCTCCTGCGCTGCCAAGTTTATTTTGATTCGACTGTGGGCTTGGCAGTTTTGGTCACAGCTGGTATGTCCCGCCTTAAGCCATAATACAGCAACGTTATTGGCCCAAACCGTTTTTGGTTTGGGCCCAAACGATTGAGATGGGAGCGGGACAAGAGAAATCTCGTGTGTTTGTGATTAATACCACAAGAATTCAGCTTGCAGGCAAGGTTACATAAATGGGTTTTCAAAATTAACGATGAAACTAAGCATACCACTAGATTCGTTGAAAAAGGCCTTAAGGACAGGAAAGTCAATCTTTCAGAGTACCCATCACAAAGACCTGATCTGAGTCTCAGAACATTTTTGGGCAGAATTAAGAAGCAGTGTGTGAAGGTGGCTTACAAATCTGACTCAGTTACACTAATTGCGTCAGGAGTAAGAGGTCAAAATTCTGGCAAACTATTGCAAGAAGTTTGTGGGAGAAGACCCAGAAGGTTTACCACTTCATTTGAGACCATGAGTCTACCAAAAACTGAAGTTGTTTATGCTTCTCAATTTAAAGCAATAAAAATCTTTAGAAATCCTCTCGTTATTTTGTCATTCAGCAAATACAAATGATTTTGATCATCCTAACTGACCCAAAACAGTAAAGAATTAGTCTGATTTTTCATTAGACAATGAGAAATTAAGGTTTTGTGTCCTTTTCAAGAATGCAACTAAACATCTGCTTTTATCTATATTTTTTATGTTAGAACAGGGATGTTGTGTGTTTATGTATAACAAAAAGCTGCGAATCTGAATAAAAAGATTATTTTTAGTTAGCTAATTTTCTAAGTTTGCATGTTTAAGTCAAGATAATTTTTTTTACATTCTTGAAAGATGGAAGGTATATAATTTCCTACTTTTTCCACCCGTGAATAAAGGACCTTTTTTGTTCATTTCCCTAACTATAACTGTGTTGAAAGCACAACGGCTGTGACTTCAATCTGAAATATGCACCAAATGCGGATTTTTTTTTTTTGTGTGTAGAGTTACAACCCTAGGAGTCACTGACACTAATCCTGCTTTCTAATTTAAACTCAAGATTGGCTGGATGGCTTCACACAGTGAAAGCGAGGATTTTACTATTGATATGCAGTGCAGCTACAGTATTCTAATATGTGAACAAAAAACAACACTATTAAAAGCTAATTTGTAAAAAGTGTTATAAAATTGGCTCGCTCATGGAAGGCACACACATTGCAGTATAAGTGTACAAGGAAAAAATCAGTCTGGTTTGAGTTTCATACCAATGAGAAAAAACAAGATTACAGTCATCAAAAGATAATGGTTATCTGTTTATTCCTATATGTCAATCTCTCTATTAGTGGTGGGTGATATGTACTTTAACATTTATCACAATATATTGTGGTAAGGTTGTGATAACAATAAAAGGGATGATAAAAGACTATTTACAGCTTCTTGCAGTCTTTTTCAGTTAACTGTGTGGCTGTGACTGCATGTCGATTATTGCCCAACAGGGACAAATACTGTACTTAAAAACATTTAAAAAATGTAACAAAATTCCAAATATGTTTCATCACGACTCTAGTTACATAAAGAAGTGTGATTTTTATTACCAAACTCCACAGTAACTGCATTTAATTATATTTTGGAATTCATTGATATTTATTGAAACCAACAGTGGAGAAAATAACAAAAATAACAATCCTGACAATCCTGACATTTTTGGAGGCTTTTGAGACAATGTAAATTGGAATTTATCATTGTAAGATAAACCCAAACTTTTATCATGAAAAACCCAAACTCTTATCAAGAAATTTTTCACGATAACAATAAGACGTTATGATAAGGGCCTAGCCCTAACCTGTATTACAGGTGCGGGTCATATAATTAGAATATCATGAAAAAGTTGATTTTGTTTTTTCAGTAATCCCATTCAAAAAGTGAAACTTGTACATTATGTTCACTCATTGCACTGATATATTTCCAATGTTTATTTCTTTCAATTTTGATGATTAGAACTGACGAATAATGAAAACCCCAAATTCAGTATCTCAGAAAATTAGAATATTACTTAAGACTAATACAAAAAATTATTTCCATATATGTTGGCCAACTGAAAAGTACTCAGTACTTAGCTGGGGCTCCTTTTCCCTGGATTACTGCAGCAATGCGGCGTGGCATGGAGTCCATCAGTCTGTGACACTGCTCAGGTGTTATGAGAGCCCAGGTTGCTCTGATAGTGGCCTTCAGCTCTTCTGCGTTGTTAGGTCTGGTGTATCACTTCTTCCTCTTCACAATACTCCACAGATTTTCTATGGAGTTAAAGTCAGTCCAGTTTGCTGACCAGTTAAGAACAGGGATACCACGGTCCTTGAACCAGGTACTGGTAGCTTTGGCGCTGTGTGCAGGTGGAAAGTCCTGTTGGAAAATAAAATCTGCATCTCCATAAAATTGGCCAGCAGCAGGGAGCATGACGTTCTCTAAAACTTCCTGGTAGACGCCTGCGTTGACCTTGAACCTCAGAAAACACAGTGGACCAACACCAGCAGATGACATGGCACCTAAACCATCACTGACTGTGGAAACTGTCATCTGGACCTAAAGCAACCTAGATTCTGTGCCTCTCCTCTCTTCCTCCACACTCTGGGACCTTGATTTCCATAGGAAATGCAAAACTTACTTTCATCAGAGAAAATAACTTTGGACCACTCAGCAGCAGTCTAATCCTTTATGTCTTTAGCCCAGGCAAGATGCTTCTGACGCTGTCTCTTGTTCAGGACTGGCTTGACACTCGGAATGCGGCAGCTGTGACCATGTCCTGCATACGTCTGTGTGTGGTGGTTCTTGAAGCTCTCACTCTAGCTGCAGTCCACTCTTTGTGAATCTCCCTACATTATTAAATGGGTTTTATTTCACAATCCTCTCCAGGGTGCGGTCACCCTTATTGCTTGTACACTTTTTTCTACCACATTTTTTCCTTCTCTTCACCTCTCTATTCATGTGCTAGGACACAGAGCTCTGTGAACAGCCAGCCTCTTTAGCCATGACCTTTTTTTGTCTTGCCCTGTTTGTACAAGGTGTAAATGGTCGTCTTTTGGACAACTGTCAAGTCAGCAGTCTTCCCCATGATTGTGTAACCTATAGAACTAGACTGAGAGACCATTAACAGGCCTATGCAGGTGTTTTGAGTTAATTAGCTGAGTGTTGCACCAGGTGTCTTCAATACTGGACATTTTCACAATATTAAAATTTTCTGAGATACTGAATTTGAGGTTTTCATTAGTTGTCAGTTATAATAATCAAGATTAAAAGAAATAAACACTTGACATATATCAGTCTGTGTGTAATGAATGAATATGATATACAAGTTTCACGTTTTGAATGTAATTACTGAAAAGAAATCTACTATTTCATGATATTCTAATTATATGACCAGCACCTGTATCTCTTGGGGTCTGTACTATTCTCCTTTTTTCTAAATTCTAAAACCAGTATGTGTTCATGTCTACATGCACCAACCATTTTTTATAGAACAGAGATGCTCCCACAGCCTCCAAAACAGCAACTGTGAATTCAGTCCTGGGGAGACAGAGTGATGATCAAGGCGCAAGCTACTTAGATTCATACCAGACCTGCTGTTTACCACAGAAAAAGATAACAGCAAGAAGCTCATCTTAGAGACATAAAAAAACAACAAAAAAACTTTAGAAAATATAAACATCTTAGGTTGGTGGTTCGCAGCAGCCCATAATGAAGCTTATCTTTCTTCTTCTAATGGCAGCAAGCTGAGCCTAATGTTTTTTTGTTGTTGTTTTACTTCACATTATCCTGGTTTAAGACTCATTCTTGTTTATTCCATAGTAACTTTAATGAAATGTCTCTGAATTTCACAACTTATTACATTTAGTTATAGGATTGAAAGGCTGTATTAAAATAATTATTAACTAATGCTAACGTTCAGGACCTAAATTGGGATCTGTTGTGCCTGAGTGGTCTGTTTTTAAGCTGCAAATTAGTTGCATAATGCTGACAACATTTGGGGATAAAGCAACTTCCTCGCTCTGCTAGAAAAAGCTATGCAAGTATTTTGCAAGTCTGTTGAGCTTTCAGTGAGAGTGTATCTAACGGGGATTTAAATGGCCAATTTTCCCTTCACTTGAGAGTTTCACAACATGGATAATGAGGAAGAAAAGCATTAAAAAATGTATTAAAAAGTGAGGAGGAATGCATAAATACATTACTGCTGGGGGAAAAAATCAAACTGAACACTGGCATTTAATGAAATTCAGGTTGTAATCTTTTATTTCTGTTGTCCTAAAGTCTTTTTTTCTTCTATCACATCTTTTAATTTCAACAGTTGTAAACAAATCAGTGTTTTCCAACATCAGTGCATGGGTAGTCCTCATCAAATAACTAAAATCAAAATATCTCTGACACTTTGACAGTTTTGTTATTCAAAAGGTTTGGTTTGTTGCTATGACTTTTATTCCAGCTTCCAGAAGCTTTTATTTATGTCTCCTCCATTTTATTGAGATGTTATGTGGTAGGCCAACACACTACTATGAGCTATATAACAGTGAATTAGAAGAAAAGGAAACATTGAGATGCATCGGGAATAACGGATACATAGTTTTAAAAGTTTTTTAAAATAAAATCAGAAAAGTGTTGCATGTAAATGTATTCAGCTCCTGAGAGTAAGTAAAACTTTATTTCTACAGTAGCTCTCAAGCTATAAAATCACAAACTGCTTCAAAAGAACAATGCATTAAAAACTAATCTATACTTGGTAAAACCAAGTTCATCTGCTGTTACAGCAGAAAGTCTTTTGATGAATGCTTCGAACATCAATTTTGCACATCTAGAGAATAAACTAAAACGTGTCCATTCTTTTCTGCAAAATAACTTAAAATCAGATTGGATTTAGGTGTGAACTTTGACTTGGCCATTATGACACATGACCCACTTTGATCTAAACCATTCCACTTTAGCTCTTGGTCTATGTTTTGCATGACTATCACACTGAAAGGTAAAGCTCCAGACCAATCTCAAGTCTTTTGCGCCCTTTAACAGTTTTTATTCCTAAATTGACCTTTATGTCACTCCTTCTGTCTTCGCCTCAACTCTGAGTAGCTTTTTTTTCTATCCCTACAGCATTAGACTGCCACCATGTTTTACGATGGCGGTGGTGTGTTCAGGGTGATGAGTAGTATTACCATTTCAGCTCAAATAGTAATTTGCATGCATGTGAACGTTCAACTACGAACTTACTGAGTACCTTCTTCCTCCCACAGGTAGGCTGCATATCTCCTATATAATTTGTGGCAAACCAGAAATGCCACTTGCCATTGGTTTCTGTGTTTCACGCTACATAAAGGCCGTTTCATGTATTGGACTTTATTTATTATGTTGATGTTTATTATGTCAGATTTCTTGGATTTGGAGCTAACTTTGGTTCACATTAGTACATTACTGCTTTATTTTAGTTTGTGTGGCCTCTTCTGTTCTATGTTCTCTTTACGTCCTTTTTTTGTACTGTTACTTAGCTTCCTAGTCTCCTGTTGGTTTGAGTCCGTATTATTTCTGGCTGTTTGTGTGCTGATTATTAGTTTCTGGTCTGTGTTTAGTTCCTGTTCTGCCATTCATTGTCTTTCACTCCCTCTGTCTGTGTGCTCTGATTGCACTCTCAGCTGCCTCCACTCAGTTCATTAGTCTCGCCTGTTTCTTGTTCTATTCATCAGTTCACCTCAGTATATATTCCCCTTTGGGTCTGTGGATGCTGGTCCATCTGTCCTGTCTAATTCTGTCCTCCATCATCTTCCTTCCATGATCCTTGTTTGTCTTTTTATGTATTCACTTGCATGCGCTTCAGTTTACTTTTTTATTTTTGGATGTTGGACTTTGTTTTTGTACGTTGCTTTTTGTATTATTAAAAATTTTATTTTATCTCCCTTATGGCGACATTTATTCTACCACAACCACTACCCCTTTTGTGAGAGGCCAGATATTTGTCTACAAAAATTTGAAAAAGGTAAACGGCATGATTCCAGTGGTTAAACACATACACAATTTGTGCAAACGGTAACTGCTTAAGTAAAAACCAACATCTTATAAACACTACTAAATAAAAACAGGAGTGTTCCCTGGAGTCAGAAGTAGAGGATGAATGACACTTGGAGGAGAGTCCACAGAGGAGATGGATGCAGATGCAGAGAGCAGAAGCACCATGAGAGGAGCAAACTTATCAAATGAAATCAGTAAAAACACTAATCAACCATGACACAAACCCTGGAGAGAAGCTGAGGGAGGCAGGACTGAGAGTTCAGACAAATCTCAGGAATTATTCAGTTTCAGCTCATTTGAAAACTGAGTATAAAACACGAGCAAAAAAATCTTCTACATACACCTGCTCTGTATCTACTAAAGGATTCAGTGGCATTCTACAGCATCAGTTTTATCCATATTGTTAATGAGGTGCAATTGGACTGAAAGCCGTTTGACAAACAGACAGATGAGCATGCGTTTGTTTTACCATATGGTCAAAATATTTAACAAGTGTGTCCTAATGAATTTTAACATTACAAGTAGAAAATGTAAAAAAAAAAAAAACTGAGACAGGTTCTTCTTTGTTGAAGCGTTTCATCTCTTCAAGAGAGTTCTTGGGTCTGAGGAAGTACATGTAAACTCAGCCTTATAAGCAGTACCGTTGCATAGTGGATCAACAAGTTTACCTGAAAATCTAAACTGGTTGTCTACATGCAAAAGAGGACCATCAGCAAACTGCTGAAACTGATCGTTTAGTAGCTCTGATGGTAACTTATTATTCCCAGGGGGCTGAGTCATGCTTGCAATAACAGCATTGTAAGAGGGTAAGAGGAGGACAATTGAAACTGGAGCCCTTCACCCTTGTTTAACGACAGGCAGTTTCTGTTCACAAAAATAGCTCCCTTTATTCCCCTTTCTAACCAATGTCAGAAAACCAGTCAGTATCTGGTGTGACCACCATTTGCCTCATGCAGTGCAACACATCTCCTTCACATAGAGTTGATCAGGTTGTCAATTGTGGCCTGTGGAATGTTGGTCCGCTCCTCTTCAATGGCTGTGCGAAGTTGCTGGATATTGGCAGGAACTGGTACACGCTGTCGTATACGCTGATCCAGAGCATCCCAAACATGCTCAATGGGTGACATGTCCGGTGAGTATGCCGGCCATGCAAGAATTGGGACGTTTTCAACTTCCAGGAATTGTGTACAGATCCTTGCAATATGGGGCCTTGCATTATCCTGCTGCAACATGAGGTGATGCTCTTGGATGAATGGCACAACAATGGGCCTCAGGATCTCTTCACGGTATCTCTGTGCATTCAAAATTCTATCAATAAAATGCACCTGTGGTTGACATTCCTGCTGTCAGCATGCCAATTGCACGCTCCCTCAAATCTTGCGACATCTGTGGCATTGTGCTGTGTGATAAATCTGCACCTTTCAGAGTGGCCTTTTATTGTGGACAGTCTAAGGCACACCTGTGCACTAATCATGGTGTCTAATCAGCATCTTGATATGGCACACCTGTGAGGTGGGATGGATTATCTCAGCAAAGGAGAAGTGCTCACTATCACAGATTTAGACTGGTTTGTGAACAATATTTGAGGGAAATGGTGATATTGTGTATGTGGAAAAAGTTTTAGATCTTTGAGTTCATCTCATAAAAAATGGGAGCAAAACCAAAAGTGTTGCATTTATATTTTTGTTGAGTGTAATTTGGGCATCTGATCAGGATGCCCCATTGGCGTCTCCCCTTGGGGAGACGTCCCACTGGGAGGAGCCCCCTGGGAAGATCCAGATCTACCTGGAGGAACTAAATATCCCATCTGGTCTGTGAATGCCTTGGGATAACCCAGAATGAATGAATGAATGAATGAATGAATGTATGTATGTATGTATGTATGTATGTATGTATGTATGTATGTATGTATGTATGTATGTATGTATTTCAACCACTTAAGGCAGCTGATGGACTCTAAACCTAAGATGACTGCGTGTTTGTTTTTTCAGGAAGGTGTCAAAATTTGTCTATGGATGAACCCAGAACCACACACACGGGACTAAAAATGAAAAGTCTTTATTGAAGGATTGATGGGATGGAGGGTAATGTAACCAGCGAGGTAGGACTGCACGGGAACCAGGGTGAAGATGATGGCAGGAGCTGACGGCCCGGAGAGAGAGTTCCTGGAGCCCAGAGACAGGTAGCAGAATTCACAGTTCGTCACCGAGCGAGCCAGAGCACAGCAGCAGGTTACTCAGCACTGCAGAGAATTCACAGCACGGCAGAGTGCAAACCTTGAACAGAAGCAGAGGTGGCAGGTTTCCAGTAGCAAGCAGGAGACCTGTGGACAGGCATGGAGTAGGTACTGAATGATGACGGACCGGCAGGGAAGTGACAAAAAAGGAAGGCTAAAATAAGGAAGCTGCCAGGTCAAATGAGTCTGACTGATTGATTGACCAACTACCAACAGGTGTGACTGACTGCAAGAGGAGTGAAGTGAAGGCTGAGTGAGAAGGGGAGGAGGAAACTGAAAACTAACAATAAATAAAGTCAAATCATAACTAAAACCCAAACGAGGAAGAAAAAATGAAATCTAATGGTAAACAAAAGCCGAATCAAAACTAAACCATGTCAGAAGGCAGTTTTTATATTCTATGCAGATGACATTATATTACCCCCTGCATAGAATAAGGGGCTCTTAAACCCACATCCCTAGATGACACTAGGGATTAGCAGGTTAGCCCCAAGCCTCACCTGCCACCCAACTTGCATTGTACCCAATCTCGATGTTCCTATCTGCAGGTGGTGGACCCACATAGAAGGGGCCTCCTTTAGCTTCTTTGGGTTGAGCGCCTCAGGAGCCAAGGCTCGGCTACCACGTGCTCACTGGTGAGCTCCCCCCCCCCACGCTTCCATTCAGGATGGTGCCCTGATCTCCTTCATCTGGGCTTCGCCTTCTGTTGTGGTCTGCCATATCATCGAGATTTTTAAATTGCTCTGTGTAACCCTTCCCATTAGGCCAATTCGCCATGGGAGACCCTACCAGGAGCTGAAGTTCTGGACAACATAGTCTATATTTCTAATTTCCTTTTTGTATATTTGTTCTAAAAGTCTTCATTGAGAGCAAAGCAGAACCAGAATAAAATTCCTTGTTGTATGAACCAACTTGCCGATTAAAACTGGCCCTGATTCTTTTTTTTTTTTTTCTTAATTTTTTTTTTTTTTTTAATTTTCACCTAAACTAGTGCACTCTCACAAACTCCCACAGGTGCAGGGTTCCAGGTATTAAGTGTTCACTTATATACAGAAAGCCTGTCATTTATTTATTTTCTTTCACTTTCTTTTTTCAGGTATCACTTTACACATGTCAGCTTAAATAATAATACATATGATTTAGCAATGGCATCAAGGTGTTACTCGATTGTACCTGTTGCTTTATGTCCATTGGTTGTGCTGTTCTTTTTGAGTCTCTTTCCAGATGATGGAGCAGACAGAGGACGTTTTATCATTCTCTTCCTTTTATCTCTTCTTTCTTTCACCTCTTCTCTTTCTTTTTTTTCTCTTCTTGTTCATCCTTTACTCTTCTACTTTCCCATTGTAGTGTCCATATAATTTGAAATTCTCCCTGCAGGAATCACAATAAAGCTATTTACACGCACAAATCAAGCGAAGCACAATGGCGAAAGCTGTTTGCTCCACTTGTGAAAGCAAAATCTGTCGAGCTCTATTTGGCATTAAGACATCAATTCCTATTGCCACATTGCTAGACAGGACACTGGGAAAAAAAAAACTGGCCCTGATTCTGATTTACTCCAATTTCCCTTATGTCTGTTGAACAATGCACAGTAATATGAAATAAACAAAGCACTGGATCAGAGATTTTAGTCTCAATTTTTTTTTTATGAAATCACTGGTGTCCTTCTAGGAATTGTGTAAAGGCATAAAAAATGTGTCAGGGTTAAGCCCAGAATAGCTCTGGCCCATTTTAACATCTACTAATACAGTATTAACTGTTTATATAATGTATGACTGACTGAGATTGAAATTATACAATCAGCATTACTTTTTATTTTCTTCTGATGTGACTTCTGTACACCCAATATTTTAGGCATATGAAAGTATCTGTGTCCTGATACTATTTCTGCAGAAATAGCTAAATTGGTCTATTGGTCAATTTCCTGTTGGGTGGCTTCAAACTTGGGAAAATGTTCTGCTAGAGAATAAGAGTATTTTAACATATTTTATCAATCAATCTGCTTTCATGCACTCGTTTTTGATTCTACACTTTTGACAGCGGTGGACTAAATTGAAGCTACCACCAGACTTCCTCAATATGTTCACAGTGAGAAAAATGTGTAATTTGCAAAGTGTTAGCTAAACTCAGTTCATTACCAGCCTATCAGTTGTAAAACAGAGAAAATGTGTTCTATTATTTTATTTTCCCTTTATTTTCCTTTGTGTTTTCTTTTCTGAAAATGAACCAGCAGTCTTGGAATCTGTAACTCAAGGCAAACAACTTGTTGAAGATGTAGCTGACTTTCAAATTTCAGTCAGTACATGACAATGGAGCAACATTTTAAGACAAATTTATAACTACTTGTTTCTCTAAACTATGAAATTAACAAATTTTTGTGATCAATTAACATATTTATTAAAAGATTCTCATCTTAATGTTTTTTTTTGCGCTTGTAGCAAGCAATTGACATTAAACTGACAGGAAATGGGGTCGAGAGAGAGGGGGAAGACATACGACAAGGGTTCACGTCGGGACAGCCACGTTGAAAACTGAGACCACAGATATAGGTCGCGTGGTCTACCCCTGCACCACTGCTGCACCCAAAGTTTCTCATCCTTTTACCTAAAATGCTGAAAGCTGATTATTTATTTCATAATAGCTCAATGTTTTCAGTCTCCAGTGTGGCAGATGGAGATCAAAACAGTTTTGAAGCATTATAGAAAATTAAGTGGTGGCAAAACTTAACAGTCGGCGACTAAATGCAAATAATTCACAAATCAGACAAAAAGGTATGCCATGTTATGGTGTGCTTGTCAAAATGTAAAGCTTTTTTCACAAGGTTGTTTCCTGTAGTGCATTGTCAGATTCTGCAGATATTCAGAACTTCTTGATTAGATGCAGTATACAGCTAATTTACCTAATTGTATCAACTGAATGCTGTTCTCGTTTTCTTTTCAAAGAAAGTCTACAACATTTTAAATGGATATGTTATTGGTCCTCTGCTCAGCTCACATATGGATTTAATAGAATATGACCGCAATACTTTGGTGACCTTCAACTATAGGCTACAGAAGCCTTTATTCTCTCTGTTAAAAAAGCTTCCCTCTGTTGGAGCTACACTTTAAAGGTTTTTGGATTTTGCAAAATAATTCATCCTCTCTGCTTTTGAGCTCCTTATACAATAAAAGATAACAATTATAACACAGTTCTCTACGACAGGACAATATTAGGTAGCATTAAAAAAATCTGTTTAGCTTAATTACAAGACATTCATGATTTGGAGGTCAAGTCTGCATTTCAGAAATCTGATATTAAAGCAAACCAGAAAATGAAATTTAGTGTTTTTTTGATTACCCATTTGCATAGGTTGAACTTGTAACTCATTTATACTCCATATATATTCACAACCTAAATATAACAAAGCATAACACTTAAACATTTCGGTTGTTGGTTCTGTGTTTGAGATTCTGAGTACTAAGAACATGACTGGGAGGACAAAATCATCCCAGTGAGGAAAGTGCACCATATATTGTTTTCCCCCCCTCCTCAGCAGACATTTCTTCTCACAAAGAACCCTTTTTCTTAAGAATGTCAAATGTCTAATTTGTACACTGCACTTTTGGTCTGTCCTCTGTCGAGTTCGGCTTTGAACTAAAACCACCCTCCTACATCCTTTTCTATTTTGGGTTAAAGCTCAGACTAGCTGGGGTTCTAAAGACCTCTGAATCTAACGAGTATTACCCTGTTTAGAATTCCTGTGAGACCTTTTCAGCTAGATAAGTAGGACACGACTGATCTACTAACCACCTCCGTCCTAGGGCCACACCCTTCTTCAGCGGACAGGTCAGGCAACCTAGTAGCCTGAGGCCACCTATTTCCCGACCCTAGTTAATGGTGGCTCCTACCTTTATACTACGGCACTTGTTACACGATCAGTATATTATTAAAAACTCAAAAGTCCCTAAGGGTGTTGTTTTAAAGTTTGGGCTACAGGCAACCTTTTAAGACCTCCTAAATATTTCTAGAACCGTACACCATGTCTGTTTTACAATCATAGAATAACTCAGAAAAATGTTGACCCAATAAGTGAATGTCCATAACTTCTAATAAAGTTTTATATGCTTCTTTAATTAGTATGCTTTAGCAGGGGATTAGCAACACCATTAAGCAATTTAACAAATTACAAATTAAAATTTAATCAACTTCCTATCTCTTATCTAAGGCTGCTTAATAATGCGTTCAGGAGAGGATTTTAAATTTGGAGGAGCAAACTGATCCGAACCTCAGATGGAATCCCAAAGTGTCTTTGTGTCAGGGTTCTCTGTGTCTTGCTGCTCTAACTCTACTCCTCAGGTGTGTCTAGTTGGCTGAGGAGGCGTGGCCCACACCTGCAGCTCGTTGCAGGCGGCTTCCTCTGGCTTCTTAAGCAGAGCGCTGACAGATGGAAGACGCCAGAGCCTTAACCAGTCGTGGTACGACGTGGCCTCTGTCCCAACTCTCGGAAACCAGCTTGTGAGTTTTTTTACTCTTTGTTTTTTGACTAATTTTTGGATCTCTCTGTTTTCGCCTCAGAGTTTGGTGCTTGGATGCACTCACCTGTCTTGACGTCTCGTCCGAAGAAACAGACCAGCAGAACCTGTCTGCTCAGATTTTGCTCTGGCGCTCCCCTCATACTTCCTGGATGTTACCCAGCGAGGCCTGAGATCCCCTTTCCCGGGTTCTGTTGGTTCTGTGTTCACTCTGGTCAATCCATCTGTCAACCGTTGCCGATGAGGCTCGCTCAGGATCCCTCGCCAGTTACATCTGCCGTCCTCAGCCACTAGCCGCCTATCTCCAGCAGCGTAATGTCATAGAGTCCTCCCGACGCTACTTCTTCCCGGTTAGGTCCGCCCAGCCCAATGGTAAGCAGCGCCACTTCTAGCAATTCTCCGGGTTCTCCTTTCAGAGTTACTCACTCCCTCTCTCTTGCAGACTCTCCAGCCGTGACGTTCTGACCCAGCCGAATCGCCTGTAGTTCCGTCCGTAGATCTGCCTGTTTCCAAAATAAACATCTTAAAACTGTGCATTGCCTCCCGTTCGTATCTGCATGTGGACTCGTCACCTGAAAACCATGACAGAAGAAGGCTCTGGCCTTAAGCTTATCGTTAGTCTTTCCAATGAATGAATGTGTGTAGACAGAGACGCTCCTCCGGCTATGTGCACACTGCCCTGCCTAATCACACAAACACGGAAGCGGCCCCCACTGAGCAGAACTATGATGTAGGCGATCGTGAGCTACTAGCCATTAAATTAGCTTTGGAAGAGTGGCGGCACTGGCTAGAGGGATCCAAGCAGCCCATCATAATATGGACAGATCACAAGAACCACTCCTATCTGCAGTCAGCCCGTCGACTCAACTCCAGACAAGCCCGTTGGTCTTTGTTTTTCTCTCGATTCAACCTCACCATTACCTACAGACCTGGCTCCAGGAACGTCAAACCGGATGCTCTTTCTCGTCAATTTGCCCCGTTCGAACAGGAGAGAGAGCCGGAACCTATTCTTCCCCCCACATGTACTGTTGGAGGTCTGCATTGGGATCTGGAGGACAGGATCAACCAGGCCCAACTATTAGACCCGGACCCTGGTACGGGTCCGCCTGGACTTAAGTATGTTCCCCAGTCTGTTCGCCCTGAGGTTTTACGCTGGTGTCATGATGCTAAGTTTCCCGCCCATCCGGGTATTTATAGAACCCAGTCTCAGGTGTCCCGGCGATTCTGGTGGCCGTCATGGACCAAAGATGTCAGACTATGTTCTAACCTGTCCTGTCTGCGCCCAGAATAAGTCTTCGACCCAGCCACCTTCTGGGTTGCTAAATCCTCTTCCTATCCCCAAACGTCCATGGTCCCACATTGCCATCGACTTCGTTACAGGTCTCCCTGTATCCCAAGGTGTGTCAACAATTTTGACAGTTGTTGACCGGTTTTCGAAGTCATGTCATCTTATCCCCATCCGTAAGTTACCTAACGCTCTCCAGACTGCCCAGCTCCTCATAAAACATGTTTTCAAACTCCACGGTATCCCAGTTGACATTCTTTCTGACCGGGGTCCTCAGTTTATCTCTCAGGTCTGGCGGCACTTTTGCTCTGCTCTGGGTGCTCGTTACACACTCACCTCCGGATACCATCCTCAAACCAATGGCCAAACAGAACGAATGAACCAACAACTAGAGACCACCCTCCGCTGCCTCACGTCATCTTCACCTACTGACTGGAACAAGTTTTTGCCCTGGGTAGAGTATGCCTTGAACTCACACATCACCTCAGCCACGGGACGTTCACCTTTTGAAGTAGCTTTAGGATATCAACCTCCACTCCTATCCACAGACGAACTCAGGATTCCCTTCGCCTCCGTCAATGACTACATTGCTCGCTGCCAGGACATATGGAGAACAACGATTACAGCACTTACTCGCACCGCAGAGCGGAGCAAGAGGTTCGCTGACCAGCACCGCAGACCAGCTCCCCATTATTGCCCTGGTCAGAGGGTTTGGTTATCTTCCAGAGATGTTTTGTCCAACCCGTCCGCAAAGAAGCTTGCTCCCCGGTTCACTGGTCCCTATGAGATAGAGACAGTTATTAACCCGACCACCGTCCGCCTACGTTTACCCCCTCACTCTCGAGTACACCCTACCTTTCATGTTTCCCAGATCAAGCCCGTGTTGGACAGCAACTTGTGCCCTCTTTCCGGACCCCCTCCACCCTCCCAGGACAGTCAGAACCCTCGCGTCCTCAGGGTTGTGGATGCCCGTCGACGAGGTAGGGGTCACCAATACCTCGTCGATTGGGAGGGTCGCAGCTCTGGGGATCGCTCATGGGTTTCTGTAGCTGCCATCTCGAATAAGGATTTGATTTTGGATTTCTGGTCTACTCAGCCCAGCACTTCTTCGTCTGGGCCGCCAGGAGGCGGCCGTTGAGGGGGGGGTAGTGTCAGGGTTCTCTGTGTCTTGCTGCTCTAACTCTACTCCTCAGGTGTGTCTAGTTGGCTGAGGAGGCGTGGCCCACACCTGCAGCTCGTTGCAGGCGGCTTCCTCTGGCTTCTTAAGCAGAGCGCTGACAGATGGAAGACGGCAGAGCCTTAACCAGTCGTGGTACGACGTGGCCTCTGTCCCAACTCTCGGAAACCAGCTTGTGAGTTTTTTTACTCTTTGTTTTTTGACTAATTTTTGGATCTCTCTGTTTTCGCCTCAGAGTTTGGTGCTTGGATGCACTCACCTGTCTTGACGTCTCGTCCGAAGAAACAGACCAGCAGAACCTGTCTGCTCAGATTTTGCTCTGGCGCTCCCCTCATACTTCCTGGATGTTACCCAGCGAGGCCTGAGATCCCCTTTCCCGGGTTCTGTTGGTTCTGTGTTCACTCTGGTCAATTCATCTGTCAACCGTTGCCAATGAGGCTCGCTCAGGATCCCTCGCCAGTTACATCTGCCGTCCTCAGCCACTAGCCGCCTATCTCCAGCAGCGTAAAGTCATAGAGTCCTCCCGACGCTACTTCTTCCCGGTTAGGTCTGCCCAGCCCAATGGTAAGCAGCGCCACTTCTAGCAATTCTCCGGGTTCTCCTTTCAGAGTTACTCACTCCCTCTCTCTTGCAGACTCACCAGCCGTGACGTTCTGACCCAGCCGAATCGCCTGTAGTTCCGTCCGTAGATCTGCCTGTTTCCAAAATAAACATCTTAAAACTGTGCATTGTCTCCCGTTCGTATCTGCATGTGGACTCGTCACCTGAAAACCATGACACTTTGATTTCTGGGTAAAGGGGTTGTTCAGCCGAACAACTTTCCTTCTCTCATTGGCAACCCCGATGTCCCGTTAATACCCAGTTCACAAAGACTCACGCTTTGAGCCCCTGCTTTGATGTCTGTGTCTGAGGTGCGTCTCTTCTGCTCGACAAGTTGGTTCAGCTTCAGAACTGACATCTCACAGGTGCAACTCACATCTTCAGAACATCTAGGATCTTCTCATCAACCAGGTCAAAACCACAGCAGTTCTTCTTGACAGGATTTGCAGATCGTTGGCCCCCAATTGTGTAAAAACACGAAAAATAGATAATCTGACTCAGTCTCGGCGGTTCTCAGAGACAGGGGCGCCGTGTTCTTCCTTTGGCTCAACGATCGTCCTTCCGTCTTGGGTCTTCCTTTCTTCTGCTCCACGCTGCGTGTCTTCTTGGGACGAGATCTGAGCCCTGAGTACCCAAATCACCTTTCTTTTATATGTTGAGAGAGCCGTTGGGAGGTTGCAAAAACTTCGAAACATCCCCCTTTACTGAACAACAACAAAAAGTCCCTAATCACTTCATCGCCTTCACCCCAGCAGCAGGTCATTGAACTAAACCGTCTGGTTCAACTTCCTCTTTCTCTCCGGCACATTTTCCTGTGGAAATGTGCCGGAGAGCTGCTCTCACTGGACAACTCCTATATTGCTCCATACCCTCTCAACTGACCATGTTTAAATCTATTTTCTCTTCTGTCTGCACTAAAACAATCATTATTTCATTTATTAATACATAAGTGCTTGATCCTTTAAAAAAGAAAAGGCAATTAATCAACCATATAATTCAGTAAAGAGAAAATGATCAATTAAAACATACCATTACAGAGCTCTTATGTTATCTATTTTACGTAATACATTTAATGTCCAAATTATCTCTTAATTTGTGAGTAACAGGGAATATGGTCAGGCTCACCACACCACCGATTTTAGAGGTATTTTGACACCTCTGACACCATTCTGAAATTCCTACAGTTTGTTTATAAACAACTCTAATAACACAATAATAGGTTCCTAACACTCTAAAACGTTTAAACATCTAATTGGCCACAAGGAGTCTAAGCTTAAATCCTCGTGACGTCAAAGAGCTACATGCAGCAGTATGCTCTGTCTCTTTGCCCTCAGCTCTCCAAAGGCTGCATTAGGGGGGACAGGTGTGTGAATGCCTTGATCTTGCTTGACTAGTAAATTATCTGCATCTTGAAAGAAATCTAGGATCCAAAATAAAGTATAGTCAGGGCTTGACTGGCCATTGGGCATAACGGGCAGTGCCACAAAATTCCCATTATTCTTTTTTCTTTCCTTGAAGTTTCTTAAAGGAGTCATCACCTGAAAATCTGACTTTTTCATGTCAAAACTTGTGTGTTGGTGTTGGGCCTCAGTTAAAATCTTCCAGAAACTTAGGAGTGTGCAAGTGATTTGTTTTTTGTGTGTGGGCTCTTTGTACAAACCAGTGCGCTCTCCACAAAGCGAGATTTTGGTACTCCTCCTAGATTTACATCACTTGTGTAAGGATGCTAACGTAAGCCACGCCTGCCTCTCGTCAACCACCTGAAATCACTTAGTTGCATCGCCGCCACTAGCGACTTGTGTTAAAAGTAAAGATGTCCAAACGTCGTGCTCATGTGACCTGCTCCCTTATTGGTTGCCAAAATAAACATGCAAATGTTTTCAGTTTGCCTGCGTCTGTGGACCAAACTACCAGGGAGCAGTGGCTTAAAGTCATCTTTGATAACGATGTTTCAGTGACTCTCCCTGCAACTCTTTACGTATGCGCTTCACATTTTGCACCCAAGTGTTTCGTTAACTTGGGACAATACCATGGCATCAAGCCTGCGTTTGGAGAAAGGGGCGATTCCAACAATCAGGGACTCATCTGCAGTACAGTCGGTGAGTTTTGCTCCATGTGTAACTTTTTACCTATTGTGTAAGAGACCGGGAAACGATGGTAAACGAACCATGGCAAACTGCTAATGTTGCTAACGCGACATCCCCATGTAAGATACACCTTTCTAGCATTTGGGGTTTAAAATCTCCTAATTTCATTGCTTTGCTATGTGGATTTTGTAAACTGTTGTTTCCAACCGTGGAAATGGATGATAAATCACAAAAACCCAAGGGGGGGCACATGGAAGCTCAGAGAAAAAAAGCTCAAAAGCCTACAAGTGGTAACAGTGGAAAGTGCCAAAATAACAGATCTGTTTAGCACCCTAAGTGTGACGGAGCAGGGCCATCAAATGCAGAAGCAGTCCTATTGTGCTCAGCAGTAACACCAAGGAAGAAGTAAAATGATGATGAGGAGGAGAGAGACATGACCCAGCAGGGACAGACTGAGGAGGAGGTCAGAATAGCTGCTAACAGCCCGGTAAGAAGCAGCAGAGCATGTTAGAGCTGGTAGAACCAGCAGAATGTATGAAGAATTAAGAAAACCTTTATTTGCCTTACAAGGAGATGGGGGTTGTCTTTTTTTTTGTCTTTGTTTACAAATTATGCTGTGATATTACTTTTTATCCAACTTACAGTGTTACTTACTTGCCATAAAGCCTTCGTTTTTAATATCATGATATGTGAAACATTACTTTTCCAAAATGGATAATTAATTACCAGAGGAGGGTAGTAACTAGGTTCACATTTACTAGAGCAACCTTTTGAGAAAAGCTTGCTTTTAGGAGTAGTTTTACTGAAGAGTGCTTTCTACTTTCACTTGAGTAATATTAGTTCAAAGTATCACTACTCTTACTTGAATAAGGGTTCTCACTGATCTACCTACCAGATAGTTTTGTTTGAACCACAAATGCACCAGAGAGACACATGCCTACAATTATATTAAAGGGAGACTTCTTGTTTGAACACAAGCTTTGTTGTTTTAACGTTATTTTCCATCTACTGAGCCATTCAGAGATCAAGTGAATATACGGTAACAAACATACATCGCATACTGTTAAGTATGTTACGGTTCTGGCCTGGCTGTCTGTGAATCTGCCTTTGTACCCAGCAATTATTGATTAATCAGCGGCACGGGCTCTCACCTGTCACTGCCTAATTAGCTTGATTCTGTTCACCTGGAGCTCTGCTTTTATATATTGGGTGTTCATAGTCAGCTGTTTGAAAACTGTCAGTGGGTAAATGTTCAGCGTTTCTCTTTCAAGTTTTCAACCAGGTTCTTGCTCTTTTGAATTTTCCTGTTCTTGCCTTGCCTTTGTCGGATATCCCTTTGGTTCAAGTTTCCTGGACTCGATCAGGACTGTTCTCATTATCTCGTATCTTGTCAAGCCCTTGGATTCTTTCTGCAATCATACCACGGATCCTGACTGGAACTGCAACAGTTCACCTGCCCAGATTTGCCACTGAACGTCTGCCTAGAGTTGCCTGTGTGTTCCTGGCTGGATCTGCCTACATTTGCCTGCACAAGGGTTTCATCTTTAAATAAACCTTTTAAAATCACACACAGTGTCTGGCTGCATACCGGGTTCTCTGTCTGTTCTGGTGTATTACTAAATATTGGTTTCAAAACTTTTATTTTGGAAGAAATCATTAAGAAAATTGGTTCTCCTGCATGAATCTGCATCTTTCTCTCTTTCCCTCTCATATTCCCTTACTGTTTGTCATGCTTTAAGGTGCCACTCTTTATCCAACATGGATGTTTTGTCTTACCGTTGGCCTACCTGCCTTATTTACATAAACAGAATACTTCATGAAGTACTGAAAAGACATCTCTCGCAGTGTGAGCTGCAGCACTGTGGCCGTCTCCGCCAGAATTAAAGTTGTGTGATGAAAGTGTAAAAATAATAAAAAGGCTTTTAACAAGGACGTACATGAAATTGTAGTGTACTTGTGTTTTAAGTTGTTTTTATTGTTAAAGCACTATGTGATTGTAAAATCTGCGAAAGGTGCTATACAAATACATTTTACTTACTGTACCATTTTTCCAACATGGTTACTGTCTTCCATGTAGGCTACTGGACTTTATTTAAATTTTTGAAACAACACAATGTGTCCATAAACCCTCTGGTATGTTATGTTTCTCCGCATATTGTGTAACTAACCATGGTGGGCCGCCACCATGATTCTGAGTATAGTCTGCCGTTTCTGTATGCGGTGACTGCACCCCAGCTGAAAACAAGACTGACGCTGGCTGTCTGAGCTTCTGCAGAAAAAGAATCTGAGCTGAAGATTCCCAAAGAAGAGGCACTGCCTCTAATTATGTAGACAAAGCATCTTTTCCCCTTCACTGTCCTGAGAGAATACGGTATGGGAACCACAGCTCCGCTCACAGCCGCGCCCGCAAGTCTGAAGAGACGCTCACCAAATCCTCTGTACCAGGGGTCTGCAACCTGTGGCTCTTTGGACCCTCCACAGTGGCTCTTAATAACTTTGGTTCAAAATGATAACGTACCAATTAATGCTTTTAAGCCTTTTATATAATAAAAATGCAGGATTAAGCAGCTGTTCAGTGTTTTCGTGGAATAATTTCATTGAATTTCCACAACAGAATGCAGCTAAAAGAACCTGCAATATTTTTTGATGTTGTTTTCTTGTCATTAGGTTGGAAACTGTCTGCTTTTGTTACTGAATTTTTCACAAATATTAACATGCCATTGAAGAACATGTTTCCATCCTGTTTTTCGGATTATCTTGTGTTTTTCTTTAGCTTTATACTCTAAAACTAGAAATAGGGTGATAGTTCTTCAAAAATGACAAGTTTCCCCCGATAGAGTTTAATTCAAAATTAGAAGATCATGTAACGTTTGTCTCCAAACTGGTTTTATTTAGCTGGACTGAGGACAAAACATAAAGGTAAAGGTTGCGGACCCTTGCTCCAGACCCCGAGCGGCCACCCCATCTTCTCTGTTCATCCGACCTGGTGTCTTGTGTCTGGGCAGGGAAACAATACTTTAGGATAAAACTATTCAAATACTGTTTTTTGTGTTTTGCTTTGTGGTTCTTGACTACTTGAGTGCTAACAGGCCAGTGAGCCTATTGCTACAAACTCTTAAGGTTTTTAAAGCTGATGATTGGTAAATAGTAACTTTACTCCTGCAATGTGAGCCTATTCCATTGTATGTGTTTTCCCCTCTGCTCTCACTAACTTGGATCAAATATGTCTGCATAGTCGTTATAAACATGCTAAATTGTATCACTGTCATCTCAGCTGCTACCACTAAGGCCACGATCTTGGTAGTTCTTCGTTCCATTCAGTCACTCTGATGGCTTGTTGACACAAAATTAGGGATTCATTTTCTAAAAGGTTTTTTAATTCAGCAAAAAAATTAACTTATTAAATTGTATTTAATTTAGCTTTCTGCTATGTATTGTGAGCTGTTGTTTGAACATCGAGCAACTATGTTGCTAAGCTATTTTTGGCATCAATGCAAGTTTCTTATTTATTTCAAATTTCCTTAATTGGGCTACCAAGGCATTGTTTTGTAGTTTATTAGTTTTCCTTATATATTTTTGCTTAGTGGTTTAATTTGAAAGTCATGAGCGTAATTAAAGAGTTTGTTGTCTGTGCCAGTGTGCAAATTCACTCCTTTATCTATCGTCCTGTAATACCAAACCTAACCAGGCAGGTATTCATAATACAGTAACTTTCAGAAACTGAGAACCTTTTTTGTTACTGTTTCCTGATAATCAGGAAACATATTGTTTCAAAACAAATGTGTTTTTACATGCGGAAGAGTGAAAAGCCAATAAAACCATGAACCTGCGAATTCATCCATCTAGCACAAAAATGTCAAACACATTACCATCAGATGGGCAAAGAGCGATAATGTGCTTCTCAAGGTTCTGTTTGTATAGTTTTATTGTTTCCTTTTCTCTTACAGTTCATTCAAGCGGTGTCTGTTTTTCTTAACTGTCTGCTGCCTAATCTTGCTACGGTCAATGGTTTTGGGAGCTTTGGGAAATTGTTCAGGTTATCTTCACTTCCATTTGTGGTTTACTGATGTTGATAATATTTGTTTTAATGTTTGTAGCACATTTAGTTCGTATGTGCATGGATTGTTGTGTTAATTACCTGAGGCATTATTTCTTGCTTCATTTTGTCTTGTCTCTTGTTCATGTTGCTGCCTTTTGTTGGTGTGCTGTCTGAATTTGTTGGACACACCAGCAGCAACTATGCAGACAGAATTGGCTTTAAAATAAGATTTAAGGCTTATTTTCACTTTTTACTTTCTGTACGTTTCTACAGCTAATCAAACTGGATCATAAGTCATGCTCATTATTTTATTGATCTAAGCATTTTTCCCCTTTCACAATGGCATTTAGAGTGAAGAAGAAATTGTATTGACTGCTGCAATTTCCTGTCTGTGTTGCGTGACCTGCTCTGTGCACTGGACAGAGATAGCTGTCAGTGTTGGGGTGAGCTGGCCAGAAAGCTGTTGAAACACTAGCTATTAAATTTATGAAGTTCAAAGTGATGCTTATGAAGAAAGGGAAGAACCATCTCTGTACGTTTTTGCTGCATTGGAAGAGCAGCGAAATATGCTGTGTCAAGTCATATCAAAACAGACAACAAACATGCTGGCATTAACCTCACTCCGGCAAGGTGCTGTTCAGGAAACATTGTCAGCAGGAGCAAGGTGTCAATGTATTTGTTGAGACAGTTAAAACAGTTTATGTTCTTCAGATATGTATCATAAAGTTAATATGCGAAATACGAAAAACACCTGTTGGGGGTCGCAAGATGTTTTGATGCTGATGTGCTAAAAAGATTTAGCATTTCCATATTTGTGAAACTGACCGGGACTCTTCCGAGCATCGCAAGATGCTTGAAAAAAAGCCAAGATCTTGTTCTCATTGAGATGCTCTGGAGGTCTTGAAACAAGTTATACATGCAAAAAATCCTCAGTCTGATAAAAGGTCGAGCCGGCAATTTTTTCCAGAAGTTTCCCCAAGTCCATTTTAAACAACTGCACATGCACAAGACTGTCTTACCTGCTCTTTCGCTCCTTAGGGGAACACGTGAAAAAATCTCCCAAATCCACTCTGGTCTTATTTGTTTCTACTGAGGCCTTCCTCTTCATCTCATAAACTACGCAGTATGTATCTTGCGACTCTCAGCCATATTCAAAGGATATGGTGAGAGCAGCAGAGCTGCAATGAGCGGCTAACGCCAAAGCTAACTGAAGACACACTGGCATTGCGTGAGCGGACTAGAATGATTGGCATTTGGGACCAATAGATAAGGCGATACCCCAGAACTTGAGGGACAGAGGGGGATGAGGGCAGTGCGGATACTCTGACCAATCTCTGCCATTAGGGATGGAAAGACCATTTCTCCCAGTTACACATAAAGTGTTTCTGAACAGGATTACCAACCATAGCTTTAAGGGGGAGGTGTCCTAATTTCTCCTTGCCCGGAGAACAATTATTAACAATTAAACATACATCATGCTCATATTGAAAACAAATTTGTATGTTTAGAAGTATAGCTGTTTTTAACACAACATTCCATGTACCATATGAAGGTTAGTTGTACATATACACCAAAGAAAACAAAAGTATGTTGGCACAATCCTTTCTCTCCCTACAGTACAGACACATAGCAGGATTTCATGGCTTCAAGTCCTCTTTTCATCTATTTTGGCAACTTCACCGCAACATGTTCAGCTGCCACCTGTTGGATTTCAGGCACAGACGAGTTTTTTCTTCGGGGAAATGTTCTGGTTTGTACACTTTCTAAATTTACTGAAATCTGCATATATCTAATCTGTTGGAAAAACCATCCCCAGCTTTGGTCAGCAGTCTAGTGCTGGCACAGGATGTATGCGTGTGCAATGGATGATACATCCGGCCTTATCACTCACTCACACCCTGTTCATGTAATCACCAAACATCTGACATTCAGAAGTTTTATTTTAGCAGTGACTTTTTAAAACCTCAGATTTATCTTTAGAAAGACAAACTGAGCTACCTTACATTTACACAGCAACTCAGTGAATTCAGATCCAAATGTATTTACTTCCATAGATGTCTTTTTAGTAACTTTTTTTCAGGTCACAGAGATAAGATACACAGTACCGTCAGAGATTTGCATCCACTCATCAATGGTGTACATGTCAAATTATTTGTGGGGTTGTAACGATGCCTTTTGAATTCTTCCTTTGCCAGAGTTGAATAATAACACCTCAAACAACTTTAGTTAAGAGTAAAATATATATACTTATTTTTAGTCAAATCTTTGTCACTAGTGTTCAGAGAAACTACAACATTTTTTGTAACCATCATTAAGGTCTTGGCATTAAACTGGCAGCATATTTGATGACTCTTCTTGCCTGAATTGGTGGAGCTCATTTAAATGAGTTGGTTTCGTGGCACAGACCTGGCTTTTAATCATTGTCAAAACATGTTCAGCAGGTTTGACGTTGAGGCCATTTCAGGAGTTCAATGTTAGCCAGCTTGACCTATTTCTAAATCAGTTTTGATCTGTGTTTGGGGACAGTGCCTTATTGGGGACATCCAGTGTAAAAAAAAAATAGAAAAAGCTGCTGCCTGTTCCAAAAAGAAAAATCTACAAAGTTGACTGAAATTTGCAGCTGTCCACACAGACAGAACAAACTCCTAAAAAAAAATTAAGAAATAAAAGTTTTTTTGGACATGTGAGACAGATTGAGCTCTTTGGCCACAAAAACAAGAAAAAACGTATTTTTTTTTTTTTAAGATTTATAGAAACATGTTTAAACCTAAGACCTCTGTACCTAGTGTCAAACATGGTAGTTGTAGCATCATGGCCAGGGTATGTTTCGCTCCAAGTGGAACATCATTTAATAAACTTATATTAGGGGAATAATACCTCCAAACGTCTCAACTTCTCTTTAAATCAACAAGAGGATGTTTGAAATGGACACAAAATTATTCTGACATGCTTGCTGCCACTTGATAATGATCTAGTTTTGTCACAATAATTTCTCCTGTGTTTTTGTCATTCTGTCTATATTTTTATTCACATTTTTGCATAAGGAATTTAAAAATGTGCTCCCTTCACAGGATGACATTTTTAATCAGACATCAAAAATTGTAAACATAGCCATGGTTGTTCAGGATGAGCTAATGCAGTATCACCCCACCTTTCTTGCTGAAGGCAGGACATATTTTTATGATGTAATTTCACAGAACTATCGATTTCTTTCATTCCCACTTGACGTTACCCCATTTCTGAGTCGCAGGAAGGATGAGCTAAATGAAGACATTAACAACAGCAGAAAGCACTGAGCTGAAAAGAAAAATATAAATGGGATGCAAAGCTTTGAATCCAGAAATACTGTAAGTACTTTAAATAGCATTTGGAGTCCGAGGCTCAGGTATAGCATAGAGCCACACAACCACACTTGTTAAGCTACTTTGCAGGGCACTTGATGTGACGCTAATTCTGTAAATGAAAAAATGCAATCATTTACTTTCCTGGAATAAACGTTTAATGATTAGACATGGAGTGCTTAACGTTTTACATTTTGAGAAAAGATTCCTTGAACTGATCAGAGTGAGAGAGAGAGAGAGAGAGAGAGAGAGAGAGAGAGAGAGAGAGAGAGAGAGAGAGAGAGAGAGGGAGAGAGAGAAAGATTTATTTGCATGATGCAGACATTTCAGAATAATGTACTTTTCCCCCTCAGCTCTGGAGAGCTTTGAAAGTATTTGCAACGGTTTTGGGATTACAATAAGAGGCTATTTTACTGGACATTGAACAGACGGTTTCCCCCTTACCGACAGCAAAGCTTTTAAAAGTATGAATGTAGAGCACCAAATGCAATAAAACAAACCTTTTTTATGATTGATGCCTATATTTTCTTCCATTTTTCACTGTCTTAACTGTGTTTTTGTGGCAGAGAAAAACTTTAGCCAGTGTAGGTATGCTTGGTAGATCACTGTGGGATTAGTATTCCTGCCATAAATACAAGATTATGTTGTGGGCTTTATGAAATCTCCTCCTTATTACAACAGGATTTTTTTTTAACTACTGCCATATTTCTTTGGGTCTGGTGCACATTCATAAACAAGCTCAACCAAAAGAGAAGGGGTTAAACTACTTTTCTCTTCTCTCTGGAGTGATTAAAAAAGGCAGTCTTTGCTTTTTCTGTCGTCTCTTTCAATCAGCAATTCCTGCTTTTGATCTTTTATTCACACGATTAGGTGTTTGTATTGCCAGACTTCCCATTCTACATTTTAATGTACGATGAGAGCATCTTTGAAGTTGGGTGTGCTGGAGTCCCTCTGGCAAGCAAATGGCTTTGGTTATTGTTGGGATAGACATTTCTACTCTATTTATTAAATTTTAATTATTCAATCTCAATTGTAATTATAAAAATCGAGATTTGATGTGATTTTTCTGCATTGTGACTGGACTCCCCCCCCCCCCCTTATCTGCCACAGGAAAAACGAAAAAAGCTCCAGACTTTCCTACCAGTTTATCAGTTAATGTATGTGTCATTCACAATATCATATCAATTTAGTACACAGATTTTCTCTCTCTGTATATTTTTGAGCTTGATAACAATTTCTCTTGCAAATTCTACCTCACAAACCATAAGAAAATATGAAACCATGGCACTTGAAGGATATTCAGCAAACAAAAAGATACAGATTCAACCTGAAATGGGCCACAGCCATGGCAGATTAAGATTTGAAGTTGTTTTCATTCTGCCTATAAGCTTGTTTCTGCTGGGAAATGAAACAGATGTCTTATAGAAATTCTAAGATAATATTTGAGTGGTATACATTTTGAGAGAATTTTTTTAATATAAAAACATTGCAGAATTTATTTACACTTTGCAAAAACTGGTATCTTGAAAACCCCTTTCTCAGTTTGTAATGTATTGGCATTACTAGTGCATTTCCATATTCGGCACTACACCTGCTAAACACTTTTTACATCTCCATGTCTCCGCTGATATTTTGGAATATTCTATGCCAAAATCTCCAAATCTTTGAGGTTTGAAAACCTACTTTCCAGCACACAGTAATCTTTAATTCCCTTCACAGTTTCTTTATCAGTTGGGACTCTGGCTCAGCCACTACGAAACAGCAATACATCTTCCAGTCAGAAGAAACGTGTTGGCGAAAAAGAAAGATTATTTTAGTTTTCTAAATCTGCTCATGGTCTGAATAATTTAGGCCTGAACTTGTCATGTTTCCAGGAAGTTTCCTGACCCACATGCAGAATCAGACTAATGAATCAGACAAGAGGGATTATTTACAGTAAATAGGATGATAAACAGGGCCTTGGAGGGTTCTGTGGAGGTTTCAGCGGCATCTAAAGTAAGAGAGGAGTGGTTAGATGGAACGGGAGAAGGAGCTGAGTAGAATTGGGATACTGACTGACGGTAATGGAATGGCTGACTGTGTTGCTCTGGATGGTTGATTCTGGGCAGCTGTCGGGATCCTAATGGTGGTGTGAGAGTGAGGGGGCTTTAATATGATCCGAGTTTCAGGAAGGGCTCCAGTATGAGTGGAGCAGATGAGTTTTGTGATCCAAAGAAGACTGATACAAGGAGGGACGGAGAGCGGTTAGGCAGGCGACTACTGGACACGCTGGAGCTGCAGAGGACAACGGTGGAAGCATTTCCAGAGAGATGTGTAACAGGGAGGTTTGTAGAAAGGGCTTTGGATTACTGTGGAAGCCAACAGGAGAGGGACAACCTGGGAGGCACATATGACACGAGAAATGAGTTCGAGGAAGGTCAGCGAACAAACATAAATTCCATCTTAAGCAAAGACTCTCAGGGAGGTATGATTCTGTTTGACTCTATCAAGAAGGCTGAGCCTCGTCAGCAGTGCTTTAAATTACCAGGAGGAGATTGCTGACAGACATGCATGCTGCAGTCGGCAGCCACGCCCTTCAGGAGGGATCCTCGGGAAGATCTCGCACAACAACTCACACTTACATCAGAATATGACACAACTATATGAAGCAACCTGTGATGGACCTGTCCAGGGTGTACCCCACCTCTTGCCCAATGACCGCAGGAGACACGCACCAAACTGCCTCATGACCCTGCAGGGACAAGTGGGTATGGATAATCTTGAACATTCTGGGTATGAAAATAAAACACAATTGTAATTAATGAGACATTTTTGTTCAATAACAAGTGGAAAAAGTAATAACTAACCTCACAACTATATGGTTGATGACTTCTAAAAGTTTAACATTTTTTAGCCATGAACTTGATGAAAAACTATTCTTTACCAACCAGTTTCCAACATTTTTCTTTAGGAGTTGATAGAGCGCAATTTTTCATTGTCGACTGAGGTTGTTTGCTGGCTGTGTCATTAATTTGATCTGCCTGTCATGAGGAGAAGCTGTAATGCTTTTGCTTGGCAGACAGTTGCAGTGTCATTCTAAAAAAACACTTCATTATGATTAAAACTACTTTTGATTGGTGGACTGAGGGAATTTTAATGTCCACCCGCACATTCCCTGTAGAGATAACACAAGAAGCTCCACTGCTTCTTTACCTGACAGCCACATATCATTATAGACTGCGAAAATGTGTTTGCTTCCTTCAGAAACTCATCTTTATTTCAGTTTGGTTGAACAAAGCAAACTTCCTGAATGAGCTCTTTGGCCACTGCTGATTTGGGATTCATCCCTGAATATCCCTTTCATCCAATCATCTGCATGACTGCTTCGCTTTAACCCACTGGAACCTGGTTTTATTCTGTATGAGTGTTAACGACTTTAGTGATGTTTTTTCACTAACAGATGCACACTAACAATAATAAATGAGCCAAATAATTAGGACGACCACCAAACAATGATGGCTAAAGCAGTGGATGGCTAAGCTTTAGTAAACAGTGATAATTACAGTGACTACTATTTTTTTAAGTATTACTGGTACAAATTTGTTTATAAAACTGTTTGAATTTTTCTATCAAGTTTCAGTAAATGGTTTAACATTGGTGCAGTACAAAGCCAGGCTCTACATACAGTCTGAACTCATACTAACTTACCTTACCTTATGCCTGGTTCACATGGCAGGAGAATTAGCCCAATTGTTTTGCCCCAATCTTCCCCTTCTGACAAGCTAAAGCATGGCCTGATTGTCGGGATGGTTCCTAAGATAATCTTATGAGATATTCCTGCTGTGTGTGATATGTGTTAAGAGTGATCTAATCTGCTTGGAAGAACGTCAGGACTGCTCTGACCTCAAATCGGGGATATTTGGCATTTTGGATTGTCTAGGCCCGACATCCTAGCTTGGTGTCCCTGGGGACAAAGGAGCACGCCACCTGTTGAATGTGACGTGTAGCCAATCAGAAAGCGAGGTGAGGGAAACACTGAACCCCCCCCCCCCCCCCCCCCTGTTCACTGTTCACCCCGTCTCCACTCCTTTCACCAACACCTTTTCTTTTACTAATTTTTATTTCCTGTAAAATTTGTCCACAAACTGTTGCCGTTGTTCTTCAATGTCAGCCATGTTAATTTACTGTGAACTCACGCTTGATCTCGAGAGGTTTTGCAAGATTTCCTGTCTGTCATCTGAATGTTTCTGAGTGAAATCTGCTCATGTGTGGCGTGTTATGCTTGCTGTTTGACCGTAAACAACACACTGTGAGCGCAAACTGGTTAAATCTACGATTTATGTTATTGTAATGTGTAGTGTCTCATAGGCTTTGAAAATCAATTTTCAAAAAAATTTTTTTTTAAATCTTGCCAGGTATATCTTACTTTTAGCTTACCAAGTGATTCTTCTTCCCTCTTCTGAAAGGATAGTGGTGGTGTAGGCTGTAAAGTAGGGGCAGCCACAGTGGAGCTAACTGGTAGGACTGTGCTCTTTACATGTATGTTGACCTAACTCATGATAATTTTTAGCAGAAACAGCGAATGATGCCAAGGTTTAGCAGGAAACACAAATAGCACTTGAAAATCCATTTCACAAAACAGCTTTGTATTTTATTGTTGTAAAATTTTCCTAGAATGTTCTTAAAGACGGCTCAATACTTTGCTGCAGCGGTACCAAATATAAGTTACCACTTTTGATCAATTTAATTAAAATGTGACATAAATAAACTTCAAAAAGAATACAAATTGACAAACTCAAACAAACTAATCTATATGGTGTCAGTCGAGGCATTTCCACGTGAAAGCTTTTGATGTAGGAGTATACATTTTATATAGATTTAATTAAGACTTACAACAAAAACTCAAAACAAATGGAAAGACTGACACTGACGTATTGTTCTATAGGTGACGACTTGTTTCTAAAGTGAGCCTGATTGATTTCACAAAAGAGTCTGGCTTGTAGCTTTAATGGTGTTTACATTTGACTTTTCTGCTCATAAATCCAATTTCCTTCAGCTCATTTCTTGTGGTTTACTCACAAACATTGAATCTCGTTTTTGCCCATTTGTCTTTTCTTCCTTCTGCTGTGCATTTCTGATTTAAGACATTTTACTTTGAGTCTTCTTTACTGATGATTTAATGTCTTCCTTCATCTCTCACTGTATCTTTCCTTTTCACAATTTTCCTGTTTTGTTTTTACCTGCTACAAATAATTAAAAAAGCTGCCTGGAAAAAAAAGCAAACATATCTTCACACATTCTGCAAATTTATTGATTTTCCTAAAAACTTTGGATGAACATTTCCACTGAAAGCTCTCTTATTGGGTCCGTGTATCCTGTCAATCAGCAGTAACAATTCTTAAAAGTCCAGAAGTGCTCTCTTTTAATTTCATACAAAACAAACGTCTACCATTATATACAGCAAATAAGTTTTATTTTAATGTATGCTTTATGTACCAATGTTTTGCTAGAAAGTGTAACAACTGACTTGGCCTTTGAGGGTTATTGTCCTTGCTCCTCTTCTTTGTCTGACTCCCATTCCCTGTTTTGAAGAGCCGGCAACCTTCATTCATCCTTGTTTCAGCCCTCCTTCTTCCTGTTTGCCCTTCCCTGTCGCTCCCTCACTTCCCTCAGTTCACATCTGTTTTCTGTCTCACACCTTTATGTTTGCCATCATCCCCCAGTCAATTCCCTTAACCCTTGTTTTCTCTGAACTCCTTGTTCTCTTATCTCCCATTCCCCGTCGCCTCTCTCTTATTACTATTTCAGACATTTCTCAGAAGATAAAAGCCTTAAAAATGTTTTATGTCAAATGCGTGAACAAAGCATATGAGCTGGTTAAGTCAGCTGGGATCAGGTTAGAACTTTTATAAAACTTAATGAGAAAGAAGACAGCACAATGTGTGAAAGCTAAGAGTAATTATGACTTAAAACTGGTGTGATTTCCCATCAAGATGCATATTTTCATGTGTAAGTGTTACATATAAAAACCACAGCATTATTCGTAGTTCAAGATGCCCTCTAACTATAAATGGATCAGAAATGGTTTGAATGTTTTTGATGTCTCTTTTTATCCATATTTATTCAGACTAAACAATTTGGCATGACTCATGACCCTGAGTGTTGCCCAGAGCTACGGCGCTTAAACTGAGTTGCTGCTGCTGCTGATGATCACACCAGACGTCTCAGTTAAACTGTCAATGCACGATTTTTTTTCAATTTCTCCATCAAATAGCCAACCACACAATGAGGCATGAAGGTGTGCTTTTGTTTAATTGTTAGTTAAAAGACCACAGCTCACAACGTGTTCTGCAAAAAGGGAAAAGCCTCTCTGGATTTCAAATCCCACCTCAGTCTTTACATTTTTTCTATTTAAGTCATAATCCATTTAGGGCCCATCCTCTCAAAACCCTGGAGTGGAAGAAAGGTCATCTAGTGTGAAAATGTGATTCACAGCTTCTACAAATATGAAGAAAAATGGTACTCATATTTCTTGAAAAATCTCCATTTTTGTTGCATTAAAACTTCAAACTTCAGTATATTTTATTAGGATTTTGAGTTATAGACAAACAAAACCTAGTGCTCTAGTGTGAAGTGCAATGAAAAGGATATATGGTTTTGTGAATTTATGGGTTATTAGCCCCCTGTGGGGTTTCCCCACTCTGAAACCCCAAAATAACCACTTGTATTTAATGTCACCTAATTATCAAATAGAGCACATCTGTGTATTTCATCTCTCTATAAAAACACCTCCATTCTTGAAATAATAAAACATATATCATTATAACGACCAAGGAACACCCCAGATAGGTCAGAGGTAAAGTTGTAAAAAATCTAAATGAACGGTTAGATAAAAAAAACAAAAAAACACATCTTGCCTTCAACATCTCACAGTGCCTTATTAAATCTATTACTCTGAAATGGAAAGATTATGACAGCAATGCAAACAGAAATACATGACTCTTAGCCTAAACTGAAATGCCAAACAAGAAGAGCATAAATATGAGTGCTGAATAGGATGCCATGGTTGGAAGAAATCCAGTTTGCAAGTCAAACATGTGGAAGAAGGTGCTCTAGTTAGACCAAATAAAAGGGGACATCTGTCCCGCAGCCACAGATAGCAGGGACATGAACAACGCTTAATAAACCGTCTCCATGATTATATTTGTGAAGAACAATAATCACTTTACTAGCACTTATGCAATCCTGGGTGTTGGTCTATCACAGTAAAATACAGGATTGAAATCATTTAAGCAAGTTAAAGGGCTACGGGGAGAAGTGGTAGAAAAGGTGTGTCATATATAGCGGCCATTTGCCCTTGGCACAGCAAGTCACAGTTGCATTCTCAGCCTGAAGACCATTGCTCCATTTCTTCCCCTTCTCTTGCTGCCCTATTTGATTTCTCAAGTCTCAAAATAAACATTACTAGTACCATATTAAAAAGGTTACAGGATTATAAATGCATTTCCAAGGTCCTTGTAGATAATTCTTTGAAATCATGATCTTAAAAGAAATGTCAATAATCTCCAGATACTCACAGATAGACAGACAGCCCTTTCCCTCTCTCCCCATTACATTAATGTTCCCCTTTCATCCTTTGACCTCTCCACCACCACCGCTTTTTACCCTTCCCCTTTTAGACAGGTTCCACTCAGAACAACGAGTCAGCTAATCCGACCCCACTGCTTACTCTGTTAACGCCCCGCCAGTTCCCCCAGAACTCCAAAACAAATAAAAACACACAAAATGCAATTCATGCGTGAAGATTTCCTCTTCAGTGTGTACGCCAGGGCATATACCTCCTTAGCATGTGTTCATGAACACCGACTTACACTAGGGGCCTCCAGTGTTAGAGACACATAAATGATCAGATGCTTGCTCACCATACGCAAATGCACTCTCCATACATATTGAAGACTACAGTAGAGCATGAAAGCCCCCTCTGGGAAGATTTTATGTTGGTGCGTTACACAGAAACTTGCCTCACAAACATGGCCTCTGCTAATAAGAACAAACCGAACAGACTCACAAGAGCAACCTTTTGGGAACTAGAGGGAAAATCAGAGTTGGTTGAGTCACTCTAGCAGCTTGACCGGCAGCTCGGTTGGCTGTCACATCATCAAGCTAGTTAGCTTACCAGTCCTGTTCAGTCAAACATAGAGATCAATCCTTCAAGGTGTATTAAACAGATGGCTTCTGCTTCAGTATAAGCCACAGCATTTAAATGTTTGCAAAAGTATCACTCAATACTGACTGAATGACAGACTATGCATGCACAGTGTGGTGCAGTGGCATCATGCATACGTTGACATGTATGAATTAACAATGCAGATAAGGACACAGTTTCACAAAGATCATCATGAGGGTCAAGCAGGATGCTTCCTCGTTGCTCATCAAGCATCATGTTGGAGCTGGCAAAAGGCGTCAATACGGCTAGAGCCCACTCTCCTGGGTCCTCCTGTCGATTACACTGGTAAAGACAAGCTGCCTGGCGCCTCAATCCATCGCCAGCAACTTCCTCTGGGCCTGTAGACACCTGAAGAATTCTGATACCTGGAGGGAATAAGGGACCTTCCACTTCACGCTGCCGGATACACAGTGGCTCGCCACTGCTGCATAAACCATTGTGATAAACAGCTCTTCAGAGGAATGGGGCAGGGATACAGATGTATCTCTATGTGTTGGTGAGTCAGTTTGTATGGGTAGAATGAGCCAGATTGATATCAAGCTGTTCAGAGATACATGTAAAATGCAATTTCTACTAAGCTCTGTGGTATATATTTTGAGCTACTAAGAACTTATTAAACAATGAATAAAACATAAATTTGAGAAAACAAGTTTCAGAGGTATTTATGCACAAGGAAATCTTAAAGTATCTCAGCCTTACAGTAAATGTTCTATTTATCATTGCTACAAGTTGAATCATTATTTCTGACTATCTGTCAAAGGACAACAATTGCATTGCTCTCTGCCACCCTATACAGTTGCTGGCAAAGGTATCCATAAATCTGTTTACATTTTGTCATGTTACAACTTTTATTTGACATACCAATATAAGGAGTGCATAATTATGAGGTAGAATGGTTTTGCATTCCTTTGTATTAATTCCCCTTGAGTGAACACTGCAATTAGTGTTGCAAATCTTTTAAAGAATGTCTCTACCGGCATTGCACTTCTAAAGAAATGACTTAAGCTTAGTCAGACTTAGAGGAGAGCATCACTGAACATCAATTTTCAAGTCTTGCCAATTGGATTTAGGTCTGCATTTTGATCAGACCAGTTTAACACACAAATATGAACTTAAACCCTTCCACAGTAACACTGGCTACATGGTTCGGGTCACTGTCTTGCTGGAGGATTAACCTCCACCCCAATCTCAAATCTGTTTTCACCTCCAACAGTTTTTTTTTAAATTTCGTTCTGTGTTCAGCCACATCCATCATCCAAACAATGTTATTTTTTTTAGCAATAACATTTTTGAATTGATGACACATTTCTGTTTCTTACATTTGTTTCAAGCTTTTTTTGTCTTAAAATATATTTTGGTGAAAACGTCAAAAAAAATCCACCATTCTTTATCGTTTCAGCACCACGGACAGCTCCCGGGCTTCCTTTCGGATGTTTCATCAACAACAGCCTCTTCAAACCTGATTTCTTACAGACTCAGTATGAGCTACCCTTTGCTGACTGCACACGTGTAAATCTTTCTAATTGAGTGTAGAATATTGATTTTCATGAAGGTCATTTCAACCACAATTTTTAATTGGGCAAAATTTAAACACGAGAACATAATAGATAAAGTCCTTATCCGATATCATCCCTAAACTGTTGCTCTCAGGTGGTAAAACCCTAGATTCAAGCCTAAACTTAATTTATTTCCTTAATCTCGGTAATCAACTGTCTACAAGATGAATTGAAAACAGTTAGAAACACGGTGCACTTTACAGTTAAACAGCAGCTGGACAAACTACAGCAACTGGCAAATATTTGCACACCCCTTTGAGTTTAAGCAGAGTCTGGTGAGACCAAAAATTAATTTTCTGCCCTACAGACAACACATCATATGTAGGGGAAATCTAACACTGCACAGTTCCCCGAACACAGCATTCCCATGGTGTTGGCACCATTATGTTGCAGGGATGGTTAGCTCCAGCAGAGACAAGATTTGATGGGTCTGTGTTGATGGGAAGATGAATGAAGCTAAAAACAAGGTAGGGAAACTTGTTAGAGGCTGCAAAAGGCTAAAGATTGACAGGCAGTTTGCCTACTTGCAGGACAACAATTCTAAACATTGTCATTGCTACACAGGAAAATATAAGGTCCAAGCATGTGTTACAATTGCTCAGTCCAGACCTGAATCCCGTAAAGAATATGTAACAAAACTTGAAAAATCTAATTCACATATGCTCTCCATCCAGTCTAAATGAGCTTGAGGTATTTTTAAAGAAAAAATGCCGGAAATGTCAGTAGGCGTATTGATGTACAAATCTAGAGAGACATAGACTTATCCCAAAGGCTTGCAGCTGTAATTGAAGCAAACAATTACTCGGGGATCTGAATGCAAATGCGTGTCATGCCTTTCGGATTGATGTTTGTAGAAAACAAAATAGAAATAACACTATGTATCATTCTTGTTCCACTTTCACACCCCACTTTGTGTTGGTTAATCGTATAAAAACTCAATGGAATGCATCAAAATTCCTCTTTGTGAAGTTAAAAAAAAACAATCGCAAACATTTAATGGGTATCTGGATAACCAGTCCATGTTTATATATGTGCAATCGGGACCTAACGCCTGTCTGACTGCCTCCCCCACCCTTTTTTAACTCCCCCGATTCAAAGTAAAGGTCGATGACTCTTCTGAAGCTAGATGGCAGAAGAGCCACACTACAGCTGAGCAGCGTTTCTTTGCGCCGTCATCATCCCATCTTTTGCATTGCAAATTGCCCAGCCCCATCACTCCCAATAAGAGATCAGCTCGATCTCCAAAATGAAAAGAAGAAAAAAAAAATCTGAGTTATGGTGGGATTGCCTACAAGGCGGATTTCTGCTGCGTGTCTCTGAGTGTCACCTAACAGTCAGCTTCCTCCCCTGGCACACGCTTACATATAACCACATGCTGCCATTAAACAGGATTCATTTCTCTCTAAAGGGTTTATATTCCGCTCATAAAGACGCCCCCCTCCTCCTCTCTTTTTCCTCGCCACCCACCCCTCACTGTTCCCACTTCATGATTTGTTACCCACAACCAGCCAACTCATACTTACACAGGACCCCCCCCCCCCCACACACACACACACACTCCCCCAATCTCTCTTCTTCTTCTCTCGCTGTTCCTATAAGCCCCCTCCCCACCATCACAATTTTTCTCTCTCAGACTCAGCTCAATTCGATTACTGATCGATAAAGGTAGGCTATAAGCCTTCACATTGCCTCAGTCGCTTCGTAGGGAATAAGAAGAGGAGATGCTGAAGAGCAAGTGTGGGAGCGCGCCTTCAGAGATCCTCACACTTGAAGCCCCTCTCAGCAGAGATGGTTGAGCCCTCGTCCAGGTTGCTGTGGTCCTCTCCTAAAATCCAGACTCGCTCACTCCTCTGCTCTCAGCTGACACAGCGCGGCGGGCGGCTCTGTCTGCTGCTTCTCCTCTGAGGAGAGAAATCCACTTTTCACCGGCCCACAGGACGAGAAAAGGCAGGCTGCGCGGGGCTTGCATGCTGTAGTTGAGAACATGAAGGGGATTTACAGGGACGGATACTACGGCGGATCTATTGAGCTGCGGGACGTTTTCAACAGGAGATGCGTTAAATGTGGCCGGGGGCACTTTGTTCAAGCCAAAACGATGGGGATTAGGACCGGGATTGTTTTCTGGAATCTCGTCTTTTCACTGATGTTCACTTGTGTGAAAGGTACGAGCCACTGCAGCAATTCTCTGTATTTTCTAATGCGCTTCATCGGTGTGCGCGCGTGTGTGTGTGTGTGTGGACATGTGTGTGTGTGCGTGTGCACGAGTGCAGGGGAGAAATCAAAAGCTTTAATGTTCCAGACGTGCGCAGATGATGCTGCGGCCGCTGCTCTGGATCGAGTTTTTTTTTTTTTTTTTTTAAAGGGCGCAGTTTGGCGGCTTTTGCGCTCAATGCGGGCTTTGACTGAAGCGCTCGATAGAAGAAGCGTAGGCTACCGCAAGAATCTCTAATAGCCTACGTGAGCTGCTTTGCTTAGTAGGCTAACTAGTGAATTCCCGAGGCTCAAGTGCATGCATTGCAGATTTCCATTCAAATTTTGATTGATCAGGAGGGAAAAAAAGATGTCTGTTTTCTAGGGGGTTGAGTTTCAAAGTCTCTGTGGCTGAGTTGCGATAGGCTAATGACACTGAAACCATGCAGTGGCGAGGCAATGAGTGGAACCAATTTGGCTGATGGTGTGAGTCGCCACTGTGGGCAGGTGAAAGGTGGGTTCTTTAGTATTCAGAGGGCTCTTTCTGGAGCCGCCTGAAAGGTTGCTGCGCCTGACGGTCAAAATACGGGTTCAGTTCCTTAAACTATTTAAACCCTGCTAATCTAGAGAATTCTTGAACCCCCCCCCCCCCCAAAAAAAAAAACATACCCGATGCCTGATCCAGACTTTTCTCACTTAAAGAAAATTAAGAAATCTAAATGCTCCACTGTCTATACCACTTCTTCTCTTGAATAACGCCACAGAAAAGTAGAACCTGCTCTTTATACAGGACAATGTCTGTTAGATTGGCTAAAAACAACTGTTGCTTGTATGTTTAACCAGAGATTTCACTAGGATTGAAAGAGGTGGGTGGGTGGTGTGGTGTGTTGATGATGGGGGGCGTCCTTGAGGAAGATAGGTGCAGGTGAAGCTACACCAAAATGTTGGTATCAAATCTAAATAGGCTTTTTAGAGCATTTATGAGGAGTTAAATTTTTTCTGCTCTCTTTGGAAACCCCTCTACCTCTCCTCACCTAAGCAGTGGTAGGTCTTGCATTAATAGCAAGGGTAAGCCCTTCCTCTTGCAGCCTTTATGTATTATTATAAATCAATTTTTATTATTATTTTTTTTTTTTACAATTCAGTCCATATTTGACTGGTGTGAATATTGGTGTTTTTATGCTCTGCTTAATCTGAGGTTGTTATGCTAAAAAAAACATTAAAATGTCTTCTTTGTGGGGTTTTTCTAAATGCAGAATAAATGCTTCATGAACCTCAAATTGCGCTTGAATTTCTTTTTGTCCAGCACAGGATAATCTATTTCTAGCTCGAGTCTATGTATTTACGATTTTGAACTAAAGATGGTAAAATAAAATCCAGACTCCTTACAATCAGTGAAGTAGCTCTTCAATTTAACACGTTAGTTGGTAGCTGTGAATCAGATGTCATCTTCAGCATTATTATCATTCAGAGTGCATCTAACTTTTTTTTTTTGGAGTACTATTTCTGCCCCGACAGAAGCTCACCCAGGGATGTGTACCTTCTAAGTTAGCATATGAGGTACTATTATTTAAAAGTCTACATGTTTGGTTGGTGTTTATTTAAAAAGATGCTAACAAATACAGTCAGGATAGAGAAGCGTAGAACATATCGTTTCAAGTCCAGGGTTTTCTGTACTGGAGCAAAAATATGATCTGAGCTTGTTCTAGGTTCAAAATGTTTTTCAAATCTACGTGTACGTGACGTGTGCGTCGGGACTGATTTCTTGTGTATGAAAATACTTTAACTACAGTTGTAGATGTTCTTCTGAGCATTTTAGAGGGGCTATGGTTCATGTATTCAACAAATGTGACACTATTTAACTGACAAAATCCTAGAAAAAAATGTTTTTTATCAGTTAAGAGCAGCCTATGCACGTACGTCTGTGATGGCTGGAAATAAACCCAAACGGAATGAAAGATTCAATAACGGCTCCTCTAAAGCTTTTTTTGTCCTCTGAACGTGTGTGTGTGTGTGTGCATTCAGATGTAGGGAGAATGCGTGTGCATGGCTACTTATCTGTTGCATGCCTGTATGTGTTTCAGAATATGAGTACAGATATCAATTTACATGCAGATTTCTTTTTTTTCCCCCCTCGCTGTGAGTAATTCTCGTGTCTGTCTATTGGGGGTGGATGTGCAGCATAACGGCGCCTACTAAGAATGAGCCAAGTTGAGTCGAGCAGAGTCGGGCACTGTGCTGTTTCATCACCACCCACATTGAGGCAATGTCAAACCTTGAGGCCATTGCCAATCCTCCTAGTTCTGTTACTTATTAGGGAGGCAGCCAGCCGGGAATTGGCTTGGGAAGTAGGGGGAAAGGAGGAGGAGGAGAGGACCCGGGTCCCATTTTTTTGGAAAACTGTGTAGGAAATAGCGAGCAGCTGTTGTTCCTCTGCTCTGACAGTTGACACAGCGTTTGCAGAGATAAAAAGGATATCGACTAGATCTGGCCTATGACTCACTTTTCCGGCTAAGATAATGATGCCATTAAAAAAAAAGAATTCCTATGGAGCAGAGTTTGTACAGTGGCATTATTCTCGAGCTTCTATTTTCCTCAGTGAAAATGAAGTCAGATGAGCTGGGATCATGAAGCACACTCTCAGTTTAAGTTGACGAAGTTATCACCATGTCCTCAGGAAAACTCAGTAACAGCAAAAAGCCCAATATCCCGTAACTCAGGTTATCACAGCACCAACTAATCATCGGGGAATTTATGAAGCTGCTTGAACAGAAGCAAGTAACAGAAGAATATTTGCATTATATAGCTTTTTTATTGACCTAAACACCCCAACAACAGATATTTTCAAAGTCATTTTAATGAGGGGCTCTTCCAGAAAGTTTTGTTCAGGATGCTCAGATGGTGGGCCAATACAAGTCTTAAAGAGACGACCAGAGTTCAGGTGGAATAATGTTTTTTTACGGGACCAGCTATTAGCTGTTCACTTCACAAATCTAGTTCTCATGGAAGAGTGCTCCTAATATAGACATTGTTAAAGAAAGGAGTCAGAATTTCCCTTTAATGAAAACATCCGCTGCTAACGCTGCCAGGCAGCCTGAACACACCATCTGCACCCTGGAACTTAGTGGTGGCAGCATAATACTGTGGTAATGATTTTCTTCATAAGGGACAGGGACGCTGGTCAGAGTTGATGGGAGTTGATAAAAGCTAAATGAAGGCAAGTTGTGGAAACATGCCTGTTAGAGGTTGCAGAAGACTTGAGGAAAGTGCGGTTTCCCCGAACATTCAACCATAGCAACCATAGAGCGGTTAATGTCAAAGGATATTTGTGAGCTAGATTGGCTCGCTCAAAGACCAGACCTAAATCTAAGCGAGAATCTCTAGCAAGGTTTGAAAGTTAATGTCCACAGATTTTGACCATCCAATCAAATGTTCCTTGAGATATTTATAAGAAGAATGGGGGAAATTTTCAGTCTTATGGGGTTCAAAGGTGGTGACATTATTATATATGGGGCATTTTTCATCCCTCAAAGCATGAAAAAGGCCCCATCATCTTCAAGTAGATAAATTAATACAAACGGTGACTGATCTTAGCTTGGCGTCTCCACTAATAATATCATAGTCATAAAAAACTGCACATACGACTGTGGACTCAGTGAGGGAGTGAGATGGTCATTGCCGCCTGGACTCCCTTGATTGCACCATCGGAACATCGCCTACATTTATGTTGTTTTGTCATGTTCTTGTTTTCAGTTATATGGTGATTATTTAACACAAGAAAATCTGTCAGATTTCCAATAATAGTACCACCTTATAGTAGTGAGTGCTTTAATCTTGCAGATGGTGCCTATGGGTCATGATCAGAGCTTCCGGCTTTGTGTATCTGAACAAGCCAAGAAGCAGCTCTGTCATTATGTTGCATGGTCGTCAAAAGCAGGTTCAGAGTAAACTGCGTATTCATACCGGTGAGCGATTAACAACAGTGATCTGATAAAATTGCCCATCTGTTAGCTCCCACTGTTTGGGTGTTGTTATCAGAAAGTATTACGCAAAACATTCTTTCAATTTCAGATTTTTTTATAAATTGGACACTTGAAGTTTATCTTATATTTTACATCACTTGTTGCTTTCTTAAAGTGGGTTAATGGATGAATTGACCTGATCTGACTTGCAGCGACTAATTTGTAGTAATCAGGTGGGTTCTGAACAGACTGTAATCTGGTCAGTGAGACACTGATGAAGACTTTATCTCAGTGTGATTATGTAAACAGTCTGGAAGGGCTACTGGGGCTAATCGGGATTACAATTTGTCTCTTTAATTATGCTCTATCTACGTGGATCGCAAGACATTATCTACCTGCCTTTAAGGTTCTTGATCTCCACACTACTACTAGTACAACAGGAAGAAGGAGAAGATTTCCAAAAAGAACGACAAGTGGAGCTCGGAACCAGTCTCTTACCAGTTTCCCTGCACTCCTTGTGTGTTGATAACATCAAGAACAGTCCATATGGACTTCCAAAGTACAATTCAGCTCACTCACTGGCCCCCTGCCCATGCCTTCAGGCTCGGGCCAAACTCTCAGATGTTGCTGATGGGTCCCAGTGAAGGTCGGAGAGAGTTTACTGGCCCTGCTTAAGTCACTTTCAATATAGGCAGCTCTCCTGGCGATGAGATATTGGCAATATCTTGTCTTCAGGAAGAAAAATAGCAAACAGTTTGTTGAGATTAAATGTAATAGGTTCTCTGGAGGCTGCTTCCAGAGACAAGGCCAGAGATTCAAGGTGGAATGTCTCTTACACCTCTGGAGGCATTTCTGACTGGATTAGACTGTAATCTGCCAGAAGCATATCTGATAGTAAAAACATTTATGTTTGTTTGACCTTAATCAGGCACCGACAAAGGGAATACAGGATAATTTAGCTGACACTCTGTTGGGATGTAGTTTAAAAAAAAAATCCTATAAATACAAAATGCAAGAAACCTTCTTAAACTGTAACATAAATTATTGACTATCAGCCAATAGTTACAATACTGCACATAAAGTACAATCTAAGATGTGTGAAAAGCTTTAAAACAGATGCAATTCTTTTTTTCTTTTTCTTTTTTGCTGCTGTAGCATAATAACACACAAAAAATATAACCTTTAATCTGAGAACATTCATTGAACGGGGTTTTGGATCCTATGTTAAGACATACTTTACCATAACAAGATCACTAGGGGAGCAATCATTGTTACCATAAACAACTTCAAAATAAATGAAACTTAATACTTCTCTAAAAGTAATCAGACCATCTAAAATTTTAAATGTTGTGCAACTCAAACTGATTGTTTTAATGCCCATTTGAGACCCAGGTAAAACTCACATTGGATACTAAACTGGCTTTGACAATACAGGTTCCTCATTAACTCAGCTGGGTCCAATACACGCCTATTGTGGGCACAAGCCCAGTGCGTACAGATCTAGCTTATGCAAAATCCATATTGGGCCCACTTGTATACAGTATGTTGGCTTGGAGGTTTATAGGAACTTCCAGTTAGTAAACCATGACTATCTGTTTTCCTTGTGCATAAACATATTTGAAAGAGGCCCATTTATTTGTGCCTCTAGGCTGAATGGCAAAGCTTGTTTAGTGTGTCACCGTGCACAATGAGCAGGATGGTAAGGAAATTAAAGAAAAACTTATTGAAATTCAGCAAAGATGGTGGAGTCATGGCCACCAAGTTTCAATAACAACATTTAGACATGGTAAATGCCAACGAGACGTTCAGGACTGATCGCAGAATGATCCCTCTCATCCTTTTCATATTTACATCAAAAACATAAGTATGTGGATTTTATTAAAGTCTAGCCATTTTCCTGCACCCATATGCTTTGGTCAGATGTGAAAGAAACAGCTTGCTCAGCAACAAAGTGGGTTTGTTTGGAAAAATACAATGAATATGTGGAACGGCACCTCAGGCCCATCAGAATCTTAAATCTATTTTTCTTACAAAAGCCCTGGAAACCATGTAAGAGTGCATATCACTCTGAGCGCTCTTTGAAATACTGGATTTTGAATGAAAAGCTGACAGCCTCTGCAAGAAAATGTCACATGCATCATCACTGACCAAATCAACACAGAAATTCTTCGACAGACACAAAATCAACCTTCTTAGAGGAGCCGGGACTCTGGACGATCAAGAGAGAATGTGCAAAGAGCAATATAGTCAAATATTCCTCTCTCTGTTTGCTCCCACCTTGTGAAATGTTATAGGTAGAAAATAATCGTTGTCCTTTTGGCGAACGGGGGGTTGTACATAACACTGACAGCAGGGCTACCAACAATTGCACAGCCGCTGTATTTGTCCAACGCAATTATCTTCCAACATGTGATTTTTCACAACTGAATAAATTTACTTTAAGACATAATTTTTTTCCACCGTGGAATTAAACCACTGCTGTAAAATATGAATTTATCTGCAGTCTTTTTACACATCTTTACCAGGGGTGCCAGCAAATGTGGCCGGCACAGTTTAGGGCAGCCTAACTCAAGCGCGCCAAAAGCCACGCTTCTAGGGAAGAATTGAATCTATTGTAGGCTATATTTTTTGTCTTATTTTGACAACCTGTAACTATGCAAATCCTTGCAGTCTCATAAATCTTCCACCACAGAGCTCACAGCTGCTCTTTTTTTTGTTTCTATGGCTGCTGGCTGCCGTTTTGATGTGTGACAGGAGAGCAGGCAGCGCCAAGGCATGGTCAGGGAAGCAAAGTGAGCGGATTCAAAGGTAACCAAGGAGGGAGAGTGCAGTTCAAGGTTTCAGTGATTCCACAGCACATGTCGGCATCAATTAAAATGAGGGGTGTGAGAACGACAGATACCTTCTGAGACGCTCAACTAAAGCTGTCACTGTGGTTCCCTTTGTTTTGCAAACAGAACTAGTTAATCACAAAAATTATTTTTCTGCTCTTTTTTATGTCACTACTAATCATACTTAGTTTGATTTATATTTAAACATTGTAGCAACCAATAATTAGACAAAACTCCAGAACACACATTTTTAAAACTATCAGCAGGCTCTGTCAAATTAAAAAAAAGAAAATTTCTGGTATTTTCGTTGGTCTCTTCTCATAAAGGCGAATCAAGACAGTTACAGGAGTTTCGTTGATTTGGACACACTGTCTTAAATGATCCTGATTACACCATTAATGGTTAATTTTGGTAAGAGTGCTTAAAGTTAAATAATCATCAATGTTCATGAATGCTATAGAGGCAGAACAAAAAGCCGTACACTCAGTGTTCTTGGAAAACAGGATCAGACATGAAGAAGATGTTATGATCGTGAATCAGGCAAACCCAGTATTCAAACCCAACAAGTGAGGTTAAGGCAAAAAACAGGATTTTAATAATGAAAACAGGAACAGGCGGGCTCAATAGTCAAAAGGGCAGTCCAAAATCCGGTACACAAAAAGCAGTCCAAAATAGGCAGAGGTACAGACAGGGCAAAGCAAGCTCGGATAACCATAGGACAGAAACTAGTCGGTAAACCGGTAAATCAGTCAGACAGGGCAGGAAAAACAGATCAGGGAACAGGCTGGCTCAGAATCAAAAAGGCTCTCGGGTTATCGTCAACAGGTCAATCAGAATAAAGAATGCTGGAACTAAACTCACCGTGGCTCGTTAAATGATCTGGCAGATAGCAGAGGTTTGTGGCAGGACTATATAGGGGAGTGAGCAGGTGAACAGGAGTGAAGGCTAATTATAAGTGAGCAGGTGGATCTAATCAAGGCAAGAAAGCTGACAGATTGCTGAGGGGAGACCGAACAGAGCTGATAAAGTGACAGGTGGAAAACAGGTAACCTAAACAGAAAAACATGTCTAAATCAAAACCAAACAAGACCCCAAAATCAGAAACTTAACTAATAAATCTGATAACATAAACCAAGACAAAACCCAAATCGTGACAGAACCCCCTCCTCAAGGCCGGATTCCAGACGGCCTCAGAAACAAAACAGACTAGTTCGGGTGGGTGGAGGGAGGTACAGGATGGAGGGCTAGAATCAAATAAATGTCCAAATAAAAACTCAAACAAAACAAGACGAGTCAAGTTCTCAGGCGGGCGTCCAGGAGGACGGCCCCGACGAGTCAGGTTCTCAGGCGGTCGTCCAGGAGGACGGCCCCGACGAGTCAGGTTCTCAGGCGGTCGTCCAGGAGGACGGCCCCGACGAGTCAGGTTCTCAGGCGGTCGTCCAGGAGGACGGCCCCGACGAGTCAGGTTCTCAGGCGGTCGTCCAGGAGGACGGCCCCGACGAGTCAGGTTCTCAGGCGGTCGTCCAGGAGGACGGCCCCGACGAGTCAGGTTGTCCGGCGGACGTCCCGAAGGACGGCCTCGGTGTGTCAGGTTGTTCGGCGGACGTCCCGAAGGACGGCCTCGGCGTGTCAGGTTCTCCGGCGGACGTCCCGAAGGACGGTCTCGGCGTGTCAGGTTCTCCGGCGGACGTCCTCGGCGTGTCAGGTTCTCCGGCGGACGTCCTCGGCGTGTCAGGTTCTCCGGCGGACGTCCTCGGCGTGTCAGGTTCTCCGGCGGACGTCCTAGGCGTGTCAGGTTCTCCGGCGGACGTCCTAGGCGTGTCAGGTTCTCCGGCGGACGTCCTAGGCGTGTCAGGTTCTCCGGCGGACGTCCTAGGCGTGTCAGGTTCTCCGGCGGACGACCTCTGTGAGACAGGTAATCCGGCGGGTGTCCTGAAGGACGGCCCCGGTTAGCAACGATGTCCGGCGGCCGGTGGCGGAGCAGGTCTCTCATAGACCGGCGGCCGAGCAGCAACCTCGGGGACCGTCGGTAGAACCGGACCCTCAGGAACCGACGTCTGGAGAGAGAAAGAACAGAACCTGCCGCCGGACTAAAGGCTGGAGACAACGCCGGACTAAGAGCTAGAAGAGAGGCCTGGTTAAAGAGTTCAGGAGGTGTCTGGCTACAGAGTTCAGGAGGCGCCTGGCTACAGAGTTCAGGAGGAGCCTGGCTACAGAGTTCAGGTTCAGTCGGCCCCTGGCTACTGGCTTCAGGTTCAGTCGGCCCCTGGCTACTGGCTTCAGGTTCAGTCGGCCCCTGGCTACTGGCTTCAGGTTCAGACGGCCCCTGGCTACAGGCTACAGGTTCAGACGGGGCCTGGCTACAGGCTACAGGTTCAGACGGGACCTGGCTACAGGCTACAGGTTCAGACGGGGCCTGGCTACAGGCTACAGGTTCAGACGGGGCCTGGCTACAGGCTACAGGTTCAGACGGGACCTGGCTACAGGCTACAGGTTCAGACGGGGCCTGGCTACAGGCTACAGGTTCAGACGGGGCCTGGCTACAGGCTACAGGTTCAGACGGGGCCTGGCTACAGGCTACAGGTTCAGACGGGGCCTGGCTACAGGCTTCAGGTTCAGACGGGGCCTGGCTACAGGCTTCCGGTTCAGGAGACCCCGGGCTACAGGCTTCAGGTTCAGGAGGCCCCGGACTACAGACTTCAGGTTCAGGAGGCCCCGGGCTACAGACTTCAGATGCTCCCAGACCCTTTAACACCCAGAACCTCATCAATAACCCTTCCAGAACCTCCGACAAAGACAGTTTGGTCAGCCACTTGGGAAATTGGCTGTCAAGCCAAAGATGAGGGGGTAAGAGCTTCCGAAGAGGTCCAGGGGCCTCTAAGTCTCCATGGGGCTCTGGGTGCTTGTCTTCTCGGCGAGGCCCCCGACGGAGCTTGTCGTTCGGGCGAGGGCCACGACGCCGCTTGTCGTCTGGGCGAGGGCCACGGCGCCGCTTGTCGTCTGGGCGAGGGCCACGGCGCCGCTTGTCGTCTGGGCGAGGGCCACGGCGCCCAGTGTCCCGATGAGCCCCCGAGTTGCGGCCTGAAAGAGGGCTCGTCTGAACCCCCTCATCGTGGGCCTGTGGTAGACCCTCCTGGGTTCCCACGTCGCATACTGGCGGCGGACCCTCCTGGGTTCCCACGTCGCAGACTGGCGGCGGACCCTCCTGGGTTCCCACGTCGCAGACTGGCGGCGGACCCTCCTGGGTTCCCACGTCGCAGACTGGCGGCGGACCCTCCTGGGTTCCCACGTCGCAGACTGGCGGCGGACCCTCCTGGGTTCCCACGTCGCAGACTGGCGGCGGACCCTCCTGGGTTCCCACGTCGCAGACCGGCGGCGGACCCTCCTGGGTTCCCACGTCGCGGGCCGGCGGCGGACCCCCCTGGGTTGCAGCGTCTCGGGCCGGCTGCGGACCCCCCTGGGTTGCAGCGTCTCGGGCCGGCTGCGGACCCTCCTGGGTTGCAGCGTCTCGGACCGGCTGCGGACCCTCCGGGGTTGCAGCGTCTCGGGCCGGCTGCGGAGCCTCCGGGGTTGCAGCGTCTCGGGCCGGCTGCGGAGCCTCCGGGGTTGCAGCGTCTTGGGCCGGCTGCGGACCCTCCGGGGTTGCAGCGTCTTGGGCCGGCTGCGGACCCTCCGGGGTTGCAGCGTCTTGGGCCGGCTGCGCAGACAGTGCTGCCTTATAGCTGCCGGAGGCCGGCACTGGAGCTGAGGTAGGAGGCGGGTCCTCTGGGACAGGTGCAGGTGCCGGGGCGTCGGCTGGACCCTTGGGGACAGGATTGAGTCCACTATAGAAACCTTGGAGAGCCGCTCTATAGTGCCCCTCGACCTCCTTTAATTTTGCCTCCAGCTCCTCTGAATACTGGCAGAAAAGAGCCTCCCTAAGGTCTTTAATAATAGGGGCAAAAGCTCTTAACTGGTCCTCCAGAGCCAGATCCTCAGCATCACGGGCGCCAACAGGAGGCGCTGTGGGCTGCTCAGCTCTGGGAAGCACCGGACTCCGATCCACTGGGCAGGAAGTGGCAACGGACGGGCGCGGTACTGACTCGCTTGTCGGCCGAACAGAACGGGTGAAGGAGCGACCCACAGGTTTCCGTCCCCTCCTCCGACGGCGGGACGGCAGGACTTGCTGGAGGTTTGATCCTGTCGGTAGAGCCGGGATCGGTGGAGCCCACAGCGTTCCCTGCATCTCCTCCTCTGGAGGGAGAGAGAAAAAAAGATCCGGGCGAAGATCCCGCACCACCTCCGCTTCGACCTCCATAAACAAAGTTGGTTCTGGATAAAACCCATGGGCAGAGCCGACAGCGGTGTCGCTGGGTGAGTGATCCCTTCTATTCTGAGTTGAATCTGAATTTGTGACAAAGAGCCCTCCCAATCGTAAACTCGGAGCAGGCAGCGGGTTACTGCTGCTGCGGCTGCTGGAGAGATGGCGTCTGGGACCGATACCAGGGGGACAGAACGCCAATCTGGAACCCTCCCAAGCCATAGCGTGTGGAGGGGAAAAAAAAAACTTCAAAAAACTTGTTGGGCGATAGGTTTTAGTTTGGCCAGATCATTCTGTTATGATCGTGAATCAGGCAAACCCAGTATTCAAACCCAACAAGTGAGGTTAAGGCAAAAAACAGGATTTTAATAATGAAAACAGGAACAGGCGGGCTCAATAGTCAAAAGGGCAGTCCAAAATCCGGTACACAAAAAGCAGTCCAAAATAGGCAGAGGTACAGACAGGGCAAAGCAAGCTCGGATAACCATAGGACAGAAACTAGTCGGTAAACCGGTAAATCAGTCAGACAGGGCAGGAAAAACAGATCAGGGAACAGGCTGGCTCAGAATCAAAAAGGCTCTCGGGTTATCGTCAACAGGTCAATCAGAATAAAGAATGCTGGAACTAAACTCACCGTGGCTCGTTAAATGATCTGGCAGATAGCAGAGGTTTGTGGCAGGACTATATAGGGGAGTGAGCAGGTGAACAGGAGTGAAGGCTAATTATAAGTGAGCAGGTGGATCTAATCAAGGCAAGAAAGCTGACAGATTGCTGAGGGGAGACCGAACAGAGCTGATAAAGTGACAGGTGGAAAACAGGTAACCTAAACAGAAAAACATGTCTAAATCAAAACCAAACAAGACCCCAAAATCAGAAACTTAACTAATAAATCTGATAACATAAACCAAGACAAAACCCAAATCGTGACAGAAGAAGGTACATCGTGTCATCATAATGGTCTCTGAGTGGCATACACATCGACATTTTGAAAGAGTTGTGATTTTGTTTTCTATCAATGACATGTTGGTTTTTTTAAAGTGAGTCTTTCTAATGTTCTTCACCGGAAGGACGTACGTCTTTTGTAACGCCGTTAAAGTGTTTTTTCAGCGCCGAAAACAGAGTCAGACTTCTGCTGTGAGCTTTGAAAAGAAATATTGATCCGCTGTTAATGTGGTTTCAGGGTGCCATGCTGCGCACATTAACCTTTCATCCCTGCCACTGGATCCACCTGTCTTGAAGCACAGACCCATCCAACCCTGTCCATTTTTGCAAAAAATAAAACGGCATGCTCTATTCACCTTCCTTCAGAGTTTAATTAGCCAGAAATCTATCTTTTATGAAGACTAATTTCGTTGTGTCTGTTAACTCCCAAATCTGCATCTCTTTGCTTCACTTCTCATTTTCTGGGTGAAACAAGGTCTAGCTTTGGTCTTGGGAGCAAAAACACGTAGAGGCAATGTCACTGGTGCAGAGAGTCCGGCCACTATCATCTCACTGCAGACCAGAAATTAATGTTAGAGCAATCATAGAGCTGCACTTCAAGTCCAATCTTTGGAACCTGTGAGGACTGACAGCAGCAGCGGGTTAGTGGAGGAAAATAGCACCTTTTTTACTGAGGAGGATAACAAAAGCAATGCAAATAAAGGCGGCCCATGCAATATTTTGTGCGTATAATAACACTGTAAATGGGAAATATATAAAGTCTTCATATATAAAGTAGAACACGTTGATTGGAGTTTATACGTGGGCTTAGAATCGTCTAATTAACGACGTTTGTGTGTGTCGAAGCAGCTGAATTGAAGGTTATCTTGAAATTCAATCCACAATGCACTGAACAACAAGGTCAGTTAAACTGCAGCGCAGTTCACTGTTTCAGCAATTGAAAAACAAAACCACACATTCATTAAATAATTAAATGTGTAATTTAGATTCCGTACACCGGTCAGTGTGAGGATATCTCTCCACTGTTGGAAAATGTGATCCATATATAGAGGAAGCGCCTGTGCTTCGAGGACATTGGAATATTTAAATGCAAAATAAGAATTTCTGGTCACCATCAACAATGTTCAACAGCTTAGAGGCTGAATCTGCTCTGGGGGGAGAACAGGACCCCTGCTCCTTCAGAATTGGAAATACGGCCCCATTTCTTCTCATACTGTTTGGAAGGCATGTTTGCAATTTTAAGGTTGACGGTTTGATTCATTCTCAGGGTTCCCATTACTCTCCTTTGCTTTCTGTTTGCTTTTGCATGACAAAATAATCTAACAAAACACATTAGAACACATGCTGCCAGAATCTGGGAACCCAAGAGCTCAGAGTTGCAGATTTACCTGAATTTAATATTGTTGCGACATAGATTGGAGTCTTGTTCATTGTGGTTTCCAGTTAAACTAGACAGGAGCTGATGCCCCTGGGTGGGTATATGCTGCCAGTTTGAAGTTTGTCTACCCAACAAGCACATGTATGCCACATTCATTCTGGGATTTCAAAGTTGGCTTTGAGCTGTGCAGTGATTTCACAACATACATTTCAATTCATTAGTATAGAAGCATGTGAATATTCAATTCCCACGGGCAACATTTTCAATACAAACTCAAATTCAATCGTACACCTCCAGAAACATTTGCATAAATGTGCTTTAGAAAGATGCACCTTGACCACACATGGTTGTTGTAGAAATCAACAACCTTCCGGCATAATTGTGTCTCAATGTTTGACCTTCTTTTCCAGGCAGAGTTGGTAGAAGCCTAAAGTTAGCCTGTTCACTCTATTACAAAAACAAGTCGATGTTTGCAAAAAAACAAAAAGAAAACTTGATGCTCCAGAGCCTGGCTTTATCACTATGTGCACCATGCATTCATTACACAACAATGTTGAGCTTTTACCATACATTTCATTAATCCGAGAGGTCAACACACACCCATACAGTTAAACAGAGACCATGCATAGGAAGTTTCTAAAGGATTCATGGGAAACCGTAGCCTGCAGGTTGAGAAAGTGTTAAAAATGCTGCAGCTGTTACTTTTTTTGCGTGGATGATCTAAATCTGTAGAACTAAACTGCTGCCTCCATTAGTTTTCCTTCCTGGAGGGGCAGCAGGTTGTGTACAAATGGTCAAACAAATTAAGCAGAATATGTAAGCAGCTAAACATTAATAAGAGCCTTTTAGCCTGGAACTGTGTTTCCAGCAAGCTGAACGAGCAAACATGTCTTTTTTTTCTTCTTCTTCTGTGAGCAGGCTTTTTAAGTGTATGTAGATGTTTACCTGGAGAGAAAAAAACTGTCCAGTGATGTTTTCGCCTGTGTAGTTGCCTCCAGATAGAAGACGATAGATTGTTTTCAGAGCTTCTATTCTCTTCCTTTTTGGGGGGGGGGAGGAAGTGTTGATGTTATTGTTTGTTTGGGATATTGGAGGCTAGAGAGACAAGCATCCTATTAGATGTGCTGTTGGCTCACAGTTCTGTGTTGTACAGCAGCTCTCACAGCGGTGGTCTGGCATCAGTTGCAACACGGCTCAGTAGCACTTTGAGGAGGTATTGGTGTCTGGCCACAACACGCTGTATCTGTTAGGAAGTCGCTAAAGCACCGGCAGCAAACCGACTTTGGGAAGTGGTCATAACACTTGGCTACCCAGGCAGAGGACCTCTGTTACACCGGCGCATGTGGTGTGTGTGTTTGTTTATGTGCCAGCTGTGTTAAGCGTGGCAATGTATTTGATTTTAGTATTTTTCACCTCAGTGGTTGGCAATTTAAAACCACCAAATGGAATATTTCGAAACCCCTTTCCCAAATTGCGCTGACACACTCATGAGGTAATAGTCATTCGCTGAGAAGCCTCTTTTCTGTTTTTGTTGTGTGGAGCCCATTTCCCTTTCATCAAGCATGCAGACAAGCGTGGTGAGGGACTGCGATTATGCATATTCTATCACTATGAATTGTGAGAGTGCAGCACGCTCATGCAGATAAAACCCTTTTCTATGCGGACATCAGTTTAAGATTTCCCTCCACTAAGGTTGTTAATGCGGCCGTTGAAATCGTCACTGTTCCTGGTTGTGTGGGTGAAAAATTGTTTTCTCTTTCATCCTCATTTTATGTCTACGCCCCAGGGCACAATTTGTCAAAAATGTAAAAAGAAAGCTCTTGGACTTCTAAAACCAAAGATTCCAATGAAACATAACTTCTAAGGGCTTCGTGACTGTAGATCTGATGCGGTTTAGTCACAAACAACAAGAATAACGATTCAAGGACTACAAATGTATTGGGAATGCAAATATTCAACATTCTCTATTTGATTTGCCTTTGGATTTTGACCATTTTAGCACATACCTAAATCTGAACATTTTAATTGCAGCTCTGGCTATACGTTTTGCCGGAAGGCTAACATCAGCCCAATTCCAAGTCTTTTACAGCCTCTAGCAGGGTTTTGTCCGGATTTTAATTGTATTTAGTGCCATCCATCAATTACCTCAGATCATCTTCCCTGTCCCCGTTGAAAAAAAGCATCCCACTGCATAATGGTACCAACACAATGTTTCACACTGAGGATGGTGTGTTCAGGGTGATCCAGTGTTTTTCCACCATGCTTATTATGTGAGAAAATCTAAGGAAGCAAAGCAATGTCAAGACGGAAAAAAAGAGGTTGTGAAACTATGCATTTATGTAAGATTAGACTAAGTAGAATTGTCTCTATTTTTTACTTCACCTTCCTCCCTGCTTTTAATGTTCTTAAATACTGTTGTGTGCTGACCTTAGCTCAGGTTATTAGTGAATAGGTGACATCTCTTTGTGGTGTTTCTTAAAGGGTGCGGATGCAACAATGAAACAAGAACCTTTGCAACAAATGGAGCCCACCAGCCTGTTTGTTGACCTTTGTTTTGCTAAGTAAGGGCTCTATATCTCTTTGTTCTGTACCAGAGCTTCGCTGATGGATATCTCTATATTGGCTGAGTCATGTTTTAAGGTCAGCTGCAAATCAATGCAGGTTTTTTTTGTTGCTTTTGTTTTCAGTCCCCCCCCCCCCCCCCCCCCACCATGGCCAGAAGAGGTGTAAAAGTCTACCTTAGTATTTGTGACAGACTGTCATGATGAATCATGATGAGATGTCATCCAGACAGCCATCCGACTGAACATACACCACTATCAGTCAGGAGAAGGTGAAATATGAGACGGGTGTATACACATAAGAAAATACACCCCAAACTACATGATAAAAAGTAAACGAAAAATGACAAAAAATGATAGGTTTTTGACAGCAAAAATTGATAAGAGGAAAATTAGTAGTAATCTTGAGATGCAGTCGAGAAGGCAAGTTGACCACCCATCTTGAACTACCAGGGTTAAAGGTAGCACTCATTACTTGCTAAATCTGAAAATTTACATTTTGTAGTTGTTTAGTTTTCATGTAAATTTCTATTACTTTAATCCGCACTGCTGTGAATATGTATTTTTGAATGAACATTTAGCATACATGAAGTGCAATTCTCTCCACCCCATCATCTTTATGACTGTTGATACTGTGATCTGTTGTATTTTCACAGTCAAAATTAATTAGAATATTAATAAACATGCACCAATAGTGTTGGTGTCAGCGATAGCAAGAAGTTAATTACTGCAAGACAACTTTAAGGAAGCCTTACCCTGAGCTAATTAGGCAAAGGATGTAAGCACCGTGATCTTAAAAACAAAAAAACAAAAATTTGTATTAGCTCTTTGCACTGACAAAAAAAACAACTTTATTGCAAAGAATTGTAAAGTTAACTTTCACAGATCATTAAAAGAAAGTCAAACATCATTAGAACCTGGTTCTTTATACCTCTGCGCTGCAAGAAAGCACTTGGTAAAAGCTCAGCCCTTTCCAAAACTATGTGTAATAGGGCTTGAAACATCTTGCAAGAAGTCAGAGCTCAGAGAGGAAAAGAATTCACCTTACCCATTCTCAGCGGTATGGCTCATGACACATGGACACGGTGCCTTCAATAACTCAGCGTGTGTATTTGTGTGGAAAAAATGCCCCAGCACTGACCAAATGACTATTTTGCCAGAGCACAACGTTGTTCTGCCACTGCAGACGCTTGAAATGGTGCATATTATCAAAATGTTCCTTTTTCTGTGTTTTAAATCATACATTTGAGGCACTGAAATCATTAGTACTTCTAAAACATACAAAATGCATCAAGTCTCTGTTATTTTTTCCTTTAAAAATTCTTTTAAATTAGTGCATCCCTTTTTCCAGTCAGAAAAATTGCAAAAGGAGTAACAAACTTTTTGGGGAATGCTGTTTTGTTTCTTTGCAGTTAAATCCTTTTGGTTTCATTGTTTAAGTTAACGATTTAAGATAAGAACGTGAAGAAGAGCCCAGAGGAAAAGTAAAGCCCAGAGTTTATGGAAGCGATATGTAATGGAAATATTGCTGATTGAATGAGTGTGACCGGTGCACAAAGAGCTCAGCTGTTCAATGCAGCTCTGGAAGCTTGTATCACTGTGTGCTTCGATAATCGTATTCAGTTCAAAGCATCACTTTCAGTGGTTTTGCCCTAAAAATAGACCACAACAAACAATGTGTGGACAAATGCGGACAAGATAAATGAGGCTTTAAAAATACAACCACAGATTCCAATAAGTTTTTAGTGACATTTTATGTGATATACTAAAATGCGTGGGTGTGATTTGTATTCAGGCTCTTGAGTCAATACCTTTGCGCATCTAGATGGTGAAATGGTTTCCCATTTTTCTTTTCAAAGTAGCTCAGTTAGATGAAGAGCTTCTGTGTACATCAGTTTTTAAATCTTTGCGCAGATTCTCAGTTGAATTTTTAGATCTTGGCTTGACTAGACAATGAGATCATAAATATGTATATTTATGTTGTATGCACATTGTCATGGAGGAAGGCGAACCTTTGTCCCTCTCTCAAGTATTCTAACATGCTTCCTTAAAGGATTGCCATGCCTTTATCTTTCCATTTTAGATTTGGAGCCAAAATTATTTCAATTTTTTGGATGAAGGATAAAATAGAGCTCTGTGAGGTGTTTAAGGCTTAGGATAGTTTACAATTTAACCCTGTTTTAAACGTCTCCGCGGTGTTATCATCAGTGATCACCCTGGCACAATCCTTGGACCTCACCATCTTGTTTGTTTGCTCATTTTCACAAACAGGACTGTTGTATTTAGAACTGACAAGAAATGATATACAATTTGACTTTACAGTGTTTACAAATGACATGAATTCTCACATTTCAAGTTTTTATCAGCAAATTATTTTGAAAACCATTTATTATTTCCCTTCCACATCACATTATTGTGGTTATTTGTGTGAAATCCCAATAAAATTTCATACAGTTTGTTATTCTAATCAGGAAAGAAAAATGTAGAAAAACTCAAGGGTATGATTACTTTTGTAAGGCACTCTAAAACAGTTTTTCATTGAGCATCTTGGAGTACTTGGTTCGTAGCATGTCCTTATTTGAGATGTCAGGGTGAATTTTGAAGGCACTCTTCAAAGGTCATAGTTTCGTTCATTTGTGTACGACATTCCACAAAAAAAAAACAGACGTGAAGCAAAAAAAGAGGACAAGGTTGAAGCAAAGTGTCATACTAACCCTTCAAATATCATCAGGACAGATCAAGAAAGACATGTTTTATTGGAGTGTTTTGCAGCTGAGATCCTGTGGGATAATTGACCAAAGCATATCACACTGATTTCATTAAGAGCTCAGAAAATTGTGCCAGCCGGTGAAAATGGGGGGATAATATGCCTCCCTTTAAAATGAAGCCCCTTAACAGTGCGCAGATGACCTGTATCTTTCATTTCTATTTTTATGGGCAGATTGATTCATGTGTCATCTGCAATAAAAACAAGGTATAAAAAAATAGGAAAGAGAGAGGCTGAGGTTTTACGATGTCCCTGCGAAAGAGAGCCACGCGGTTTGTGTCTTTTTGCTGTGTTCTTTCTTTCCCCTCATGTCATCATGACATTTAGACATGTTTTTATTAAAGAACCATAACACTAAACACACTAATGTGTCTTTTGGAAATGTTCAATTCACAAGTTAATTAACACTTTGATTTTAATGTGCTATCTTGCTCCATTAATATAGCAAATTTACAAACACTGTTTCCAAAGAGGATGTAACAACATTTCTTGATTTGGCAGTTAAATGAATTCTATTAACAAGAGCACCAAATGTTTTCATAAATTGCCTTTATTACAGCGATTGCTGAAAAAACAAAGATTTTGGCAGATCAGATCAATTTTATGTCTTGCACAGGATGGTGCATGAAAGAAAGGAAGCTAGTCAACTAAATATGAAATGAAAAAATAATGCACTTCAGGGACAGCATAACAAAATATAACAGAATGAATACTCTTTGGACTTGAATTGTTTTACTGCAGAGGAAAGATTTCTTAATGACTTATGGGGGTCAGTCAACAATAAAACAATATTAGGATGTGCTCAGATCTAAAGCCAATGAGATAAGGTGTGAGTCTAAACAACATTTTCAAGGATTCTACAATCGAGGGAATTTTTTTAAAAAGAAAATAAAAAACAAAGTGTTCCTCAGAGCATTAGCAACCACTTCAAATTAAATCATCACCCTTATTTTCATGTTTTGGTTTTGCAGCAATGCTGCATGGTGGCACAGTTGTTAGAACGGGGTAAATTATTTAAATCCAGATTTTTCCAGTTACTCTGGCTTCTACCTAGTATTCAAACAACATAGCAGTAAGGTTAATTGGTGGTTTTCAATTACTCGTAGGTGAGAGCGTGTCTGTGTGTGGATGTCTGGTTGACCGCTGTGTTGGCTCTGTCATTGACTAGCCACCTGTCAGCCGATGGGAGCTGGGATAAAATTGAGCCCCCATTACAGACTTCAGGAAGGAGCAGGTGAACGAAAACAGGTGGAATTTACAACAAACTAAGAACATCTCAGCATCAAATTTGGGGAATAATGACATAAAAATGTCACATGACAAAGCTGAAGTCAGTCCAGTGAGAGCCTAATCTTAACAATGAACTTTTAAAATATATTTCATAATACTCATCTCACAGAAATGAGAGGACTACAGAGTAATCATTTTTCATATGACTATATTCATTTTTTCATTTCAATAATTCTATGTTTGTGTTGAAAGCAGAGCAGATGTTTTTGATCCAGCTGCACCTAGTGAAGCAATGAATGATGCAAATCCACAACATGGAACTGCAAATATCTAGCCAGGAGAAAACAGAGGCAGCGACAAACTTTAACATTACTAAAAGGGAAATAAGGCTTTGTCTTGGTTTTAGGTCCTGTCCTAAATCTCTGATTCAGTATTTTTTTAAACTAGTGAAAATGTTTACAGTTTTTTTTCACTGAAATTACAACAACGTCAATTGACCCATCCTTCAATCACAATTACAACTTTTCAAGAGACGGAATTTCATCTATAGGTGCACTTTGATCTAGATTTTCATGCAAAGTGAAACAATATTTTTTTTCTAACAGTCTAATAGCCAATGTTCTTTTTTGTGCCTGACAATGTAGCATTAAGTATTGTTGTCTTAATGCCAAAAAGAGAACAACAGATTTTACTTTCACAAGTGGAGCCTTACTGCATTCGCCATAGTGCTCCGCTTGATGCAAGACGCTTTATTAGATTTTATGCTGGGACTATTTCATGTTCAATGGACACTGACATGGGAAAGTAAGAGGAAAAAAAAGGAGAGAAACAGATAAGACAAAATGCTTAAAAGGGAGAAAAGGTGAAAGAGAAAGAGGAGAGGAAAGGGAGAGAGCAATACAACATCCTCTGAGTCTGCTTCTACACCTGCGAAGAGAGATATAAAAAACAGGAAAACCAACTGATAAAGTATTACCAGTACAAACAACCAAAGCCTTGATACCATCACTGAAGACAATACAATATTGTTTAACATGAATTGTTTAATTCAATTGCAACAGTCTAAAAAAACTTAACCTAAACTCAGTTACAGTTGTCTAAAACTTTCTTACTTTCTAGCTGATCATTTTCCATACTGTGAAGTATCCTGTCAAACTAAGATGGCAAAATTTCAATTTAGCTCTACTGTCTAAATCCCTCTTTTAGGTATTGATACAATTTTACACAGCTTATGGCACATTTATGGTTCTATTTAAGGTTTCTTTCTGTTAAGGGGGAGTTTTTCTGCTGTCGCTACATGCATGCTGAGTTTGAGGGATTGCTGCAAAGTCAATGACAATGCAGGCGACTGTCCACTGATGCTACATGCTCATACAGGAGGAGGAAATGCTGCAAGTCACTTGAAGCTATCTGCTGGGTTTCTTTGGATAGAAAGCTTTTTAACTAATTTCAACAATGAACTGAGCTTGACCACATTGTCCGATAGCTAGGATCAGCTTCAATGTATATACATGACTTGGAATTTGTCTGTGTGATTCGACTGAGTTGACTTCATTTAGCAAAGTTAGTAGGGACATCTGCTGTGAATTGGCACTATATAAATAAAGTGATTTGAATTTAATTTGTTTAACCAGGCTTTATAATCTTCAAAGTAAGCTAATGAAGAAAAATCACCAATCAAATACAAGTGTCACCTGAAATCTTCTGCTGCTACAAATGATTTACCTTAATTATGGACCAATCATCCTGCGACACAGCTTGGTTTTCTCTGCTGTACCACAAGTTTACAATGACATGAATTTTCCTACATCCCTAGAGATATGGCATGGGATTTGAGCTTATCCAATACATGCAACCAAATGGTTACATTTCCAAAGGTTTGCATACACATGGCAGTACTGCCCTTTTTTCTGCCATGCACATAGCTGATAAACAAGGGGCTAACGTTCTGAGATTAGAAGAGGTGACCAGATTCAGCAAGGCTTTGAAAAAGTTTCTAATCACAGTTTTGATGTACATTAAAGCCACAGACAGGTAAAAACTGTCTTTTGCAAGGTAAACCCTGTTAAGAAGTCCGCTGAGTCCTGTGGGAAACTATTGTTGGACTTCAGTGGGCATCAAACCCTTGCATACAGCAGAGAAGAACAAAAGCTTATTTCGAGCAGCCGTAGTTCAGAGCTGAGGATTTAAACTGTGACAGTAGCCCTCCATTTATGTCAGATAAATGCACAGTCCAAAGGAGGAGGATTAGAGAGAGCTATCGCCTCACCATCATTAAGCCAAGTTTCAACTGGACGAAGCACTTCTTCATACTTACTGCATCATCAATCTGAAGCAGTGTGTGGTCTTTGTGCTCATAATAATTTGAAAAGCAGTCAACGACCGCTCTCGTCTCCTGCTGCAAATAATCGTTACTCCTTTATAGCCGAATACAGTTCTTCAATGAGAAGTGGGCCCCATATTGGTGGTTTTCATATTTGATGCCTTGGTGTGTGTAAAGGAAAGCAAAAATGCTGTCTATGTCTTTTTAATGCTTTAACTAAACCTTAAATAACCAATTTAGTCTTAAACAAATTTGTTTAGGAGTTGCAATTAAAATCATCCCCTCTATGATGCATAATGCATTTTGTTTACAAAATCAATCTTATTTTCCTTCCACACAGCACTGTGGTTCATTAACTGGTTCATTCTGCCCCAAATATCTGCAGTCTCTGCAGGAAGAGAGAAATCACATTCAGTACTCATGCCTCACCAGCTGAACTAGCTGGAAGCATCCTCTCAAACACAAACAAAAACATACCTGCAGTTTAGATTGACACAAACCCTGAGATATGTCATCACAGAGTGAGAGGTGACTAATTTTTCAACCTGGGAGCAGCTCAGCGAAATAATAATCTGTTGTCAGCATCAAACACGAGATGGTCTCGTATGTATATCAAAAGGAGCTGGGAGAAAGGGTTTTTAAGTGTGAGTAATAGCCATTCAGGGACCATTCTTGGGCTAAAGCACATTGCCAAAGTATTCATACGTCTTGGACTTTTCCACCTTTCTTCACACAAGAACTACAGACATCAATGTATTTTATTAAGATTTTATGTGATTTAGTAACGCAAACTTTTACATAATGAAGTGGAGGGAAATTGATACATAGTTTTCAAAAATGTTTTAGAAATAAAAATACAAAACATGTGATGCGCACTTGTATTCACCCCCCCCCCCCTTTATTCTACTACCCCTAAATCTACTGTAACCAATTTTTTTCACACATCTCCTAATTCGTAACTAATTCCATCTTCTCAAGGGACAACGCAGACATGTCTGAAATAAAGTTGGGTAGTAGATTAGAGCAGGATTAGCTTTTCAAACAAAATGGATGAGCTTTAAAAATTTCACAGAGCATCTTCCACTCCATCATCCAAAAATGGAAAGCATTATACAGAACTGCAGACCTACCAGGAAACAGCCATCCGCCTAAACTGAGAGGAAGGGCAAGAATCAGAGAAACAGCTTATGCTTGCTCTGAAGAAGCTGTAATGAATTTGGAGGAATCCTATATGAGCCAGACACGGAGCTGATGCAAAAGATTTATTAAAGGAGAAGAAGGGTAATCCAGGCAAAAAACAAAAACACAAAGGTACGGAGCTGGCATCCAAGTCGACACAAAAAGCTTGGGCAGACTCAAAAACAGAAACAGATCAGGACGGGTAACGGACAGGTAAACAGACGGATAAACAGGCGCTGGAGGGCTCTAACCACAGACGGAGTAAGTAGAGGCAAGCAAGACTACCTGACAACAAACAGAAAACTAAGGCGGGCTTAAATAGGCAAACGGAACAGGAGAGCAGGGCGGGACTAATTAACCAAAACAGGTGGAGGTGATAAAAGGAGCATACAGACTAATAGACAATAAACCTAAGGTAGAGAACAAGACAAAGACTAAACAGACACGAGCTGAAATAAAAACTAATAACAAAGACCAGATAACTAAAACAGGCTAAGCATAAATCCAATACAAAACAAGAAACAGAAATAAATCCTAAAACAGAAAAGTGGCTAAACTGAAAAAATAACCTGAACCACAACAGAACGTTACAGAAGCTGCAAAGATCCACATCTCAGGTGGGAGAATCAGTCAACACAACACATACTATGAACTCAACAAAACTAATCTTTCTGGAAACAGAAACAAAAAGAAAGCATTTGTTCAAAGAAAGCCATGAGAAGTCCACTTTTCAAGCCACCAGTCATATAGAAGACACAACACACGTGGAAAAAGGCGTTCTGGTCAGATGACACCAACATATATATATATATATATATAGTTTTTGTCCGACATGCAAGGCGCAATGTTTGGTGGCAAGCTAATCCTGCAAGTTATCCTGAACACGCCGGCGTCACCAGAGTGTAACATGATGGTGGCAGCATTATGCTGTGGGAATGCTGTTCTTCAGGAGGGGAAGGGAAGTTTGTCAGAGAATGGCCCATTCAAAATCCCAACCTACATCTAATTTGGAATTTATGGCAAAACTTGAAAATTTGCATTCAGGGACACTCTCCGTCCAATCTGACAGAGATGGTAACAAACAATTAAGCAAAATATCCAGTTTCAGTTACAGAGCTGGTAGAGGCATAGTCCAAAAGACTTTCAGTTGCAACTGCAGAGAAAAACCGGGTCTGAATGCAAATTTATGCCACACTTTTCAGATTTTATTTATTTAAAAGAAAAGGGAAAACCTTTTGGGCTGCACAGTGGCACTGTGGGTAGTGCTGTTGCCATGCAGAAAGAAGGTCCGGGGTTCAAGTCCTATCCTTGCCCTGGGTCTTTCTGCATGGAGTTTGCATGTTCTCTCCGGGTACTACGGCTTCCTCCCACAGTCCAAAAACATGACTGTCAGGTTAATTGGCCTCTCTAAAATTCTCCTTATCAGTGAATGGTTGTTTGTCCTGTTTGTCTCTGTGTTGCCCTGAGATAGACTGGCGACCTGTCCAGGGTGTAGCCCGCCTCTCGCCCATTGAATGCTGGAGTTAGGCACCAGCACCCCTCGCGACACCACAAGGGATAGACGTGTTAGAAAATGGATGGATGGAAAACCTTTTACTTATAAAATATTGCCCACAATGTTGCTCCATTGCATAAAATCCCAGTAAAATACATGGAAATATGTGGCTGTAATGTTACAAAATGTGAATAAGTTGAAGGGGTATAGATACTTTGGCGAGGCACTGCTTTCTACAAAGCCACCTGCTGAGGGCCTTTGTTTCGGCCTGACTCAGATAATTCGATGCCAATTTATATTTCGAAACCAAATGTTCCCTACTGTGCAACCACAGCATGTTGTTAATTTGGTTTCTAATCACATTGTTTGGACAATGAGCCACTAACACAGGGTCAGAAAAGACTCCAGAGATTTGGTTTCACTATTGATGGAGGTCAGAGCGTGCAAACGAGTGGTGACAGAGGCATTTGAAGAAGACATATTGTGAGTCTAAGTGACAAGTGAAGTTAATCCGCACCCCCACCCCCTTACATGCAAGGAAGCACGTGTTGTCTCTATACTGTGCTTTATAGGGAAAGCCCGAATGTTTATAGCATTCTTTTTCTAGATGCAGCTTTTAGAGAGCTGACAACAATGCATAACACATTACAAGCTTGCATGATTCATAGCATTTGAAGAGGGGGTTCTAATTCATGCCGCAGAAACAAGGGAAGCAGTGGAATAAGGCAGTTTGCTTGGAGGTAGAGTTTCAGCGCATGAAGCATAGGAGAAGATAAAGATTCTGCAATACAATACAATAGGCTAATCTGGCAGTGAGAGACAAAGTTGAGACAGACAGATGTGACGAAGAAGAAACAAATAGTCAGAGCAAGACAGTTGGCAACGTTTGCAGAGGGAGGATGTAGAGTTAAGGATTTTTGTTTGTCCAAGGATGAGAAAGTTAAAAAGAAAGGAGGCTAAATCTTCACAGCGAGTTTCTGCTCTGCTGTCACTTGGACATCGTCACAGTCAACCCCACCCCAGCTGCAGAGCGGTTCACAAGTATTTGATATATAGTCATCTACTGGTAATTACTGTGCCCTTCAAAAGTATATCGACGGCTTTTTCCACATTTTTTTTTTACATTACAACATTCTTCATTGTGATTTAATAGAATGACACTCAGTAGCACAAAAGTCTGAAGTGGAAGGAAACTTTTTTTTTTAAACAAATAAAAGTCTTCAATGTGTGCTGTGCATTTCTATCACCACAGAGTCAATACTTTGTTAAATTACCTTTGGAAACAATTATAGCTGCAAGTGTTTACTGGTATGCTTCTTTGCACATCTGAAGAATGAATTTAAAAATAAAAAAAATTTACAGTGCCTTGCAAAAGTATTTATAACACCTTGGGCCTTATAGTTCTCTTTTGTTTCACATTAAAGCCACAGACTCGGATGTGTTTTATCGGATTTTCCTTGACAGACCTCTTGCAATGTAGTGTAAAATTGTGAAGTGAAGGAAAATTAAAATAAAGTGTGATATGCACTTGTTTTCAGCTTCCTGATTGAATAATTTTTGGAAACACTTGCAGAAAATGCAGCTGCAAGTCTTTTGTGGTATTGCTTTAAAACGTTTGAGCATCTGGAGACCCTTTCTTCTTTACAAACAGCTCAAACTCACTCAGTTTGGAGAGCGAGCGTCTTTAAACGCCAGTCTTTAAATCAGATTCTCCTTTGGATTTAGGTCTGGACATTGATTGGGCCATTGCTACATCTCAGTATACTATGATCTAAAAATTCCTTTGTTGCCCTGACTGTCTGTTAACCATCTGTCACGATACTTGAGTGTTTGATTTTGTTATGTATTAGGTTCTTGTTTCTATTTAGTTTTTCTCCTGTGTTTCCTCCTTTTTTGCCACCTTGTAATCCTGCCAATCCAGTTCACCTGTGTCGGCTCATTATCCCTCATGCCACTTACCTGTTTCCCCCATTATTTAAGCTCCTGTTGTTCTTTGGTTCTGTTCTGGAATCTCTGTTGTTCACCCTGTTACTGTTTCCTACCTTTGTAAGTGTTCAGTCTATTATTAAAACAAGCATATCTATTATGGCTCTGCTTTGCTCCTGCCACACTTGGGCCCTGAACCACGGCACATCATGGCAGGGTCATTGTCCTGCTGGAGGCTAAACCTCAACCTGAACGTCTTTCACAGACTCCAATTGTCTCCACTACTGCCCTGTTTTTTTTTTACTTTATCCATGCTCTCATCAACTCAGTCCTGCTTCCCTATCCTCATTGAAGAAAAGCATCATGCATCCACATCATGATGCTTCTGTCACATTGCTTTACTGTGGAGGTGGTTGGTTCACGGCAGTGTTGTAGTCAAGTCACTATGCCTCGAGTCCGAGTCCAGGTTCGAGTCACCAGTGTTCAAGTCCGAGTCAAGTCCAAGTCATTAAAAAAAATCCGAGTCGAGTCCGAGTCGAGTCCACTGCTCATCCGAGTCGAGTCCGAGTCGAGTCACTATTGATCCAAGTTCGTTGTAGGAACATGCCGTGACGTGTGATGCATGACATGAAGCAGTAACATTCCATTGCACTAATAACTCTTTCGCTGTAGTTACCCTTGGTTTTACTCGGTAAAACGACTGTTTTTTCCAAGTCTAAGACGTCTCCTAACCACGGTTTTTAAACATTGATGTTATGGAACGTGCAACAGCGACTCGAGGTACGCTGACAGGCCGCATATGAAGGATGTTAAAGCCGCAAGCGGCGTCGATCGGCCCTCGCAGCCAAGCGCACTCCGGCCTATTGGCCACCGCCGCGGCTCCGGCCGGCCGGCGGGGTTCGCGCACCGCGCGGCTCCGGCTGGCCGGCGGGGTTTGCGCACCGCCGGCCGCCCGCCACCGCAGATGCTTTCACGCATTTTCCTCGCCCGTCCACCGGGCGATTCCCACAAACGCGTTCGGCAGCGTTCCCTCATGACTCACAACAAATCTGGTGCAGATGCAGCGAGGAGATACAGCCGTTGGATAATGATAATGCATTTGGCCACCGGACCGGACTAAATTGTTCGGCGGGCCGGACAATTTATACCGATTCCTGGACGGTGACTACAAACAGAAAAAAACGGCCGCTGACGCCGTGAACGCCGAGCAGGAGAAAAACATCGACTTACTTTTCTATCAACTCGGCCCGTTTTCCAGGCTTTCTAAGCCCTCGACACTCAATCCATCGTTTGAGCTGAACGTTGGTATGTTGTTCCACAGTTCTACCAGTAAAATGGGCGCCTGGAAATCCTCTTGTTAAAGTTTAACAGCTGTAAAGTCGGTCATATCGTTGTATCTGTTGCCTGTGTAATGGCTGGTTGCTACGTGCGCGCTCACACTGTTTGCCCTACCTTAGCGGCAAGGGGCGTTGCTCATGAGATGGTGACGTCACGTGCGCGGTACGCCATTTAGATATTAAAATCATACACCAAATAATATTTTAATGACATATTAAAATTATAGCCTAATGATATAAAAAAAGTCGAGTCAGAATGATCTGAATGTAGGAGTCCGAGTCCAAGTTCGAGTCATCAGTGCTCAAGTCCAAGTCAAGTCACGAGTCTCTAAATTTAGCTAATGACTCGGACTCGAGTACGAGTCTCGGACTCGAGTACTACAACACTGGTTCACGGCGATGTCTAGTGTTAATTTTGTTTTACAAACAACACTTTGCATGTGGGCTATCAAGATTCAATACTCATCTGACCAGAGCACTGTCTATATGATTGGTGCGTCCCATACACGACTTGTGGAATACTTAGTACATATTTTGGCTTCCCCTAAACATCATCAAGGCCAGATTTGTGGAGTGCACAAGTTTAGGTTGTCCTGTCAATTGATAATCTGTTTTCAGATCATTTATTCAACAGAGCTCTGAGTTATTTGGAGTTTTGGTTATTGTTTTAGAACATATCACTGCTTTAAACATCATCTCTGACCTGAAGCGTTGTATTTGTACTGACATCAAATTACACACAGCTGGACTCTAGAGTATTTTCCAATTATGGGATTTCTGAAGGCATTTGTTTAAACTCAACTTGGTAAATTGTTTATTTGAATATGTTAAAAAAGATAATAATAATAATAATAATTACAGTATAATTATAGTTTATTTAGATGTTTCAAAGTAAAGGTGATTGAATGCAAATGCACACCACAATTTAAAGATTTTTAATTTTAAATAAGGAAAACCACATTTTTTTTCTTTGATTTTGCATCTGTGCATTACTTTGTATTAATCTATTGCATAAAATCCCAATAAAGTACATTGAGGTTGGTGACTAACATGACAGAAATTAAAATAGATAATAGATAATACTTTACAAAAGCACTGTAGAAATGTTTCAGGAAGTAATAAAGGTCTTTGTGCTGTGCTTTACACCAGCTACGCTTTAAACCCCCTAATACTTTACTGTTTGAAGGAGATTGCTTAATTAGGACTCACAGGCTTCTATATGTTTATTCTCAGACTGGATCATTTAAACTCTATCTTATTACTCTATCCCACAATGGTAAGCCGCAGTTACAAAACTGTGAGGTCACACAAGTCAGGTCTGGTGAATTTGATTTGCACTCTTGAAGGCGGTGATTAAAGTTGCATGTGTGTGAGAATTCACAAGACGTAAGGAGGGCGTAGTATGAAGCGAGAGAGATTGGTTAGCGAGGTACTGGCCTGAAGCCAGAATTTTTCACTGTCATATCACCACGGTTACTTAAGCTGTAAATGTAACCTGCTCCAGAGGGGGCTCTGTTCATATTCTTGGGTTAAATTTTCTCCATGAACCCCAGTAGAGTGAAATTTTCTTTCACTTTTGCAGATTAGGGATAAATCACACCTGGTGAGCTATAGTTCCTTCTTGCACCTGATCAAAGCTCTGTACAAAAAAAACATGGAATGTTTAGATTTATTTATTTATTTTTCACATCAGGACACGTTCAGGTAGAGATGGCTCAGTGCATCTAACGCTCCCTTACTGCCCCTGAGATTCATGTTTTCTTCCTATTTTAGTTTTGCAAAGCCAACAAACTTCATTTATTTATTCATTCATTTTTCTATCAAACTGTAATGTAATATGGAATAATACCAAGTATAGAAAATATTTAAATAAGTTCAAAACTTCAAGACATTCACAGTTTCTGCTCACAGAAACCTTTTTAAAATCCCATAATTCTAATCTTACATTGAAATATTTTCTTATAGAAATGTCAAATTTAGGTTTAGCACATTTATTTACTGTAGAAAAAATATTTTTTAGAGAAAAAGTTGAAAATGAGAAATGTCAAAATTGGACCTAATTTGCCACAATTACGCACAATATGGACCCTTTCACTAAGAGTTGCACTTGCTTTTTGTTGCTAACAGTTTAGGCATTTATGGCTTTGTGATAACAATTAACAGCTGTACACTGAGTACTTAACATTGTATCCCAGTGTCATATCTTGAGTATTCTGAGGGGTGTACTCACTTTTTTGAGATGCTGTATTGTCCACAGAAGAATGAAATGTTCTGCTTTCTGAATAAATGCACTCAAACAAAATGTTAGATTTTGTTAGCGTAGGATTGTACTATTGCAATAGAAAACTTATTTTAAGTGTTTTTGCACATCTTGACCACATGTGTAAATAGATCTACTTGCGAGACGTTTCTGATGTACAGTCTTAACCAACAAATTCCTCTTTAAATAATTCTGTGTATTTGGAGTGGCTACAGAACAATTTCTGTGGTGACAACCAAAGAAAAAGATAGATTTGGTTAAATATGTTCAAATACACGGTATATAAAAATAGAGAAGCTTTTAAAGAAGAGAAAGGTGGACATTAGTATTCAAATAGCATCCCATTCATGCATTTCAGCCTCCATTGCAATCCAATCCCAGCATGTGAGTGAAGTAAATTAAGTCTAAACTGAGTCTGAACTACAACAGCGCGACTGCAGGTGGGCTCACCTTCAAAAGTGAAGATGTTTTCTTCAAATTTCCATTAAAAGACCATTTTAATTCCCCGTGGGTAACATCATTAGGTATTTTAGAACATAAAGTACATGCAAACTCTCTGAAGGTTTACTACTTTGGGATCCAAATATACAGTCATCGTCAATAAAGTAGAATATACATTTCTAAGTGCTTTATTTGTCAGATTAAAACTACCTTTTGAGAGAAACAATCTTCAAGATGGTTTTAAACATACTTTTTTAGTAAGCCCCCATTTCTGCATGAAAAATTTTGTTTTTTGTATTGGTCTGATGCAATATTCTGATCTTCAATGCTGTGTTTTTATTAGCTGGAGGTGGGGGAAAAATCTAAATGATGTGAATCAAAGGCTTTAAACATCATCAGTCTGTGTTGACCTGTATAATATGTTTCCCTTCGTGAACTGAGTTACTGACATAACCCAATGATATTCTAATTTATTGAATATGACGGCGTATGTTGATGACTGTTCTGCAGACATGTTCTAAGACTTACAATTAGTTGCTAGTTATGCAAAATAAGTTCAGGACTGACAGCTTCACTTAAATACCACATTTAATGTTGTTATTTTGTTTCCAGTTTTTATCTAAGATCCATATGTTTTTCATATTTTGGTTTGATGATTAGTTTTTTTCTGGAGTTAGAGAATTTTAAAGAGCTCATATACAGCAGCACAAAACCGGTTACTTCTTTTTGTCCCTGTAGGCTTTATGTCAGAGGGGCAACCTTTTCTCCATGATTAACCTGTTTGCTCTGTGGAGCGGAACCAGTCAGAGGTCAGACATGGGATTTTGTTTCCTGAGTGTGTCCCATGGTTTTAACGCTAAATAGCAGATGAAACGGGAAACGTCTGTAGACTGCATGTTGGGAAAGTGGAGACTTTCTAAACAACAGATGGAGGTGTACACTTCATAGTCTGAGTTTCTGGGTCAAAACCCCTGTGAGTTGACTTTGAACAGGGTAAATGTGATTTTTTGTTTTTCAGTAAAAAGTAAAACATGTCAACAGATGAAATGAAATAAACAAAAAAGTTCAGTTTATCCCAGATTAAAATATTTAACTTATTTTGTTATGAGTTTACAGAATGCATGTTATGAGGAAAATAGCTACCATCTGTTAAGTTAATGTCCATTTTAGTTGCGTAACTGCCAAGTGATCTGGGTGTTTTGTCTGCCCCTCACACCCCTCCAGCAGTGTGTGTGTTTGGCCAACTCTATGCAAAACATCCTTTACCTACCAAGTGTGAAAAGCTAATTACACAAGGAGTAAATTGTGCAGGCGAACCCATGCATCTTAATTAAGTTTGGATTTCATTAGACAACATGCAAGATAGACTAAGATAAAAAACAGGGCACAGTTTTTGCACTGTGACGCTGTGTGTACAGGAGCATGTCAGTGCATTGTTTGCCTTAATGTGTCGGCATAATGGTTGTGGAAGTGTGGATGGAAGTAAGATTTTTACGACAACAGGATTACATATATTGCTTGGCAAAAGTAATCATACCCTTTCCACATTCTCATTTTCAACCATAGTGTCTTTCATTGGGATTTTATGTGATAGACCAACACCAAATAGTGCATAATTGTCGTGCGGAGGAAAAAAGATGTAAGCTGTTTACATTTTATTCACAAATAAAAATCTGAAAAGTGCAGTATACATTAGTATTCTGTGCCTTCTTCTGTGATACCCCCAAAATAAAATCCAGTGCAACCTATTGCTTCAGAAGTTACTTAATTAAGTGATTTCTGAAGTCGCTGATTTATAAATAAATACAGAGATTTTCCAAAGCCCTTAGAGGTTGTAGGAGAATATTAATGAACATATAAAATCGTGTAAACCAAGGGAAACACCGCAGAGAAATAGGGAGAAATGCTTTTGCGGACATATTTGAAGCAGGATTAGGTTTAATGGCAGTGTTCCAAACTTGGCCCCACTCAGCTCTCAAACCTCAACACTCAGTTCATCTGAAAGTGGAGAGGCGGCTTTCACCACAGAGGCAGCCCAGAGCCCCCATGGTAGCTTCCGAAAAGCTGCAGAGATCCACAGCTCAGGAGGAAGAATCTGCTGACGGGATAACTATCAGTCCATAAGAGAAAAAGAGAAAAGCCAGTGAAGACAGAAATCTATTAAAAAGTCCTGTTGGGTGTTCGCTAAAAGCCATGTAAGTACACATAGAAGAAGATCATCTGGCTAGACGAAACCAAAATTGGGCTTTCTGCTTCCCAGCAAAATGCTGTGTGTGGTGGTAATTTAACTCTGAACATCAACCTGAACACAGCAATCACAAATGGGAACACGTTGGCAGTAGCATCATGATGAGGTCATGTTTCTCTTTAGCAGCAACAGAGCAGATGATCAGAGTTGATGGGAAGATGAAGATGGATGGAGTTAAATACAGGGCAATCCTGGAAGCATACCTGCTAGGGGGCGTCTAGACCAGGGGTGGCCAACTCCGGTCCTCGAGAGCCGGTGTCCTGAAACTTTTAGAGGTTTCCCTGGCCCCACACACCTGAATCAAATAGCACAATTAGCTCCTCAGTATGCAGTCAGGTTCTTCAGAGTCCTGCTAATTACCTGATTATTTGACTCAGGCGTGTCAGACCAGGGACACATCTAAAGGTTGCAGGACACCGGCTCTCGAGGACCGGAATTGGCCACTAGACGGTCGAGACATACACTCCAAGACTTGCAGCTGTCATTGTAGTGCAAAGTGGCTATACACAGCATTGACTCAGTAGGATGCAATGCTAAAGCACCGCATAATTTTCAAATGACGTTTTGCAAAATAGTTTTAAAAACCTGTATCCTTTTTCTTTCACTTCGCAACAAAGCACTACTTTGTGTCGGTCTAGTGCCTAAAACCCCGAAGTGAATTGAAGCTTGTGGCTGTGACAAAATGTGAAAAAAGTTCACAGAGGCACTTTAGATGTTTATTTTTCGACATGTTTGGGTTGCTTAGCACATATATACGCATTTATATCATCGTCCCTCTGGTTAGGCAAGCCCTCGGATTAGTGTAGTTTGACAGTGATTGTATAATGTCCTACCTAATACGTATGAGGGTATTGATTTTCAGCAAGCCAGTGCATTAAGGTGCAAAGAAGCTCTGTGTCTTGTAGTCGAACTGTTAACAGCTTCTGGAAGCAAATTGAAACACCCAGCTTGTTGCTTTTCTCTGGAGCTCTCTGACATCCGGCAGAAAAATGAGCTGTAATAATGTTTCTCGAGCTTTTTGTTGAATAACAAATGTATACATAAAAAAAAAAAAAACCTCATCTACAATTATGCATCTTTCTCACATTATCACAGCAGCAGGTGTTCCGTCTTATTTCTTTTTAATTTGAAGGGAGAGCAGAGGACGTAAGTGGAAACACAAAACTTGGCACGCTATCAGCTGGTTGCCAGGTTCTCTTCACAGCTTCTGCCAGCTGAGAGCAATGTGGATTTTCCGAATAATTTGCTCTTGGTTGAAGAAATATTGCACCTGAACTTTACAGGGTGTAGGCAATTGTCTGTATAAAATCCTGTTTCACAATACATCCACACATCAATGTTTTTTATTTTTGTTGCCGGCTGGATTTATTGAAATGAAGTGCATCTTTTGTGCTGTTTACAGCCTCTTTTATGAATTCAGTACTAACCTGCTGTTTGTTCTCTTTCTCTCCAGGTTTTATCCATACTTGTGGAGGCACACTAAAGGGTTGGAATGGGACTATAGAAAGCCCCGGATTTCCTTATGGATATCCAAATGGAGCAAACTGTACCTGGGTGATTGTTGCCGAGAAGGGGAACAGGATCCATATAGTTTTTCAGTCTTTCGCCGTGGAGGAGGAATATGACTTTTTATCTTTGTACGATGGCCACCCACAACCGGCTAACTTCAGAACAAGGTAAGGAAGCAGCCCTGAAGTCAAACACCTTGAAGGCTACGTTTAAAGGCTGGGCGGCAGGGATGGGAGAGATGTGAGGACGAACCGTCTTCAGTGATCACTTCTGACGGAAAGGTCAACCTTAATGTACACATGACAGAGACTGTTTATTCCCGTCAGGGAGGTGTCAGGCAAGGCAGGCGTGTTCAGTGAGACGAGGATTGCACGTCAGCTCTTCTCTGACAGAGACTGGTGTGGCTCGAGCTGCCTCCTGAAACACCCATGAAAAGGAGCAGGCTATGTTTTATTTCATGCTATTTAAGCCTATAGCAAAAATAGTCCTGGGATGAAGCATACTGACTGCAGTTTGTGTGTGCTGCCGTTGTTAGTCCTTGGGTGCTGTGTCTAGTAAATCTAACTTGAACAATAGCATGAATAAAAGCCAGAGGCGTCTCTTTTATGAAGCACGCTGTAAAAAGTCATGTCTTTTGATTCAAAGGCAGAGTCCTCAACGAGCATGCTGGTTTGGTTTCGGTGTTGGATGGGTCAAACTCTGTAGCTACAATATTTTGGTCTAATAATTCACAGGAGGGGACAAAGGTGGAGTGAAATATGAACGCCAAACACTAAAAAATAGCTTTTTCTTTGCTTTGGTTACTGGACAGGCAAACAACTATTTACTCAGTGTTCTTTCTGGATGGATACAAAAGCCTGATATTTAAGTGCTGTGGGATGTTTGGGTCATTGCAGTGTCACGGTGCCTTTTCAATATTTGTCTTTAGGATATTGTGGGTTTTTTTTCTGAGGATACAGCAGAGAAAAATTTCTGCATGAATTTGATTATGAGAAGAAGAAAAAACAGTGATATGTAGGTAAAAATCTGAAATTCTGGAAACAGAAATGACAGCTTCTGTATAACATGTCATCGCAAAAACGGATCACACAAATATTTAGGTCCCTCTAATCCATTAAAATAATTTCTGGGGTTACTACACCCTGATCTGGGATGCTGGAGCTCCTAGTCAAGCAGTCAATGGGCAATTTGGATGTTTTTTATTTGATAGAAGATTTTCAACACAGATACCTCTAAAACCTTCTTAAACTCAGCTCTTAACATTTAATCACTGTTGACTTGGTAAAAAAGAAAAAACAAATAAAGTCCCTTGCAAAATATTTTATACTCTTTGAACTTTTTCACAGTTTGTGCTGTGTATCAGTGTAGTTTGTCAGGGTTTTTCTGTGCTAGACCAATGCAAAGTAGTTATTTCTGAGGTAGGGTGCAAAGAGGGGGGGTGGGGGGAAATCAAACTTAAAATCATCCATCCATCTTCCAAACCGCTCAATCCCTCATGGGGTCGTGGGGGTTGCTGGTGCCTATCTCCAGCGTTCACTGGGCGAGAGGCGGGGTTCACCCTGGACAGGTCGCCAGTCTGTCGCAGGGCAACACAGAGAGACAAACAGGACAAACAACCATTCACACCTAAGGACAATTTGAAGAAGCCAATTAACCTAACAGTCATGTTTTTGGACTGTGGGAGGAAGCTGGAGTACCCGGAGAGAACCCACGCATGCACAGGGAGAACATGCAAACTCCATGCAGAAAGACCCAGGGGTGTACTTGAACCCAGGACCTTCTTGCTGCAAGGCAACAGTGCTACCCACTGCGCCACTGTGCAGCCCTAACTTAAAATCAATGGTTTTAAAATGTGTTGGTAAATAAAAATCTAAAATCTGACATCATATGCATTTACTTTTAGCTCCCAATTCGGTACTACTATACTGAACCACCTTTTGCTGTATCTACAGTTTAAAGTATTTTGAGGAATTTCTCTATCACAATTATTCTTTGCAAAAAAGCCCGAACTCAGTCAGATTAGATGGAAAGCATCTCTAAATGTCAGTTTCCAAGTCTTGCCAGAGATTTTCTGATAGACACACGTCCAGATTTTGATTTAACCATTCTAGGACATAAATATACTTTGAACTAAACCCCTCTATTGTAGCTCTGACTTTGTTTAGGGTGACTAGTAAACCCACACACATATTCTATTTACTTATTGGATGACTTGGTTTGCATAAAATTTTGTGTATTGTCATCAAAATGGAGTTAATCTACATGCACGCCACACTTTAAAAGATTAAAAAACTATGCTTTATTGTGCTCAAAACTTTCTTCCATTTTCATAATGTTGATCTATTTTGGGTTTGGACATGACATGAAATACTGATAAAATATGCTTATGGAGTTGCAATGTGACAAAATGCTAAAAAAGGTTTTAATGGTGCAAATACTTTTGCATGGCACGGGTTATGAATATTCTGTTGTTTCCAAAAACTGAATGTGGAGTTCAAATTTAGTCTGCACTATTGTCCACTATTATTACAGTGCTTAAATAAACATTTGTAAATACACGTTCTTAGCTTTTAAAGGAAAAGGAAACTTTTTTTTTTACACTTTCTAGTTGACAGGCCAAATGTTTTACAAGCCTATGTTAATGTCATGTATAGTTACATCATTGTATCATTTATTGCATCATTTGCAATAAAATGATCAATAACACGATTTTAAACCTGCCAAAGAATTTTTACTAAATACATTTGAATGTATTATTATTCGTTTGTATTCAGAGGTTTGTCTCTCCAACAGTGGCACATGATTTCATGATTTTTTTTTTTCCATCTCTTATCTCGGAGCTCTACTGGAACGCAAGTGGGCTGAGGTCACATGCTACTACAAAGCAGGACATATAGTAAAGAGCGGCAATAAGGAGGAACAACTCAAGAGCTGAATCACTGTTGATACTTTACTGTAGGAGAGGAATCACGTCAGGTTCTGAAGAGATAATGCCATTGTGTTGCATAACACTTTCTGAAGGATGGGCTTAGAAAAGAGTTGTCAACATGTAGATTTAGTGCAATAAAATCTCACATATACATCTGTAGTGTGAAATATACAAGATCTTTTCAATAACATACAGCACTTTCTGCTGAAATCAACCCCTCCATAGGAATACTTCAAATTCTCTGTAGTACCTGTGGGCGCGCAAGGTGTAGGAGCTAGCACGATCCCAAACTAACAGCTACTCAAACTATGGTGCATTAAAAACCGAGTTTCTCTAACTCAGAAATCTCTTGGCAGTTAAAGTGATGCATGCAGTTTTAAGCATTTAAAACTTAAATATATAGAGATTTACTATTACTTTGTTTAAAAAAGCAAAAACATCTGTGTTGCTATAGATACTCAACACATTTTTCTCTATCAATTTTTATTCTAATCCCAAAACAGCTGTGAGACAGAAACAAATTAGATTATACAAAGTAACTGTTATACAATAATTGTTTGTGGGAGGGAGACAAGATTGCTTATTTCTAACTAATTATAAGCTTTTTATTTTCAAAATCTGCAGTTAAAGACAAATAGCGCCACTTCTGCAAAATTGGCATCACAATAAAAATCTATTCACAGCTCGAGGAGCATTTCTGTTTTAATCTTAGGTGAGAACGGTACAATTTCCCAGTTTCATCAAATGTAACACAGCTTCACTAGTGAATCTGTTTTTCACCAGAGACTTGTAGAGATGGTGAGAGTGGCAACCTCTGTTAATAAAGTCAATTTATTGTGCTTTCTACGTTATTTTTGGCATGTGTGTACTTATTTTACAGGGACATTAATAGCCCCCTTTTTTATTATTATTTTTTTAAAGTAGGCTTCAAAACGAGTCCCTTTGTTATTGTAGCTGGTGTTTGTGATGGGTTGTTTTTTTGTATTAGGCTTTATCAGTTTACTGGTTTCTTAATTCATGTTTAATTTATTCATTCCATTGCATTTTTATTGCATTTTATTGCTCCCCGTTTTTTTTTTTTCCTTGTAGTTTTTGCCTCGCGTTCTTCCTCGCACACCTGGTCCTAGTTAACTAATTACTAAACTGGCTGTCGTTGTCTCCCAGCTTAAACACACCCTGGCTTTACTTTCTTCTTATGTCGTTTTTTCCCCTTTCTATTACTCATACCTATTTTGTGGTAGCAAAAAGTTGCAGTTGGATTTTCAGCAATTTTTTAAACGGGGGGACAATTTCCTTCAGTATTGACTTTTCAAAACAGAACCATATAAAACTTAAGACCTAATTTCAGAGGAAAAATAGCTATTTCACGCAAGAGGGGGAGATGGGTGTCATATGGGTCCAGAAGAATAAACTAGTTTTGTGACAACTGAAACATTTTTCACATTTGCAAATTAAACTGAGGTAACATGAAATGTTGCCCTGTGGAGTTTCAATTTTCTGTACAATTTACTCTGAGCTTGACCTGGGATGATTAAAAAGTCAAACGTGTAATTGATCAGTGATTATTAAGTAAATGATAAGGATTGTAAATATTGATTCATGTGTGTTATGCCACACACACACACACACACATATTATGTGTGTGTTTGTCATATGGTTTTTGGAATCAAATCTGGACCTTTAGGTTGCAGTGTTCTTCGGTGGTACAGTGCCACATTTTTGTTTGTGTTGGATTGCATCTAAATGTTGGACTGTGATCTGCCTGAAAGGGATAATTTCATGATTGCTCTTACAACCCCTGCTGTCAAGCAATTAATTCTCCCCTAGCAAAACCCAAACTATAAAAAATAAACAGACAATAGCATGGAAAATAATTTCTTGTGCTTTATCCCCTCTTTCCTATTTAACTTAGTCAAAGAACATACTGCATTATGGGTGCTTTGCCGTCAAATATGTTCCTTGTGCTATTGCTATTTTTTAATGGTTTCCACGGGTGGAAGCTGTGAGTCTTGCAATATGAATCTGGTTCCATGAGCACCAAGCATTCATCAAAAGGCATGCTCATGAAAACCAACAGCAAATGAAATGTTGAAACTGCAGACTTGTTTTCTTGCTTTCAGTCATTTTAATATTTGTATTTAAGACAGAAAGCTATAAAGTCCTGAGCTTTAAGAATTATAAAAGTGAGATTTACACTGAGATTACGTGAGCTTGTTTTTTCCCTCGTCCAACTATTTGTTTTACATCATAGCCAACATGGGGCAAAATGCAGGCACATTTATGAAGTGGCAGGTTCATTTGAACAATCCACATGCTAAAGTGACCGGTTTGTAGTTTGATGAAAAGAAAAGCATTTATTTCCATCCTTAACTCGTACAACTGAAATGTAGGGGGCAGCAATGCGCCTGGGCTTCTTCTAGAGTTCTGCGGATGCTATTTTCAGCCAATGTAGCAACTTATGCAATAATAATAATAATAATAATAATATCATCTTTATTGTCATTGAAACATACATTACAATGAAATTTGCTTTCTGCATTTAACCCATCCCTAGGGGAGCAGTGGGGAGCAGTGGGCTGCCATGTGCGGCGCACGGGGAGCAATCTGGGGTTAAGGGTCTTGCTCAGGGACCCAGAGTGCTGGCACTGGGGATCGAACCGGGTACTTGCATCCTTCTCTGAGTGCAAGCGCGCTGCTCTAACCACTAGGCCACGACCCCCCAGACAGCGTCCCCCCTTGACCCGCACGGACGGGACTCAGCTCTGCTTGAGCCCGACAGCTATGTGCGAGAATCCTGAGCCTGGTGTGCAGCTATGAGACTAGTTAGCCTGGTCAAAAAATACATTTTGTGGAAAACGAAAGTTGAATTTGGTAGGAATGGAACATATTTCAGATGGCATGTGATTTCTTTTAAAGTTGTTTTTACAGAATGATTACTTTATTTTACTTTTAGTACTCTTATTAATTCTTTTTATTTTAGGTTTTGGTGACCAATATGAATATAACACAAATGTGTTTGGACCGAGTGTTGGCTTGTGAATGGCATACAAGCCTATGTGTCTGCTGGTAGAAAATTCTAATTTTCACCAGTGTTGTAGAAGCTGGTCCTAAAGTTGCGCTTAGAACCCCTGTTTTCAGCTGAATCTCTAAATGCTGGTTGTGACGTGACTCATAAACAGTCAAGTCTTTAAATATGTTCAGCTGGTATTCAGACATTCTGCATGAAACTCTGCATTTCCTTCCCACTTGCAGCACAGTTTCAGAATATTAATCAGTGATCACCGTGACTGTTGGGAATTTACTGAGCAGCCACAAATGCTGACTCTTGTTTATAGATCAGGATGGAGATTACAGGACATTCATTAGCAAGGATGCCGAGGAAACTACAATTAGCCCAGAGTACAGCCAAGGAAGCATCAAACATTTACTGAAATATTCCTTTTAGCTAACATTGGTGTTTTTCATAAAAACATTTAAGAACCAGTTCTGGTTTTAATAGATAACCATAACTGTCTACTCTACCCATATCTCATTTAGAACATCTAGCTACATGATAATTTTATTTGGCATCTAAAATAGTTTCGTTTTACTTTGCTTTTCTCCATGCCATGTACGTTGATATGCGGTATCCTTAGATATCATTTTAATAATATACATAAAACTAATAATAAGGTGAACATGAGGACAGAGTGGCTTGTTTTTGAGCTGTTCCACTTGCCCTTTCACAGTATGTATAAATAGAAACCTTGATCAAGATTAAAGAGGCCTTTTAATTTATTTATGGTCATAAATAATTAAGGTTTAAATTCAGAAGGGAAAATGACAAAAGCAACAATGATTTTTTTTCATTTGATGAGATGGACATCACCATAATGGACCGGATTGGGGTGTTTCCTGATTGATCTGTGTATTATCCTTGCTCTGAGAAGTTTCCCCATACGCCTCTAACCCTGAGATGCATTTCCGTTTTGCTCAATCCCTCATGCCTGAGAAGATCTGGTTGAATCGCTCATTATTCTGTTAAAATTATACGCTGAGGATAGTGGAGTGGAAACTGTTTTAGTAATGATGTCTTTAATTTCACTGTTTCCAAGCTCTGACTGTGTTCTCATTATAGTAGCCTTTGCACTGCTGTTTTTCTAGTTAGAAAGACAAACTTATATTGAGTCATATGTTTAGATAAACATGCTGTTTTTCAATTGTAATTTAGCTGCCTTATCATGCAACAGTTTGGCAACAGGTGATTCTTTCATCATCGTTCTTATATAAATCCATTAACCAGACCCACATTATGCAACTTTATCAGAAAATATAAAGGAAAGGTTATTTTGCGGGGGGGGGGGGGGGGGGTTATCCTCCAATATTCCTTTTTTCAGTTCAGTCTGTTGATATTTATTTTTTTCACATTTTCACATTCAGCTAGTGTGAAAAAAATGTTGGTCCATTCCTCTGCTTCTATAGAAAGGATGGGAGCTGTTTATTTTATACACCAGCTTTGAATAGTTACTGCTGTTTTTGCCAGCAGCATTTTAATTATATAATACATGAAACACATATTTAAAAACAAAAATTCAGTGCCTTGGGTAGATAAAATTAAAAACTGACTATATTAACTAAGATTTCTTTTTTATCATGTATACCAGTAGTTATATACATCCCAGCTTTAGCACATGTGTGTAAAATGAATGTGTCATTGCCTGGTTTCTGCTAAATTTTCTGCCTTGTTAAGAAGATACTTCATTTGAATAAATGGACATTGGGTCCTAAGGATCAGAGTTTGGGACACTGTTCTAAAAGACGGGGCAAGTAAACTGAGGATTTGGCTTTGAAATATCACAAGGTTCACATTCAAAGAGTTACCAAACACAGTTGTTTTATGTTATGGGATATAAAGATAAAAAAAGCTGTATTTCTTCCACCATTAACTGGAGGAGAGACAAATCTTCCCTGCAGATCTGAGCAGTATGTTATATTTTCAAACCCGAGGTTGCAAAAACCAAAGTCAAAGGGTTCTTTTTTTGTTTTAGTGAGACTTCAGTTAACAGCATGCTTTAAAAGAAAATGAAAAAAACAAAACAAAAACCTTTCATTATTGTATGTACTTTAACTTAAATAGGTTTAAATCAGCACCGAAAGAACTGTTTTTCTCTGTTGTGGCAATCAAGTGTGAACGGTTTCAATTTCACTAATGAAGTCAGATAATGCATATTACTATAGATTATCTGTGTGGTAAAATTATCACATTTTCCTCACTTAATGCCTGGAATAATGCTTTCAGTTTTTTTGTCTATCATTCCTGAACAGAACATATCTTGATTTGTTTGATGTTTAGCAGACTTTAACACTGATGCACTGTTTGAGTGCCGACGGGACTAGTTGCAATCTGCTGGTCAAGTTTAATGGTAACCTCACAAAGATTCTTTACTCATGAAATGCTTATGTTAATTGTGACAAAAACTCCCTTTAGAGTCTAGAAGAGTAACCTTTTGAACTACATAAGGTTAAATGACCCTTAAAGCAGCACAATGTAAGTTTTGACCCAAATATTGTCTTAATTTGAGATATACTAAATGATTCTTCAGGGCAATAAACAGCACTTGGTGTGTATCAATGCTCAGTACAGGCTGCCCTTCTCAAAAACTCGCCTATGTAACTTGAGAGGGTCAGATCCGGCTTTGAGTGGGTCATGTGACCTAGAGCGCCGCTTTACGGCAGTCTGAGATCCCTTTAAACACCGGAGTTAACCTGACCTGCTTCTACTTTTCTCATCCTCAAGTCAGTTTGTCATGGCCATGGTTATTATTACAACATACAGTAAATATAGTTCACAAACCTGCATGTCTGCTCTTCTCTTCTGTTGAAGTTTTCACAGCCTCTCATAATCAGACGACTGAGCCTGTTGTCTGCCCCGTCCTTCTCTTGCACGGCTCCCTCTTCGTCTCCCCACGGCTCGGCCTCGGTCTCGTCCTCTACGTTTCAATGGGATACTAAAGTCTAGAGGGGTGAATGTGGCCTTGTCTTTTCAAGTAACTCCATCACATCTCAATCTGCTGGTCCAAACTGCTCTGGTATCAGATTCCAAAACATGGAGGGAGACTTTAATTTTGTGACAGTGCAGTGTTGCCAGTGGCCTTCAGGGGCGCTAGATCTGAACGCTACAGGTCTAGTGCCTCCTAGTGGCTAAAAGTTACGCGGCGCTTCTTTAAGTTTACATGCACTAAGAAATAGTTTGTTCACTGGAATTGGCCTAGTTAAACCTTGGTTGGCCCCAAATGGTGGCCAAAACCAGAAACTATGAAATCTGGTTCTGATTTGTTTGTTTTTTCTTAATCAGGAAATTCACTACATAAACACTACCATGCTACATTAAGAATAACACTCCTTGGTGTCTAAGTTTACTGAGTAAAAATGAACTTTTTTCAGGATCAGTAATGTGCTTAGAGGTGTTTTCATTTACAGATATGTAAAGCACGTTAAAAGGAAACCGAGAAAGAAAGAGGATTTGTGCATTAATACAATATGTTTTTATGATTCATGAAATAAAACTGCAATTTATAACTTCCCCTTTTTTAATGTGTTCCTTTATTCTTAGCTCAAGGCTATGATGTAGGTCATTATTCACCTTAGTAACAGATAAACTTTATTTTCCCATTTCATGTTTCCAACAATAAACCGAAGACAAGCGGTGTAATCTGGCTGGTTACTTGGCAAGACCAGTCAGTCAAACACTTATTCAGCGGAAGAATAAACAAGAGGAATACAAAACGGAAACGTTGCAGATAATAATCATCCTAATTCGTCATTTCAACAACCTTTGTACATTCCAATGAAGTTTGTCCTCTGCATTTAATCACCCATCCTTTAGCGAGCAGTGGGCTTCCACTGATCAGGGAGCATTTTGAGTCTAAAGGCCATGCTTAGGTACCAAGAAGGCCAGTCTGTGGGAATCTAACCGGGGAACATACAGCATTCCCAGGACGCAATTGCCCTGCTCTAACCACTAGGCCACCACTCCCCATTATAAATGATCCCATGAAATGAGAAACAAACAAAGTGATTCAGAGCAACAGAGCTAATACAACATAGAGCGTTAGACAGATGGAGAAAGACAGACACTGAGTTAGACAAATTGAGCTACACCATTTCCGTCTCCCTATTCTGTTCTTCTATGGCACACTCTTCCCATGACACACTAATCAGGTGGCGGGAATGTCTGACAGCTGCCTTCAGGGCTGATGTAGTGTGTTCAGGTGGAAGCAAAGGCTGCATCTGTCCAGCCAATTATTGGCCCTCTGTTCCCAGGCACATACACTCATTCTTTTGCCACTGTTGTTGCTGTGATTCATAAACGGGGGACGCTGTAGCTGCTCAGGCAGCTGGTGTCTCTAAACCCACATTGACATTTCTGGTTGATTTGGAAACCAATACAGATGCATGACACCTGGTCGGTCTCTCACTCTCGGAGTCAAACTAGTAGTGCTGGTAATTTCTATTCATGAAGCGGAATACTATTTATTTATAATTATTTTGTTGTGAGTAACCCTCTTAACTTTTAAAATTATTGGAAAAACATATATTATTGGCATTGGGACTTGAAGCTTGTTCTGCCACTTAACCGTTTTTGTTATTCAGAGGGGTTTTATCAAAACCATGAAAGACTTTTTAACCCAAGGCATTTGATTTTGACCTTGTACGACTACTGATGCACTTGCTTTTATCATATCAAAGCAAAAGGTTATCCGAGAGACATCAAATGATTTGTCTTTTTTTTACATTTAGAACACATTCAGCAGACAGTACTTTAAACTGATAAGATGAGACAAACAGTAGGATACCTAGCTCAAATTCAACCTAAATTATTGTGTGAAGGAGTGAAGTCATTTAATCATATGTTGAAAATACATAGCCTCTCTGTCAACAAAGCTGTTACATTTGAAGGGCCTAAAAACAAATTACCCTCTTCTCATTTCATATCATATTTCAGGAAATAAGAATAATTTCAAAATTAACTGTAAACTTGTACCAGCTGCTGAAAATGTCAAGTTTTAACTACCCTTACAAGTTAAAAATGTGATTTCAAAAATTTGAGTTTTTAGGCCAATTTTGATTTCTTTGAACTCTTGATGCCAATTTTATCTACTTCTGATTAAAGAAAATATAATTGGCAACATTCAAAGTATTTTTGTGTTAATATCTGCTTGAATTGAGACCGACCAAGGTTACAAAGCTGTCCCTCTCTGAATTACTGGAATTATGCAATCACAGTACAATCCTCCGGGTTCTGGAAAAAATATTAAATAAAGCCCAACTTAAAACAGAAACAGCATCAACATTTAAAGACAAATTCTAACTCCTTAGCAACTGCATGTGTTGCAACACTGATATTCTAAAAGTGCAACATATCACTAGACATTTAAATTATGTTCTGTAAGATTATTTGAAAATAAATAACCACTATGTCAAGGAAGAAAAGATTCAGACTTACCGATAAGTCTGGACGTTTAGGTAATTTGTTATGGGACTAAATAGGAAATAGAAGGAGCCTTTTTTATTCTGAATATTTATTAATTATTTGTATGATGATCAGATTACTGATTTTACCATTGTTTGTAAACACTTATTACAACTGGCTTCTTTAGCATTGCTAACAGTTACCGAAAAGCTCATCAGCATGTGCATATTTCCTGTACAGTAAGTAGATCATACCTTAAGTCTCAGATTTAAAAAGAAGTTCAACAAGGCCAGTTTTATTTTTGACCACACCTTTATTTTTCACTATGTATCACCAGACCACAGATTATTACTTTTTTCTACAACTTTCTGAATTTTGGATCCTGAAGAGCTGTGATCTTGTTTATCAGGCCAAATGTGTCAGACTATCCCATTTACTGTATGCTACTGTAGCGCTGCATCTGTTCTCTCTTGTCCTTCCTGCTCCCTATCACATGTTGCCATAGCAGCAAATCTTTTTCCACTTCTGCACATCTTTATCTTCACTTTCAGGCCATTCTCAGATAATGAATGGAGCACAAATTTAAAATCTTATTAAAAAACCAGTTAGTTGCTTATACATTATCTCACAAAAGTGAGTACACCCCTTACATTTTTGTTAAAGATTTTGCTATACCTTTTCATGGGAACTCACTGACAGTATGTCACTTGGATACAATATAAAAATAGTCAGTGTACAACTTGTATAACAGTAGAAATTTGCTGCCTCTAAAAAAACTCAATACACAGCCATTGACGTTTAAACCGCTGGCAAAAAAAAGTCAGTACACCCCTAAGTAAACAAGGCAAATTTGTGCCCAAAGTGTCAGAGTTTTGCGCGACCACCTTTATTTTCCAGCACTGCCTTAACTGCCTTGGACATAGAGTTCACTAGTGTTTCACAGTTTGCCACTGGACTCCTCTTCTACTCGTCCATGCCAGACTTCATGGAGCTGGTGGATGTTAGAGACCTTGCACTCCTCCATCATCCTTTTGAGGATGCCCAACAGACACTCATAGGGTTTAAGACTTGAGACGTGCTTGGTCAGTCCGGCACCTTTACCCTCAGTCTCTTTAGCAAGGCAGTACTTCTCTTGGAGGTGTGTTTGGGGTCGTCATCATGTTGGAATACTGCTCTGCAGCCCAGTTTCTAAAGGGAGGGGATCATACTCTGCTTCAATAGATCACAGTATATGTTGGCATTTATGGTTACCTCAATGAACTGTAGACTCCTCTCAGCCGGGAGCAATCATGCAGCCCCAAACCATGACGCTCCCACCACCATGCATAGATGTAGGCAAGACATACGTGTCTTTGTCGTCCTCACCTGCTATCCGCCACACACTCTTGACAACATCTGAACCAAAGGAGTTTTACATGGTGTCATCAGACTACACGACCTGGTTCCAGTAACCAATGCCCTTAGTCTGTCTGTCTTCAGCAAACTGTTCTGTGGCTTTCTTGTGCATCATCTTTAGAAGTGGCTTCCTTCTGTGATGACAGCCATACAGATCAATTTGATGCAGTGTGGGGCGTATGGCCTGAGCACTGACAGGCTGACCCCTCCACCCCTTCAACCTCTGCAGCAGCGCTGGCACTCATTAATCTATTTTCAAAAGACAAATCACTGGCTCTGACACAGACCATGTGCACTCAGTTTTATTTGGCCCTTATCTGTGGAACAGGGCCTGTGGAACCTGTCTTATTAAATTGCTGTATGGTCTTTGCCATTGAGCTGCAGCTCAATTTCAGGGTGTTGGCAATCCTCCTATAGCCTAGGCCAGGGGTCTTCGTGGTCTGGTGTCCTGGAACTTGTAGATGTGTCCCTGCTCCAACACACCTGAATCAAATGGCTGAATTGCTTCCACGGTGTGCAGTCAAGTTCTCCAGAGTCCTGCTAATGACCTGATTATTTGACCCAGTTGTGTTGCAGAAGAGACTTATATAAAAGTTGCAGGACACCAGACCAGGAGGACTGAAGTTGAAGATCCCTGGCCTATGCCATGTTTATATTGAGTAAAACTTTGGTTTTCAGATCCTCAGAAAGTTCTTTACCATGAGGCTCCATATTGAGCCTCCAGTGACCAGGATGAAAGAGTGTTAGGGCGATGACACCTAATTTAACGCACTCGATCCCCCTTCATACTTGACACCTTGTAACGCTAAGGGGTCACGTGACGTGACGCCAAAGAGCGGGAAATAGCTGATTGGGCACAATTTGGACATTTTCACTAAGGGCTGAACTCACTTTTGTTGCCAGCGGTATTTTACGGCTATGTGTTCTATTATTTTAAGGGGACAGCACATTTACAATGTTATACAAGCTGTACACCAACTGCTTTACATTGTATCCAAGGGTCACATTCTCTGTGTTGTCCTGTGAAAAGATATAATTAATCATTTACAAAACCATGAGGAATGTACTCACTTTGGTGAGGTACTTGTGTTCCTCTGTCCTGTAACTATTGCATTTCAGGACTCTTTTTTTTTTCTGCTTCCCTCTATCAGCAGTGCACTCAACCTGTTGGGTGCATTCAGTCTGCAGCTACTGATTGTCCTGTTCTCAGCCAGTAATTAGTGCCCCCATGGATCCTCCTCCTCAAACTTTGGAGAAGGGGGCAATTTTAAGGACTTCCAAGCTTGACATCAAACTGTTAATCTTTGAAAATACATTACTTTATCTTGGAAAAATTACTGTTTGTTCCTCCTACTCTTTTTAGCCCCTGCTGTGCCAACACAGCGGTGGGGTTTGTTACTAAAGATGGGATGAAGGGACTCTGGTATGTGACAAGTCTTTTCAGTGTTACCTTTGTAGTTCTGAACCAAGGTCAGAGAGTGATCTTGTATCTTGATTTTTGAAATTTTTCTTCATGAAATGTCTTTATCCCAATGCAAATTTGTTGAAATCTGCAATATGAAACTAAATTCAAAATGTTTTAATTCATATTTGTTGGTCATAACTTTCAGTTAGTGCTCAGTTAGTGCTCAGTTTGTCTGTTTTTTTTAGCTGTATCTCTGAGTCAGTGGAGCCAGTAAAATTAAAACTGTTCTCTTTACATTGCTGAATGTGGTCAGCTTTTAAATGGTTAAAGCAAATGTGACTGGTCAGACACATGAGCAAATGAAAGGATCTAAAGTGACAACATTAAATTGTGTCCTACCACCTTCCTTTGTTGTTTGTCATTTAAAATGCACCAACAATGACTTGTCTTGTAGTCCACAAGCTTGCCTTCACTTGTAATTTAAACAAGAGTTCCTTTTAAATTGAGTGCAATGGTCTTTTGAGTGATTGCGCTTCTTACAAGGTCACTCTTAAGTTATGTTTCCTGTGTTTAAAATTGCATCACTGCTTACTGCTAGTAGTGTCTGGACATGCTCTGAGTACCTGCAAAAAGGGTAATTATTTACTGCACAGTTCACAGTGCTATAATTGGAAACTCTATTGAAGCTGTAAATACTGCCCCCTTTCCTCCTGCTGTCACTGCAAGGGTTCCTTTTTCAACGTTTGGCCAGCTACAAACATTATTTACCCGGCTTATTGTCAAGTTGAGATTCAGTTTCAAATGGCTTCAAAACTAGCAATAAGAAGTAATGGAACATGAGGCAACTGCTGCACACAAGTTTTAGGTGATGTTCTGCTGCCCGGCTCGCTGCAGTGAAGGGTCGATAGAACATCTGAGGAATGGTCAGCAACACATCTCTTTTACGACGTCATGAAAGTAAATGGATTTGTTTGGATCTGCACCTAATTTGAAATGCAGCAATGAATCAGCCTGTTACAATATAGCTGTGAGCCCTGAAACACCTCCTACAAAAGGGAGGGTTCCCTCTTGGGTTTTGATAAAATACTGTTCTGATTTATCATTGATTGCTCTATCTCAGTTCTCAAGATCGCTTTTTGTTTTTCATTAGATCGCACAATGTAATTTTTTTTGTCAAGTGTTTGTAGATTTTTTTTTGCTTGAGCATTCTAACACATAATTATGCTTGATCTTAGTAATTCAGTTGTAGTTCTGGTTGTTTGTGGTGTGTTGTCCCGTTTGAAGGTGAACTTATATAATGAAAACTCTGATTATTGCTCCTGATAAAAAGATCCCCCTGTTTAAAGCACATCTTGGTGCTCTTGGCTCATCTGTGAAAACCACACTATGTCCTGGAGGATCACTCCTGTCAGCTGACCAAGAACAGTTTCTATCTCCTTAGAAATCATCTCTAAAGTGAGAAGAATCCAATCTTGAAACGGTCAGCCATGCTTTCATCTCGCCTCGCATTGATAATTGCGTTGCTGTTTTTACTTGTTTCAACAAGTCGGCTTGCAGCATCATGCATCTCCAGAGCATGATGCTGCCGCCACCATATTTCTTTTCATGAGGGAGGGGCAACAGTGGCGTAGGAGTTAGGGAGTTTGTCCTGCAAGTGCCGGTTTGAAACCCTGGTCTGACCGTCTCAGTCGTTGTGTCCTTGGGCAAGACACTTCACCCGAATTGCCTGCTTACGGAGGTCAGAGGGTCCGGTGGCGCCATTGTATGGCAGCCTCATTTCTCAGTCTGCTAACATAGCTCACCCCGTCAGGGAGTGAATGGGTGAATGACTGTAGTGTAAAGCACTTTGGGGTCGCTATACAAGTACAAGCCATTTACGATTCCTTTCATGTATTATGCACGGCTGGGTTGGTCTGTCACATGATATCCCCATAAAATATGTTTAGGTGTGTGGTTGTAGCTTGACAAAATGAGATAAAGTTAAGATGCTTTGAAAACTGTTTTACATGTAATCCAAGGAGCAAAGGTGTCATTTGGGCACAGTAGAGATGATTCTTGAATTGCATTGCTTCAGCATATAGGTTTCTGCAAAATCCAAACTTTTAACCACAAAATGGTTTTGTGGAATGCTATGTTATTCATTTTACTACAATGTTTCCAACACTGTATGTAATAACAGTTAATGTGTCTACAATATGATGTTATAAGACATTCAGACCTAAGATCTCTTTATCTTTTTTGCAGGTTAACAGGCTTTACCATCCCTCCACCTGTTACCAGTTCTGACTCCATTTTTTCATTGAGGCTTACCAGTGACTTTGCAGTAAGCGCTCATGGATTTAAGGTGGCTTATGAAGGTAAGAACAGCATCATTTCTGTTCTTTGTCTCCTACTGTTTGAAAAAGACAGCATTTTACATGAAACGTGCAGCTCCTTGTATATGGGTCTTCATTTTAGGAAAAATCCAACAACATGAGGAAAAGAGGCCTCTTATTCCTAAGAGAGAAAGGTGTGATCACACTTAATCTACCCGATTATCTCTGGGACTTCATTCTCTTAAATTAGGGAACAGTTACTGTAGGTGCTTCAATTAGGCAAATCATTCTCATATTTTCTAAATCAACATCCCTCCCTCTAAAATTTCTCAACCTGATTTGCTACTCCAGAGGTGCATCTAATATTGCAAAGCAGATGGCAATGGGAATTAGTTGAACTAATTGATGTACCAAGATATCTTTGTAGAAGTGAAACTATGCTGCGGAGAACTGCCTAAAAATGAAATATCCCTCGGTGATCACAGATCTCTGGTGCAATTCTTTTCTCTTCTATCATTATTTCTGCATTTCATTTCCTATTTAATGTTGCTTTGCTTTCTTTCCCAGTTTAATGTATCTTCTTGTTTTGTTCTCCTACCTCTTTCTTTTTTTGTACTTGTCAGCCTCTTTCTGTCTTCGACATTGTTCAGTTATTCTCTTTTTAACTTTCTATTCTGGAAGCCTTCTCTTTCACAGACAGCTTGACCCCATCTTCTCGTCTCAATCACCTTACCTACCTCTCTTTACTTCCTCCTCCTTTCCCTGCCTGCCCGAGACACCTCCACTCCAAGACCTTTATCCTAGCTATCTGCCCATTCGAACCTTGTCTGTCCTTTAAATGCTTTCTTCAAAACTCCTTTCCTTTGTTTATTCTCTGTCTCCCCCTTTGTCTCTGTTGTTTTTACTTTTTAAAATCATGGTAATTTAGACTGATAATCAATCAACTCAGGAGGCTCTGTGGTAGTTTTATTTGAGTTGTGTGTGTGTACTTTGAAAGGATTGACCCAAAGGTGTATTGTGGTAATGTTAAGCTCATACCTTACTGCACAGCTCACTCTTTTTTAGATACATCACTCATACTTTAATTGCCTAGTGTGGCAAGTCCCACTCCTCTTCCATATGCTGTTTTGGTTACAATCAGCGTGTGTGCAAATATATATATATATATATATATATATATATATATATATATATATATATATATATATATATATATATATATATATATATATATATATATATATATATATGTATATATATATATATATATATGTATATATATATATATATATATGTATATATATATATATATATATATATATATATATATATATATATATATATATACGTATATGAGAGGCCATTCCAGAAGCTTTCCATTTCAAAAACAGTTTGGATTTGTTTGGGATCATCGTCCTTAGAGAGCACAATTTCTAACACAGAGTTCTTAATTCAAGGCCAATTGGCAACATGTTTTCTACAAAAAATTTATACCCCTGCTTAAAAGGTGATTTGTGCCAGAAAACAAACCTATTTAAAGGAGCTTTATCATTTATAAAATGAAGAGTGCTCAAATACCCACCTAGAATCGCAGCAGAACCCGGTATGGCTACAAAAAGTGTATGTTTCCACTGATGAGACCACTGATCTAAAGTGTATGTTTGTTACTAAAGGTCATTGAATGTGAATCAAATCTCTCCAAAAAGCTGTTAAAATAAATCATTGAAATGCCTAATCTATTCTGACATTTATGCCATTTATGAGTGTACCTTAACTTTGGACTTTCTGGATCATTTTCATTGGTTTGCAGTGTTGCATTGCTATGTCTCAGCACTCAGGACTGGAGTGTTCCTTTCAGTTTTGTCATATTTGCAATCAGGAATTGATCCTTTTGGTGTAACCAACTTGAGAAAATTTAAAAGCGGGCAAGTGAACCAGGACTAAACTTTGGCTTTCTTTAGTTAATCATTTAAAAACACATAAATAGCCTTAGCTCATCCATCAAATATTTACTCCTCACCATGCTGGCTCTCTCACTGCCTACACCGCTCCTTTTATGCTAAAGTGGTTAGCTTCATCTTTCACATGAATATGTATGTGCTGCTCTTTCTTATGACTAAAAATGTGTCATGCTTTAAGAGTGTAAGAGATGATTGAATCTTGACCAGAATTGGATTTTAATCTTTCCTCTACAAGAAGGACGCAATGAAGGACACGTTCAGACTGAATCTAATTTCTCAATGGTCTGTCGACAGATCAAGTAATTTGGTGAATTGTTGCACTGATTAAGGCCTCCTTTTGAAACATTTTCACTGGGTTCAAGGAAATTTGTTGCTCAAGTGACGCCTGAAAGATCAAATTACTTGTATAGGTTTTGGGATATTGGGTCTTTTGTGAAACACATGCAGGCAATGGAGGCTACTGCTTAGATCGATCAAACATATGTTCCACACCTTTGCTACAAGCTTCACCTTTGGTGAAAGCTTGTACGTATTTGTAACATAAGCATTGCAGCACAAGTCTCAGACCTGCCTCCATTCAAACTGTCCTTTAACAGGATAGCTGACCCATAAAATGTAATCTCATTTTTTTCCCCCCCAAATCAAATAGTTTTTGTCAACACAGATTGTCCATTGAGCCAGAAAAGCGTTTGTCTGCATGTATGAGCATGTGTTGTTTACCAGCTGCTTTGCACTGTGATCTAACGCAGCTCCAGTCAGAACTCTTTTCCCCACCTGCATAAAAAACTCTGCTCATCTCAGCAACCAGTGAAGCATCTAGCTGGGAAGCCGCTCTACACAGGCTTCTCCTGTGGGGAAAGTGTGCTCACAACACTGCGACTCCGTCAAACTTCCATCTTCTTCAAAGGGCTACAGAGTCATTAGATATACAGGCGAAATAAATAGCTCACCCCAGAGAAATCTCAAACTGAAATTCCTCATTCACTAGTTCACATATCTCACTCCTTACTTCTGTTACATGGGGTGAGATGAGCCAGACCCACTTCTATTGTCTGAGAGTAAAGTGTTTTATTATAATTTTTTCGCCTTTTGATTTGTTTTATCTGGAGTGTTAGCATTTGGAAAAAACCCTAAATGTAATTGAGTTTATTATTTAAAGAACTATTTTTTTCTTTGTTCCAGAAAAGTTATTGATATTTAGGTGAGTTACAATATGATGCAGGTTTGTATTTATGTTTTCTTTATTTTGGCTTTCCTGCAAAAAGCCCTTCAGTTTGCACACCAGGTGCTGTTTTGTGAGACTTAAGATTAAAATGGGTTTTGCATTGTTTGCAGAGATTTTCATTCCCCTTTAAGTGATGTTTTAGCCCAGGAAACCATCCTCCAGAGTTTCTGAGCTGCTGTTCTTCCAGGATTCAGTTAGAGCGAGAATTTATTTGGGGACTTTGTGATGGCAAAACTTGTTTGATGAGGGCTAACGCTGTATTTAAAGCACAATTTCTTGAGCGGGTTCTTGCAAAAATTGAAAGCCTGGTAGAATAAGTTGATCCTTTAATTAAAATCCGTTTGAGACAAATATCTCCCTTTTCCTTTGTGAAATGCATGAGAGGGACTTTCTTCTGCTCATAAAAAGTAGCTTTTAAAGTGACATTTTACTTTTACCTGAGTAACATTTTATACTGGTAACTTCATTTGTATTTAAGGGCAATTTTATCAAACTGTACTTTTACTTGAATACATTATTTTGGTACTCCTTCCCCCTCTGCCAACAGACAACAAGTAAGCCCCGGTATAATGCATGCAGGGCTGCATGTATTCATTTCTGTTTTGTGATCCAAGTTGAGCTTCTTCCAAAAAATGTTTTCCCCTAACTCGCTCTATAGTGTGTTCCTTTTGGCCCTGCAATCACTCAGTCTGATAACATTACTGTCTCTATTCTTTTTGTACTAAAACCAGCTATTTCACAAACAACTGAATATGACATCATCATTGAAAGTTATCAAGACTTTATCAATGACATGGCTGTAGTTTTTACGTTGCTACCTTAGAGCAGCGGCCCCCAAACTGGGTTCCCCGGGGGTCCGTGAACCACGGTTGGGGGTCCGTAAAATGCATATTGTCAGGCCTGAGGAGGCTCTGCTGAGGATGCGTTGGGGTTGACAAGTTAAGTAACACAATGGACAAATATTTAACTCGGTCCACTTCATCGAGTAAGGTAAAAGCCGAATCAGCTAAATTTAGGAAGTATGACAACAGTTACATCGACTCTGGCTTTATCGAGAATGAGTTAATCTCCACCAAATCTCTAATATTAGGTGTATTTATATATATATTTCAAAACACACATAATTCCTAATGTACTTAATAGTAGAAAATGCTGTTTAAAAATACTATCAGCATGACGAATCTAAAGGAGTCCTTGGAACATTTTTACCGCTGCTAAAGGGTCCCTGGCCACATAAAGTTTGAAAACCTCTACCTTCTATTAACTGTTTTTAATACCATTTACACGATTCAAAACATGCATTTTTTTAAAAACTGGAAAATCACCCTATTCTTACCACATTTTTGTTTAGCCCCCGGGTAATCCGCCGTATCTCCCCGTAACATCTGGCAGCTAAAATTAGAGCTTGTTTCAAGTACAAGGTTCACAGGGTAAAGTCTGCTATTCAGTGTGAATTGTAACATTTTTAACAGCAAGTTCTGAGTTGTCTTTTTTTTCCTCGTCTGTGTGTGTTAACAGCTTTTTATTCAACATTACAACAACATTGCACATCAAAACAAAACATAAGAAACCAAATGGATATCCTTCTGGTGGTTACAAACAAGCTGTGCCACAGTTTCTGATCATTTCATTGGAGATTTTTCTCACAGTGATCCACTATCCTCAATATTTTGAGGCTTTTTCTAGTGGATGCATTTTTCTTGACCAGTAAAACATTTCTGTAATTAGCTACGCTAATATTTTGTCTTTTTAATCCTCTTGAGCCAAACAGTGTGCTCCATTCTCGTAATAATTTACAAGGCTGCTCATTTTGCACACTTATGAAACACCAGATACACAAATAGACTTCATGTAGGGCTTTATCTCTCAATTGTTAAGCTATTTCTGAACCAGTGAAAATTGAGGTATTAAAAACGGGTGGGATGGATTAGGCAGGGAGGCTATTTTCTCCAAACCTGAAAACAAAAACAAAATCATGCTTGGAGATGAGATTGAGCAACTGTGCTTGGTGTGTCTTGACAAGTGTGTTCTTCTAGTGACTATTCATGAAGTGAGAAGATGACTGACTAACCTTGCAGCACAGGTGTGACCAATTCCAATTCTCGAGAGCCAGTATCCTGCATGTTTCAGATGTGTCCCTGCGCCAATACAGCCGAGTTAATAGCTGAATTACCTCCTCAGCATGTTAGAAACCTCTCCAAAGACCAAGAAAAGAACCATTCTGTTGATTCACAGAATAATGTGCTGAATCAGGGAAGCATCTGAAGCATGCAGATCACTGCCTCTGGAGGACCCCAGCTGGCCACCATTGTAAAGACCAATCTCACTTTTGGGTTCTAGTTTTGCAGTCCATTTTAATTGAAAGTCAATCTGCCTCAGGTAAACAACATTGCAGCATTGCACATCATAATTTAGCATGTCCAATTTAATCACCAGCGAAGCCAGGCTGCCACAGATATTTTGGGATATGTCGAAAGATTCTGCATGGTTGTTGCAACTCTGAGACACCATATATGCCTCAATTATGTAACTTAATCACAATGTTACAATATGTTCGGTCTGTACTGATGATGATTCACTCACTGGACTTAATGCTTGAAGTGACTCCACCTGACAACTGCCTGACCTACATAATGACATAATGATTTTTTACCCCTTGGGGACACTAACTATGTGTACTACCCCTGGTGGTCAGACAGTTCTTAAATACGCAATGATATGTAGCTGCACACCATCACTCTAAGCCCCATCACCACTCTTAGGCTCCACAATCCAAACTTCGGCAGTTCATGCATGATAATTCTGGTTGATGCATGGGGAAACTTTTCCAAAGATATGTAATATTCAGTGTGGTCTGATTTCAAAGTTAGCGTTAGGGGTTATGGGTCTAGGTTCCAATGGGGTACAGGGCATGAGAGCACAGAATTTATGAAGAGAAAAGGTCTCTATCAGGGGTGGAGCAAGAGCACAGTCGGCTCTGAGAGTGATGCCTGCAGTAGGAGTTTTCTCTAAATATGTAAAATAAAATGAGATGGCTATGAGGAAAAAAAAAGTGATGTCTTCTGATGAATTACAGTTAAAATGATTGCATCTAAACCCTTTATCCCTGCACACACCCCCACTATACAAACCTCAGGTGCATCAGATCATGCACACTTTAAAGCCCCTGTGAGACTTGATGTTTCTTAACATGCTCTTAATTTCCCCTACCTATAGAACCATATAACACACATTTTTTTAGATACACAAACTGATGTGGCAAGAAAGGAAATGGTGTGAAAGTAGCCTAAAGAACTGTTCAGAGTGGGATTATTTTGATGCGTAAAAGTATTTTTCTTCAAAGGGGTTCCCGGTTTGCACTCACAAGCTCAACCAGTACCAGGCACCCATCGAGTCGGGACCAGCTTTACGACTGCTTTGCAGATTGGTACCTCCGTGCCAGCAAAGCTCTTATTTTAAAGTAAGAAAAATATATTCTGTAGCTGCAGTTCACAGCTGGAATCAGTTTCTGCAGTGCATACCAAAGTAAGAGAAACTCTCTGAGAATGCGAAAGTAACTTTGAAAAGGTCTGTGTCATCTGAAACCTTCTACAGTGGCTGCAGTGTTGTTCAGGTAGTTAGAAGGTAGGTAGTACGTCAGCAGCACTATCTCAGCATTCACAGTTAAAGGTTAAGGAATAACTGGATTATAATAGTAATTACAATACAAAATACAAACAAACAAGATCCATACACAGAAACCAAAAACATAATACACAATACTATTATTTTTAGTGTTTTTATGGTTGCGGTGCATGGATATTGTTTGTTTGCATCTTTGTTGGAATTAAGTACTGTTGCAAGTCTGGGATTGTATGCCCTATTTAAACCTGAAGTATTTTCAGCAAGAATCTGATTGGGCACTAGTTTAACCATTCAGCAAGTTCCATCCCCTGTAAGCTGATTGGTCAGTTTATGCAAGTGTGAATAAGTGAATGGCTTGTTTGATTTTTTTTTTTTTTTCTGCATTGTACATCTTATTTAAAGAAAACGGATGTGGTGATTTGTAAGGACCCTGAAGAAGGCCACAAGCCAAAACGTGCTGGTCTGCTCCTTATACCTCAAGTGTTGCTCAAGTTTTCATCTACCAATACTAATTACACCAAATTCATTTTAGAAAACAAGACTTCAAAGTTGGTCACTAAATTTCACTTCAGCATCAGTAACTCAAGTATATTAATTCTTCTACATCTCTCTCGATTGATCCTTCTAACGCGCTGCAATGTATGCCTGTGTGAACAAGTCTTTTTGATTCATCATTTGTCGGTTCAAATAATTAAACACAAACAGATGGGAGATGTCAAAAATAATTATTTCACAAGGCTGCACAATTTGTCAAAGTGTTCGGCAACAAGTTAGTTAGGAACTCTGCATCAAAGGGGTTGTGGTGATTATTACACATACAGTAGATTATTCTGGGTTCCTTCGGAAACATGAACCGACTGTTTGTTTGAATTAATTTTATACACTCATATTTCTCATTATGGGAATAGAGAGAGAATGGAGTGAACGTCTGTCACAACTGAAATAATTTCAAAAGAAAACTATTTGTTAAGCATGACTCATTACTGTAATGTGCAATCTGAGCCTCACAGGTGTTTAATGTTTGCTGACATGAAGTTTCGTCTCTTGTTTTGCCCCGAGCTAAACTGTCAACACTTGGTGTCAGTTGTACAACATACAAGAGTTGAACTGAAAAAGACATGCATCGCTGTACCGGGTGTTGGAACAGCCACTTTGCAGAGTTTGTGTGTAAATTACAAAAAGACTGTCCAGAAGGGGTGCAAATATACTTGAAGGTTATGTTGAATCAAAGCAACAGAGAAATAAACGGTCCTCTAGACTAGACTTGCACCAATCAGTTTTCTAGCAGATCTCCATGTTTGTTTTTTTATCTGAAAAATGTCATATAAGAATGTATATGTGTGTGTGTATATGTATGTATGTATGTGTATATATATATATATATAAAAAACAGTATTCAAAATATTTTCCACTTGTCCTGAGTTGTCAAGAATTATATTAGGAACAGAGGCAACGTCTCAGCAGACGTGTGAGAGAGCAGTTGCTGTAAACCGGGGGCTTCACTGCTTTAAAGCAAAAAATTATAGCAGAGTTCACATTTTTTCACAATGGGTCGCATCCCTACCGTTACAAAAGCAGCAGACTGTGTATGCCCTTGAGAATGTACACTTTAACTCTGAGATTTCCAAAACCCAGCCAACATTTCCAAATTCAGCATGTTCCATTACAGAGTTTGAAAGCTCGAAAAGGATAAAAGAGAGCACTGTTGCTGTAAACCTTCAGATTTTATGTTATCTGTTAAAAATCTTGATATTGGGAATAGTACGCAATGCACAGCAACATGAATACATTTCTCTGAAACGGATACTTTGTCATTATGGAAAGCATTTCACTCATAGCTGAAATGCAGTCCTTGCTTACACCTGCAGTACTTTGTTGTGAATAATGGATACACAATATTTTTTGAAGAAACAACAAGTGAGATATCAGACAGTTTAAAAGGTTGGTTGGCTCCCTGGTAACAAGCATACTGCTTGAAGCTATATGTAGGATACTATGTTCTTTTGTTTGCCAAATGAAAAGAAAGCTTTATAGATTTGTCCTGAAGGTCGAAAGTCCTAATGCAGTTTTCATCGTATAACTAGCTAATGTTTTCAATAGACATCAGTAAATGCTTTCTATTGTAACTAATACTTATTTTCATAGCTGTAACTATCTTCTGGGCCAGTTTGTTGAGTAATCTTTTTTCACCTTATTCTTCAGCCATAAGAATTGACTTCAGACAGTTTTAGATCAGGTGGTTTTCTGGCATTGTATTTTTAATGATTTTACTTGGGTCTATATGGTGGTAAACTCAAATTATTACCCAAGTCTCAGACTCTGATTTAATTGTTAGGAGCACAGCAGCATTTGGATACTGTTGCCTCTCGAGCTAGCTAAAAGTGATCATAAAACCACATAGAAGAAGCAATGTCTATGTAAATGTATGTTAAGGTGATCAGGACTTTTCCAGCTTTAATCACTGAAAAGACAGGCGTACCACAGGGAAAAGTGCTGTTTTAATCAGCTGCCTGGTATGCAATACATTAAGCATACATGCTGTTTTTATTCATTACGCTATATTACCCTGTTGCTAAGCTCAATACTTGAAGGCTTTTTCTATCAGCCAGATGGTCAAGGTGGGTGTTGATATCTAAGGGTGTGCTATGTCTCAGCCATGTCTTTGGTTTGTGTTACAGAAAGTGGCAAGGGGGACATTTCACTAACAGAATAAAGATTTGTTGCAGTCACAGGTCTCAAAGCAAAGATCACACTCTTGAGTTCTCTGTAAACAAGAGACAGACATCTTTACTGGGAGCAAGCTGTTATGTTTGCTCTGGCTTAAATAGCATAAGATTAATATGTGCAACACAGACCAGGGCTGGCATTGTTCTAGTATGAGCAAACATATAAAAAGCACATAGCAACCATTTTAATAGAATACATGTTCTTTTTTTTTCCTGAGCACACTGAATAGCAGGAATGTCATCAGTTTTTCAAAGTGAAGAAATATGCTCTGTTTTTTTTTATTATGAGATGGGCTTAGATCTCCATGGCTGTGTTTCAGCTTGTTCCATTGTTATTTGGAGGCCAATTTCAATCAGCTCTTGACATAAAATAACTGAAAACATCACGCAGTAGTTTAACCCTTGTACTTTAAGCAGTATACACCAAAGAAAGTTTGAGCTACATAGGTCTTTACGTAGTTAGGGTTGCATACAAAGGTTTTAGGCATATTAGTTGTTAATTTGATGTTTTATGCTTTGTTTTTGCTCAGTTTGTTAGTAAATAAAGTATTTCGTGTTAATTTATAAAAAACAATGGAAGTATGTCTCTGCGCATGCGCAGCAGGGGATAAAACAAGGAAGCAGCTAACGGCTATTAGCATCTCCCAGCGAAACAATGCAGAATGGCCAAAGATCCAGTGAAAAAAAGCACCAAAAAACATGTTTCCAAGAGGGAAGAGACTGAAATGTCGCTGGGAATACAGTATGACCATTGGAGTTCACCAAACCCGACGCTACACCTGCCGCTTGCTCAGATGTGACTGCAGAGGTGATTGACATGAGTAAATGTTCTGATATGAAGCTCTTAAGGTTACTGTACATTGGTGTATTTAATTAATAACAGTTGGTCTTCGATCACGCTGCTTTACTGGGAGGCATTGCAGAGGGTCAGGCTCGGTCCGACATTATTTACACGTGATTTATTAATTAGGCAAACCGGCATTATAATAGTTCTGTGAAACTGCCGGTAGATGGCGGCACGTCTGTTTATATCTGCTCATCGCACCTGGTGCTTGATTTTGTTTAGCCTAAAAAAGGACCATCAAAACACTATCAGGATGGAGACTTGGAGTATATAACTTTATTTTGTCATGACCAAACGGTTTTTGGTCTTTTTTATAAGCATATAACGTAGCTGTATACCTTTTTAAAGTAAAGGTACTGAGGAACATCACTCAGCCTAAGGAGCAATAAATATAGAACTATCCTATTAATGACAGTCTATAGTGTCGTACCATTTTCTAGATTACACAAAAGGAGCTGCAAATAATGAACTACACAAGTAAGATAATTAGAAAACGTGTCAGTCGAGGTAATTTTATAATGAAATGCTTGGTGTGTATTCAGCACAAGGAGGTTTTTTGTGAAGATTAATTTATGAACATAATTAGATGTTTTGGCTGATTTTAAATAAGAATTGGCAGGTATTCTAGTCTGCAGCTATGGCTCCATCCATCCATCCATCCATCCATCCATCCATCCATCCATCCATCCATCCATCCATCCATCCATCCATCCATCCATCCATCCATCCATCCATCCATCCATCCATCCATCCATCCATCCATCCATCCAAATTACTGAATTGTTATACATTAGCTTAAATGGTTTATTGTGTTAACACTGCATTCTTATTGATGATGTTTGCAAACTCTGAAAACTGACAGATTTTGATTACATTTTTGTTTTAAACCATTTTTTCTTTCAATGAGGACATTATTTGATATTTCTACATTCAATGCTACATTTTTAGCTGTGTAGTTCCTATGCTAAACAGCACTGGTCTACTGAAGTTGCCTATCTGATAATGGGGAGTTTTTTTTCTAGAGAATTATTTCTGCATGTATGCTCTGACAGATGTAATGCCTAAAAGACTATTATAAACTCTTAAATGCTTCTCTGAGCTCTTTAATTTCCATGTTTACTTTCTTTATCTTCTGTACATTAAGTTAATGTACTTTGCGCATATTCATTTTATTGAGAGATTCTTTTAATGCAAAGAGATGGGTAAAGATGCGTTGAGGTGGTACAGCCCTCCTTGAATAGTGCGTTTTATCTGCCTCTCCTACGTGTTTTAGCTGTTTCGTCTGAAAAAGCAAAACCCTTTTTACAAATCCTCAATTGTTTTTTACGTTGTTGTGCCAAACATACCAGGTCAAAATGACTGTGTGAATGAAAATGTAGCTAATTTAGTCAAATTAACAATTACAGGTGTAACATAAGCTGCTTATCTTGTTAATTTTGTTTTCCTTTATTTGGTTTTGTAGAGTTGCGAAGCAGCTCGTGTGGAAACCCAGGAGTTCCACCTAAAGGTATACGCAACGGGACTCAGTTCAACGTTGGCGACAAGATTCGCTATCGGTGTGTCACGGGCTACGTCCTGGATGGGCATTCGCTCCTCACCTGTGTGACCAGTACAGCTGGAGTGTCGGTGTGGGATTTCCCAGTACCAATCTGTAGAGGTGAGAATTTTTTTTGTTATCTGAAAATTAAAAGGTATATGTTCTTATTGTCTTACATATTCGTTTTACTCTGGTTGTTCAATATAACATGACAGAGTACTTGATGTCATTTTCCTTTAGTGTTCCCCTAAGAAATTCAAAACGAGGGGGTGACAAGTTTATTCTGACCTCCTCTTATTGACTGCTAAATGTTAATTGCTTTTTAATGATTGACAGATTGATGGCTATGGGATTGGCTGACATATCTACTACTCGTGTACTAAAGCATGACACAACCCTTCATTAGAGTAATAAATATATTTGCAATAAGATGGGATGGAAAGATTTTAATCATATTGAAGTAGATGATTAGAGATTCCATGGCTTAAAAGGTTAATTAAATATTTATCTCTGGGGGACAACTAGCTTGAACATATGAATGTTTTCAGCAGTCGTTTTTGCAAATCTTAATCTATACTTTGACTGATAATGAGTGGAAGACTTTTTTATCTCTTCTGTGATCATGCATTCAGTCATTCATGATGATGCATACTGCTGACATTTCAGCTTACAAAGCAACAAAGGTGAAATTCCCCATATGCAAACAATGCCCATGCCTTATATACAAACACTTAGATATTGCAGAGCGTGTTAAAATATATTATCACTTAAATGAGCACGCAAGCAGAATATAGTAAGGAAAACTCTGAGTCTGCATTACTTAAGGTACAATATAATTTTTTATAATTTATTTTCTGCACATGGTGAGTTTTATAAAGATTGTTTTTTTTCCTTTGGATGCAGAAGTAGAAACATTTTGCAGGTAACAGAATACTCAGGAATTTCTGCTGTCAAGCTCTTTTACCAGGTCATAAAGTTTGCAGAGCGAGAAGAGACGATAAGAGCATGATGATGATTTCTATCTGACGGCAAGCTGATGAACGGTGGGCAATGGTGGACCAGTGCTCTCTAAATCATCCAATTTATTCCCTTCTGTTTTTTAATGATCCCCATTGTTCACAACTGACCCTGATAATCGTTTTCCTAATTAGATGAAAATCGTTGTAAAATTTAGATGTTCTTAGATATTCATAAATTAATTTCTCACAAAAGGAGTCAAATTACTCTAAATCTTCTGTTATTTTGTTATTTTCTGAATAAAACATTTGCATACAGACTATTGATATAAGTTAGCATTTGCTTGCGGTATGTATTATTGCACTTAAAGACGTTTTATAAACTTCTTTCTATCCTTTTCTTTCTTTAGGAAAAAAACACTAAATGCTGTTTCATTTGAAGCAGGGTGTTGAACCAAGATGCACAGTGGCCTGAAATTCAAACTTTTTTTTAAATAAATATTTTTTATATTTGTTTTAAAAAAGATCTACAATTGAAGACATTGTTTCTTTTTTTCAGATATGATAGACTTTTTCAGTTGAAAACAAGCAACGTTTAATGCTATGTGAAATCAAATAGCAACAATACAAAAAAATGACATGCATCTTTTTCTGTAGCCTTCTGGGCTAAATTTCAAGGGTAATGTTATTTTACAGGTTAATAATAATTATAATAATAATCCAACCATTAAATTCCAAGCCTTTGAGTATGGAGTGAGCTACATATTGGAGTGGCAAGAAAAAATGAATAAAGGAAACATTCATTAAAGCTCAGTTTTCTACATTTCTATCTACTCGTACTGGTCCCAGCCAGATACCTGGCATTTCTTCTTCTACCTGAGGTCTCTAATGAATACACACAGAGGAGGGAGGCTTGTGGGTCCCGACTGATGGGGCAAAACGCCAGCAGAGCATTCAGGGATTTGTAGTATTAGTGGTGCATTTCATGTCCATCTGTAGGTCAGCCCGTGTAGACATTTAGAAAGATCTTGTGAACCAAATTATTTACAAGCGGCAGGGTTTGAGATATGATTTAAAGAAAAACTCTGAAACCAATGATGTGGAAAGAAAAACTCCTATTTAAATGAACTGAAATCACCTTCCAAGTTTTGATTATTACTTTATTTGATCCAAAGGATTTTTTAACTTGCAAATTTGCAGTTGTTTAATCTAAACTATTTAATTTAAATTATTTTGTCTGTTTGGAAATGGTGGTTTTATGACTCAAATAAATAACCAAAAGTTGAGGTCTGCTTAAGGCATGGGTGTTGTTCATAATCATTCTTTTTTGCTTTCCTCTTAATGTAAATAAGACCACCAATGTCCAGAAATGTATGCTCAAAGATCAAAAAGTCAATTTTTTGGGCAAAAAACCTCAACACCACTGGCTTTTGGGGAAACCACAGCGGAAGCAACCCAATTTTGTCAATGGACACACATCAAATGATGCCTGTGACACACATTAAGTGTATTGTGTAAAAAGATTATTGGACATCAGCTGTTGATAGTTTTATTAGAAATGTAATGCTGTGAAATAGAACAGGTTCAAACAAGATTGACACCAGATGCAATGCTTTGGAGCATTGGCTGCCCATGAGATGCCACGGATATGTACTGTTTAGTTAAAAAACAAAAAGAGATGGGTATTTTTTTTTAACTTCATATGCTGCTGTTGTTTTTATTTTGGTCTGATCAGACGTACTAATCTGTTATGTTTCACCCTAGTAATGTTTTCAGAAAATAACAAAATTAAATTTGTTCACATTGAACTGTTTAAACACAATATTTTCAAAATTTGTGAATATACTTCTATATTAAAAATGCTGCATTTGTACAATAATTAAAGTACATGGGTGTGAAATGATCTGTTTACTGTTCCAAAATAGATGTAGGAAGGGAGGAAATTACAGCAAGTACAAGATGGGGGAACAAATTGGAAGGCGATTTGACCTGGAGCTTTTTAAAACACTTAATTTGAGCTATGGAAATGTTTCAGTTTTACAATTATTCTCCGTTGTGCTTTTGGTTTTTCTGAGAAGTCATGCCGCTATTTCCATGAAGAGAAGCGGCTTCAGTGAAAAGCAGGCCATGACTGCTTCTTTATCAGTTAATTTGATTGTTACTTGCTGAGGCAGTTGATTTAGATGTGCAAGCTCCTCCAACCACTGCTTAAAACCCAAAGAAGTCAAAGATCTCTTTCACCTAAATATTTAATGCTGAAAAAAGGCCAGAGTAAACAGAGTAAACGTGTGATTTGATTTCACAGGAGGAAACACAGAACAATAAAAAATAGCTTGGCATATGTTTGAGATATGGTGGGCTCGGAGGCAGCAGAAAACTGCAGATGAAGGGCTCCGTTCCATTTAGGGAGTGCGGCAGCCTCTGTTGCCACAGGCTGGAAACGTCCCTTCTTTTTAGCGCTGCACGGGCGCAGCTTGCGCCACAATCTCTCCACAGTATCTGGGCCTGGCTCTGTATGCATCCAGATGGTCCTTTGATCTTATTTCTCCAGAGATCCTGTCTTCTGCTCATCAGTGATTGTTTTAAGGTAAACACGCAGCAACACAAAGCCCACTCCCCATAAACTGTAACCCCCCATCAGGAAATTTGTTCCTGCTTCTTTGTGGAGTTGTTTTAATTCCCCCACCTTGAAGGGTCTTCAACCATAGACAGCGTCACAATAAGATTTAAATCTAAGTTTACACAAAGCACAAAGTCAGTGAAACTGGTGGACTAGCAGAACATTTGGCTAAGAAAAGAAAAATACCACAAAATCAACAGGAGAAAAAAAAAAAACAGACATAGACAAAGTAATGTCCAATGTGCATTCCAGCACACTTCCCAAAAGCCCATTTTGATCCCTCCTGTTGTATTGGTTCTTGACATTCATTAAGCTATGCAATGAAACTGCAAACAGGAGACAGCAGGGTAACATGAGAATATGGTCTATTAAAATGCTGTCATTTTGGCTGCCAGCCAGTCTTCAACAAAATAAGGAAATTGGTCCGCAGGAATCCGTGGCTGAAAAACCCCCAAATCATTTGACTTTGTCAGTTGCAATTCATTTAAAACCCTAGCTGTTAAGCTAAATGCAGCATTTTCTTTTAATCTGAATTTGTTACAGGTTGTTTTATAATAGAATTGGCTACATAGCTGACCACTAGAAGCTAGAATTTGATTGAGGGTCTGAATTTTAGAAATTAAGTTCCACATCCTGTATAAACTGATTATACATTTAATAATGAGATGATGGTGTTCTAAAATCATTAAAATGTCCGTCATTAAAAAACAACAGCAAATCTTTTTATTATTTATGCCCACTGATTCTTTAAATTCTGATCACTCATTGAATTGTCCTGTTCTTTTCTTAAAGCTCATTTAAAATTTGAAATAACCAAAAGATGGCTGCTAGGATGAAATGAGCCACAGTGATGAACATGGAGCAATCTAAAATGTTCCTCTGCACCCGTTACAGACCTATTTCCATTCCTCAACCTAACTGGTGTTAGACATGACATGCTGCAGAGCAAATGAGAGACATTCTGTAGATAGAGCCAGTGCTTCACATTAACACAGGTATTATCACAGAGGAAAAACCTTAGGTGGTGGTGAAAATTATACATGAGTTCCTTCCGTTCTATCCTTGGGGGTGAATATTTCAAAGTAGAAAGACAAGTGGTGTATATCTGATCAAAGTCAAGGGGAGAGAGGTTTAATCCCTCCTCAAGTAGCATTAGATTGCTGATGCTGGGGATGTAAATGAGCTCAACTAAAGCAGCCCTAATCCTCACACCATCTTTTTTCCTGACACCATTTTTAAAAAAAAAGGCAAACCCTTCTTCATTTTTTTTTAAATCCAGAGCATGCTCTATTGATTTGCTAAGGAACACACTGCCCAGCATTCAGTGTCTCTCTGATGTTGATAAACAATTTTTGATAAAACTGTACCTGAGATTTTATCATGTAACTGAGAACAACCTGCATAGTCCTATTGCAGCGACAGCATTTAAACTATTGTATTTGGGAAGCACTATTAAGCCTCTGGCAGGAGTTTGCATCTCATAATTGACAATACTACGCATGGTTGCTCCTCTAAGAAATAGACAACAAACTTGTCTTGCTTCCTTTGCATAGTTATGAATTCCTCCAAAGCGTCACTCTAAGTTTCAGCCGATATGTCTTCACCTGTAGACAACTTGAGCCATAAGTGTGATTTTTGTCTTCCTCCATGAGTGTGAACATGTCTTTTTGTCTTAAGTAAATCTTTAGCTGAAGTATTAGCTAAAAATCTACACAAATTATTTGAAAGCTGTTTCTGGTTAATACAGTGCTTAATCTCATTTAGAACATCAATGGAAGATTTTAAAAATCTCTTGATTTTTACATTTACTCTGACTGATTAATTGAGCTTTTAACAGTAGCACTTTTTTTCTAGAATATTAAAATGCTTTAGTAGTTCACATTAACAAGAAGTCTGTCTCGCAAAGTGCTGTCCAGGTCTGTTAACACGGGGCTTTTTCTGGTGAGGCAGGTTTAAGCGGTTTTATTTAGCTCTGGATTTAAGGGTGCGCTCTTTAGGCTTGACAACAGGTTGAGATTTTTATTTTCCAAGTACAATATAAAAACCTCTTTTTAGTCGTCTGTTGAAGACCTCAGCCACCCTTTTAATTAATAATTGTGCAATATTTAATCTGGCATTTATTTATTACTTTAAATTTGGGCGTTTCTGATAAAGCTCATCATTTGCTGCTTCAGAACTAACTGAGATTAGTTTGTTTTTTTCACTACGATATAAACTGTGTGTAACTCTGTGTCTTTGCAACTGTCATGCCCAAATTTCCCCATTGTGGGACTATAAAGTATTATCTATCTTATCTTAATTATTATTATTTTTTATCTTGCAGCAATCTAGGTGTTTAAAAAAAGAAACAATGACAGCATGACTGACCAGAAGATCCAAATGATTTGTAAACGCCATGACAGAGCATCAATTTGCTGCTAACTCTGCTAAAGTTAGCAGCACTTCCAATGGACTGGAACCATGCTCCTTTTGAATAATTCCGTTTAGCAATAGGCAATTAGACATATGTGAGATGTGTGCAGCATCAAATAAAGCATATACGCTGAGATAGAAAATGGCTAATTGCATTTGATGTTCATCAGAGAATCTTTTCTGATCAAGGTTTGTTCCATATTTTAAAAAAGGTTTTGATTCAGCTGGTGAGTAGATTATAAGCTTTTCTAGCTAGGAAGCAAAACCTCACCTGGTGGAATTGACATCGTAGCTACGCAAATGTTGGTTGCAAAACCACCGCAATGTTGACCATACTGAATACTGCTCTTTTTTATTTAGAGCCGTTTTACCGCAGACATTTTGACTTGAAGTTACTGAAATAGAACACTGGTTCATTTAAAAGAGTGGCTTGCCAACTTTCTGAAAGCAGAAAGTTGTTTAGATGGAATCCAACCTTTATTAATGAGACTAAAGCACCACCGAACTGGGGGAGTAGATGTGTCGGAGGAGCTGGTCTATGATTACACAGGAGAAAGATGGCAGAGTGTAGGTGGTACACAAACCTTCTATAGAGTGGCACTTTGACCTTTAGACGATCCAATATAAAGGTATGTAACAAGTAATATCAGTCAGATTTTGGTGATAAAAACATTATTTGTTTAGACCATTAGAGCAATTGGCAATCTATAGCTCAAATTAAATTTTCTTTAATATGTATTTTTATATATTTTTTGTCTGCTTCTGTTGTGTTGTGTTTCAACTAGAACCCGCTATTTGGTGCGTGGGGATACTCTTACTGATCTAAATACCAAATTAATTTTGACAGTTTTGTGTGCATCAGAAATAATTACAAAGGGTTATTTTAGATGGTAATATAACATTTAGAATAAAAAGATATGCATTTTTCGTCACAATTTTGAATGTTAGACCCTTTTTTAGTCATACTAACACAGCAGCTTATTTGTTAAATTGAATGGTTTCCAGTGGACATAGTTTCCTATACTAGTTTGCCTAGACATTGTGGCGTCTTGACATTATTGTGTCTATGGTTTAAAGGATTTCTCTTCAGAAATTCAAAACACTTGTCCTTGTGGTCCCCTGTGTATAAACAGTCCATATGTGGACAACAGCAAATCTTATAATAAAATTTATTTACAGCTCGAGACCTTAATGTTTCTATCTCCCCTCCTTGTTTGACTTAATATTTTCTGTTTTGCTCATTCTTTTTGTTGGAGGTTCTTTCATCACTGTCACAGTAAAAGATCATAAAAATATGACTCTTGTTGAGCCCTGGGTATAGATAAAGGAAGTTTCCTCAAGCCTGCCGGTTGAGTAGATGTTTGGCTGGACTGAAATGAATTTGGCCTAAAGCAATGTTCAATTAAAAAAATACTCTATTTCTCCCAAAGGGAAATTAAATTTGAGGTAATTCAATGTGCTGCCTCCCTGAGCAGCGCAGTTCTAGAATATGACTCCTAAATCACAATACCATGCAGGAATACAATAACTCCTCCAGAGGCACATAAAAAAAACACTTAAAATGCTGGGTACTGTGTAAAATTTCCTAGTTGGATATCAGCAAATGAAATTTTTTTTAGGAATCTTGGATCTAGATTTTAAATTTAAATGATGAATACCTGGTAAAAGCTGAGGTGGTGAATTTGATCAGTGAGAGTAACTTCTTAAAAATATAACTGAACTAGATCTTTCACTAGCTGCATGCAAGTGTTTTGTTCAGTCTAAATTCACCCTGAAAAAAAAGTCCACTTTTGTCTCGTTGTACACCGCTTTTCCTTTTAAGGTTTATTTTAGCACCATTTTCTTCAATAATTTATCAGGCTCCTGTGCTATTATCAACGTAGGACATATTTTGCTGTACTTAATATCAATTCAGTTTCAGTTGCTAGAAAGTACTTTTCAAATGCCCAGATGATTTTTTTGGTTTGTTGTTTTAAATGCATTGATGGTTATTTATTCTGGGTAATTTTAAACCGTAAATAGTCTTGAAATAACAAATTATTTATTCACATACACTGATGCTGCCAGCCGTCAACATTAGGAGTCTGGACTAAGCCTGCCCTTACTGTAGTCTAAAAATGAAAGTCTCTATGATTCAAGTCAAACATGAGACTCAATCATGAATGTGTCAAACAGCATCAGTTTCTCATCTCTGCCTTTCCTAAAAGGACTTTGATCAATTGGTATGCTTTTGCTAATGTGTCAAAAGACACTGATCAAAGCAAATAACTGCTTTGGTCGTTTATTTTCTCCCTTTTTTTCCCCATTCTTCAATTTCATACACCCACTTCCTTGTTTCTTGACCAGTCTTTTAATGCAGCATAGGGGAATACTTTAAGGCTGGCATCTCTGACAGCCCTGAGTGCAGTACTGAGCCATCAAAGGTTTTAGCTGGCACAGTCGAGTGTCACGTATTAGTCTTAAATGATGTGAAAACTGTGAAAGCCCCACCATCATTAGGATTCCTCAGAGAGAGAGAGAGAGAGAGAGAGAGAGAAAGAAACAGACACAGGGATATATAGTAGAGTGGTGACTTCTAGTAGAAAGAGTGAGGGGAAAGTGAAAAGGAATGTGGATTGAAAGAGAGCAAGCCACTGTTAAGGTAGAGCGCATTAACATTCAGCTGACGCGCCACACTTCCCACATTGGATTTTTTTTTTTTTCTCCAGGATTATGAGATGTGTTTATCACATTTTGTTTGTTGATAGAAACTTGACAGGACATTCGGGAGAGAAAAAATAAATCAATTTCTAAAAAGGGAAAATGAGGAAAAGGCATTGAAGGCTTGTTTCTCATTTTGGCTGCATGGAAGAAAGCTGACAGAATCAACATTAAATTATTCAGTTAATTCATTTGTTAATTGATCATTTGTTCTCTTCTGTTAACTGACAGCATTTTGGTTGATTATTGTCAGTGTAAATAAAACTAAAATAATTTGCCCATTGTTTCGTTTGTATTAACAGCTGCATAATAAACCTCGAAGTAGCTTTAAATGCTGCACTTTACAACATTGCAATGCTTCATATACAAAAATACCTATTTGTAGCTCCTAGTTTTTTTTTCTTTGTTCTGTATTTATCCAAGTGGACAGTTGCAGATGTCTTATGCCTACCCCCCCCCCCCCCCCCCCATTTGAGTTAAAGCTCTGAAATAACCTGTATCTGTTCTCCCCCGCCCTTTTCTTTCGCCTTGGTGACTGACAGCGGAGGATACGTGCGGTGGCACCCTGAGGGGCTCCAGCGGGCTCATCTCCAGCTTCGATTTCCCCAGCGGCGACTCCCCTGGCACGGCCGGAGGTGGTGGTGCCGGAGGCCTGGGCAGCAGCAGGGATTGTAAGTGGACCATACTGGCAGATCCAGGCGACACCATCTCTCTGGTGTTCACGGAATTTCAGATGGAGGAGAAGTCGGATTATCTGGAAATAGAAGGCTCTAAACAGCCAACCATCTGGTGAGTTGACCTCAGAGGAGAAGGGAGGTTGGGAAACATTTGTATTTCAGCAGTTGAGCATTCAAGTGTGTTTATGTGCTGTTCAGAGCAAAAGGTATGTACGCTTAGCGTTGGCCTCGTGTGGAATAGAAAAGCACCATCAGGGACATGAGGTTGTGGATATGTTGAACAAGCTTTTTAAAACTCCTGCAGAAAGATGACAGTAAAACACACCAGAAAACATAATTGTTGCTCGAAGAAAACAAATATCCATCCATCCATTTTCGCGAGGGGTGCTGGTGCCTATCTCCAGCTGTCAATGGGCGAGAGTCGGAGTACACCCTGGACAGGTCGCCAGTCTATCACAGGGCAGAAAACAAATATTTTACATTTTATTAGACTGTAAAAACACAAAAACGGCACATTTGATAAAGTTGTTGTCTGAGATGCCGACAAACAATTTTATTACGACCTCTGGTAAGGACGTTTGAAATTCTTAAAATTCCTTTTATATTGCAGAAGCATAAATTTGCTCTGAAAAAAAGATTAAAGAAATCTGACCTTTTAATGTAGAAACAAGTCCCATGAAAATACATGTTTTAACAATAATTGGTACCCATTTATTCCTTTTTTTAAAAGGAATGTAACTAAAGCATTTCACAAATTAAATTTTTCTCAAATTCATCAGAGTTTTCAGGAACTTGTTTTAGTAACCTAGATTTTTTTTTGCCTGGGGTGGAAATACAACATGTCACAGATGCCCATTTCTTTAAGCTAGTAGCCAAAGGGTTGGATGAGGAGACCCATTAGTCTCACACATGGTAAGTAGGATGGCAAGGAAGGTAAAATAAACAAACAAACAAAATCTTTTCCAACCCTAGAACAACACTGCAGTATTGGTTACATGTTGAGGCCAATAAGTCTCCATGAAAATGAACATGAACATGAGAAGCCATGTAATGCCAAGTGGTTGTTGCTCAGAAGGCATAGAACTAAAAATATTTATTGCTCCACCTTAAAACATAAATCCATGGAGTTTACTAAACTCCACTTTAACTTTAACTTGAACTTAGATCGGGTTTGTACAGCAATAAACACTACAGGTGAAACAACAGATGAATATGTGGAAAAACACTGTCAAATATGATGGAGGATCTGTGATAATTTGGAAGTGTTTCTCTTGTGAAGAGCAAATGAATCCATCTGGAGAGCAAAGCATCATTAGCTCTTTGAAATACCAGGACATCTTAAGGAAAAATCAGGAGGACTGTATCAGTAAACTGAAAATTGGTCGTCATTGGGTCTTACAATGGGGAGTGGTGGCCTAGTGGTTAGAGCAGTGCGCTTGCGCTCTGAGAAGGTTGCAAGTACCCGGTTCAATCCCAACTGCCTGCACTGTGGCTCCCTGAGCAAGACCCTTAACCCCCCAATTAAAAGAAGGGGTTTTTAATAATGTGTTAGTGGTGCTCCTTTAAAAAGAAATCCTTTAAAAAATGTAAAATGACATTTTCCCCCTATCTATCAAATGTACTCAGAGGAACAGTCTTTACATGGAATGTCAAAATATTTCTGCACTATTTTGTCCATTTGTATTGATGAACTTTGATTGGTGGTGCCTATTATGACACTTAGTATGACAGTGTTAATATGATGTTTTTCAAAATTTGCAATCCCAGCCATGTCACAATTTTTCTGTGCCTTGCAGGCAAGGCACACTTAACTCTTAACTACTGAGATCTTGTAAAATCAGGTCAGGCTGCTGGTTATCAAATGAGTAAATGAGACCATGTTTCAAATGACTATAGATTAGAACTGCCAAAGCTGCTCTTTTCTCCTCCACAAGAAGAGCAAACTATATTTGCAAGCTTTTATGAGAGTTTAAAAAGCCTATAAATAGGCTAATACAGCCTGAAAGAAACACAGCTGCAGCAGTCAGTCAGGAAGGAATGCTTGCATGCGTAAATTACTAAGCTTAGTGTGACTGCCCCTAAAAGCAAGCAAGCAACTGAAGTTCTGACTGAATTTAAAAGTGCGGGAGCTTATATTATTATATTAATTTGTTACAGGGATATACTTGAGGCATGCATAACTCTCATTTTCTATGATGAAAAAAGGTTTTTGGTAACTCCCTAGTTGTATTTAGTCGTGTTTTAGACTGATGTTGGGTCATGTAGGGAGCTTGAGGAGCTGTAGTCATCTGCAATGTTTGCGAATACAGCTGAAGTATTGTTTTCAGTAAAGAATATTGTATTTTGCAATATTCTGAAATAAGAACAGTGAATATATGTTTTGGTTCATGCCGGTGCTTCTTTCCTCTGAGATGAAGATGGGTTCGGACAGTCTAACTTTATAGACAAGGGATCACCAACCTTTTTGAAACTGAGAGCTATTGGTACTGTGTCATACAAAGGGTTACCTGTACTGACCTTTGAACTAGAAGAATCAGAGCTCACCTTAACGTTATGTAGTATAAACATGTAATGCTTTAATGCTTTTGTTATATTTAAATCTATGTAAATACAAGTATGATTAAAAAGAAGAGAAACTGAATAAAATAACATTTTGCATGCAGCTCACTGGAGGGTTGTGCTATTTTTTGAACAGGATTGAGGGCACCACATATGGTCCTGGGGGCCACCTGGTGACCATGGGGACCATGTTGGTGACCCCTGTTATAGACAATAAGTGGTTCTCGTCCTTCATGCATCAAAGGTGTTGGAGCGTGCTGATTTTACACCTGCTCATCACTTATATCTTACCTTCTTCAGAGCAGAAAGAAAGTAGAAAATTACTGGAATGTCCATGAGTCTTTAACGCGTCTTGATTGACAACGTGTTGCAAAAAAACATTTTTAAGTGTCCATTTGGGTCCTGCTCAAATTCAAAGAATTTACTGAAAATAATGGTTAAATATTTCAAATTGCACTGATATCACCCATCACTGACAGATTTGCTGTAAAGGCAGCCTTCATGCATGCATATTTCTGGCTTTTCGAAACAGTTTTCTTCACCTACTCTGCAATGGATTTTACTCCTAACTTCGGGTCAAGCTTATATTTGCGCTTTGGGTTTTGTTTGAATATGAGCATCTGCCTGATGTTTGGGATCCTCCCGGCCATTAATTATAATTCAGCCAGCAGAAGCTCTAATCAATCATAAAGGCAGAAGGGCTGTTGTCCCTGAGAGTTGTCTCTCATAGTCAGATGGAGAGAGGAAGAGAGAGAGAAGCAGCCACTGTGTCAGTGAGAGACTGAATCTAAAGGAGAGATGCTGTGAGTGTGGTGATGACTGCTAAGTATTGCATGTTTACTCGACTTGGATGAATGGGATGGAGAATTCACGTATGGCCACACTGACCACCAGGTAATCTTTTTGTCATAGGAATAAGGATACTAAAATTAACATTTTTACGTAATGTCAGGCATGCTGCTACATTTCAAATCTTAAGAGAATAATTGTCAGAAGCCCCTATTTACATTCATTTAGATCTATTGTTGGTACATGTAGTGGTGATCACATTTTAGAACATCAAATCCTATTAGGTCTTTGAGGTATTGGTGGCCTCTTTGATGCTCCCACAGTGTGCAGCGATATTGATAATGTTGTAAAAATTGGGCTCTGCACATAGTACCCGTATGTGCGGAGTCTGCGCAGAGTCCTCCTTGAGTACGCCTCGAATATGCGCGGACCTCCGTGGCGTGAATTACACCCGAGAATGTGGGGGCCTTTACATGAATGCACTTCTAGTTTCTTCATTACAGTCAGGCAGTCTTGTAGACAGCTCAAGGGTCCGATCAGGTAGTGACACAGTGTACCGTAATGCTCTGAATATCCATTGAGGGGAGCAGCTTTGTTGCTTACCAAAGTCGAACTTATACATTTTAAATGATTATTGAGCGCATTGTACTACATAAGATCAGTCAGTAAGCACAACTTTAATCATATATAAGGCGCACTGGATAATAAGGCGTACCATCGATTTTTGAGCAAATTTAAGGATTTTAAGTGCGCCTCCTAGTCCGAAAAATACAGTATTGTGAAACGCAAAGCAGTTGGAAAATCAAATATTGAGTCTTTTAAGCACAACCATAGTATTCCTGTATGAGGGAAAACTTTAAATGTACTAATGCTGAGGTATTTTTTATTTTTTTTTTCATGAGAAAAGATGTTAGATTATTCTTGTTGAGCAGGTACAGAGGTTTAACACTCAGCACTTTAACTTCTGTGAATTTTTGTTTCCGCTGTCTGTGGTGCTACACACTGTGCATCATGTGAAACTCTAGATAGATTTTACTGTATGCCCCCAAATGTCATAAGCTGTTAGACATCGTTTTCCTTTTAAGCCTAACAGTTCCCGAGGGATTCAATGAGCCCAAGTGCAGTGTGCAGAAGACTGAATCCCTCATGCCCACAAACCACATACCTCTCATTCTCTCTCTGTTTATGAGTGTGTCTGACTGTGTACAAGGCCATAGCACTGCTAAACATTCAAACACTCTAATGTATAGCATCAGCTGCAGGCAAAGACGAGCCAACTGTCAATTTAGCCTTGAGGTTTACAGCTGCTAACAATGATAGACAGTCTGGAACTGTACGCTCTGGCAGATTTATTGTTGCTTTTTATCCTTTTCAGGAAAATAAACTTCAGATGTGATCCACTGTGCCTTCCATATCTCAGGATGAGATAATCACATCAGTGTAGGCCATCTGAATACAGCATGCATATGTTTCGAAATAAGAACTATTCGAAGCAAAATACTTACATTTTGAGGGGGTGGGTTAAAATGCGGAGCCTCTTACTATGCAGAGACACCAAATTGATCATGTTTTAACAAACTTTTCAATATGCATGAGAATAAATGCATAGGCAAGCTAGGAATTACCCAATGTCGTCAGCTTCTTTCCAGAAAGTGATTGCTGACCTTATTTACACAACTAAAAACCAGCACAGTGGGACAAGATTTATTTTTTGCTGACTCATCTATGCGCCTAGCTGCCTTTATCTTTCTATCAATTGAACTTTTTTTTTTATCAGATCTTGCCAAATGAGTTTTATTGATTTCACTGTTGCCAAGCTGTTGAAGGTTGATCTGGGGCTGCACATCAATCTCTTTGAAAACAGAACCAAAAAAATATATATATTTCTTAGAAAAACCATCTCTGGATAGATTCAGAAAAAAACCCAATGTTATTCTGTTGACCTTTTAATATGATTGTTCAACTCTGTTCACAAAGTGCAAAAACAACAAGCAGTAAATCACAGGTCAGTAATTATTTCAAATATCTACACAGCGTTTTTAAAGCATAAAGGTATTGCAAATATCTGAGACATTTTTTTCTATAACAGGAAATTCAACCAGAAAATGTAATTATTTGGTGAATCTTTTCTCTGGTTGTCTATCGACCTCATTTCCCACCTCCGGTCAGGATTCAGTCTCTTGCAGATGTTTCCAATTACTTAGTGTATCTTTTTTGGATGCTGTAAACATATTCAGGCAGCTAGCTTTGGAATTGATTGTCTCCATAGCACACAATATTTTGCTCAGCTCAATAATTATGAACAGTCCTATTCCAACGGCGCAGCTAAAAGATTGCCAGAGTTAGATTGCAATGTTCAAAGGTTATGCAGAGGAAGAGGTGTCTTGCAGCTAAATTACCAACTTCAGTTAAATTATTATGCATGTTAGATTGTATTTCTTTGCTCTGGGATTTTTTATTGATCTTCCAAGGCATAGTAAAAATCCATCACATTGTCTTAAAATGGCATACCTAACAGGGTACAGTCTAGGAAAAATTGAGCTTCTATTCTAATCAAGGAATGTAAATTAAGAATTGACTCAGGTGTTTCATATGAGCAATGAATGTAAGGAAGTTCTGGGCATACAGCAGGCTGCTCAATGTTCTCCAAAGTCAGTGTGTTTGCAACCCATCATACACTAGGCTGCATTGTTATACCTGAGAAGAAAGGGATGAGGGAGCAGCTGACGTAAGGAAGAACAATTCATCCTTTATTATTACACAATTTCCCACAATCTATCCCTGATTATATATGGAAGGGAAATGAACAAAGTCTCCTAAATGTTGACTGTGTATATATATATATATATATATATATATATATATATATATATATATATATATATATATATATATATATATATATATATACTAATTTAGATCAATGTTTTAAACCAAATAACCATGAATGTGATACAAACACCAAAGTATTCAACATGATATTTTTTATTTTTTTTCTACAAATACAATGACATTTTTCAAGTAAAGCATATTGTGGCCCTAATTTAACAATCAGTAGATTTTTAAATCTTTTAGGGACACAAATTATTTTGGACTTTACTGTATTTAGTGCCACTTGATTAGATTTTACCGTCATAAAACCTGTTAAACTGGCAGGAATACTAAATTTTCAGTTTTACACTGGGGCATCAGTAGCTCTAAATCAGTTACTTGAATGTTAAAAGACAATGCCCAAGAAACATTGTTCGGGTGCAACAAAACGTCTGAAGTGTATCTTAAATAATGAAACTGCAGTATAATATGCAAAAACAAATAAATAAATAAAAATGAATAGAATGTATTTCTCTGGTTTAACTTTATTATCTTTTGTCACTAAATATTCAATGAAGCATAGGTAAAAAAGGGTGTACTTTCTTTTTGCCATGACTATCTAACAAAGTAGCTAAATACAGCAGTGGGGTTTTTACACATGGCAAGCTAGTATTATAGGTGAGGATAAAAAGCATTGTGAATGAAATTATGCAATATTCTTTGTGTTTTCTGACATGATTACTCCCGTCATAACAGCTAAATAATTTATGAAAACATACATTGTGGACTCAAAATTGGACCAAATATGGCAAATTGAAAACTCTTTTTTTTTCATATGGACTTCTGAATATGAGCACATTTGTTTTCATCTGTGTCCCTACTAAGATAGCCACTACATGCAGGGGTAGACCATTTTTGTAATTTATAGCAGATGGTCTCCAATCAGTCTCAGTGTGTGGCATATTTTATTTTTGTGTGCCCTGCTGTTTTTCAAGGAAAATTTTCCAGGCAAAGTTATTATTTAACTTCAGCTTCTTACATGCTTTTTGTCTTTTTGGCATTATGACATCTTTGTTTGCCACTGACAGATGATCACATTTTCCTTTATCCAGCACATTCCCCTTTGTGATAAAACATAGCTCTGAAACTGTCACGTCACTTCCTTCTTTCGGTATAATCAGTGGGTCTCTTAGATGGTAAGAGTCCTATTCTATTAATTTCTTATAAGACTTCTGAAAGAAGTTGTCTTGTGAACATTCTCGTTTTCCATTGCAGTAAGCTTGAATGCAGTCTCTTATTCCTTTAGCCACCGGGCTGCGGCTGTTTTTCATTCTGCATGTATATTGCAGAGATTAGCATTTTATCAATTACGCATGGAGAGAAAAGGTCAAATTTATGTGAAAATTGATTACCTTTACATTCCCCTTTAGGAAGAGCCATTCCCATCCTTTGTGATGGATATTGTGGACTTAGTAATCAAAAATGTTATCAATTTAGCTCCTCAGTTAAAAATCTAGCATGCATTCCTCTGTAGTTGACCCATGTTCCACTCTGAGATAATAAAGATTAAAATCCAAATATGAGAGGTCATTTCCAAAAATTAAACAAGAAGAAATCAAATGTCAGATAGGATTAATAATACATTTCTAGAATTTGCAATAGCCACCAACTTAAAAAAAAGTTACCTCTCTCTCTCTCTCGCTCCCTCTTTCTGTGTCTCTCTCTGTCAATCATAGCACCCATCTCTTTCTTTTTCTCTAAATGCCACTTTCAATTCTTCACTTCTACCAGTTTCTTTCTCTCTTTGTCCCTGAGGTAAGAAAGAAATAGTAGAGAGAGTAAATGCCAAAGAAATCACATAGAAAACACATTTTAAATTCAACTGCACATGTCTAATTGCGTACAATAAAAGATGACAATGTGAGGTAAGACACACAGACTGGCCCCGACAAGATGTTTTATTTTATTTTTTCTGTATGTCATTTTAAAAAACACATAACTAGACACTATACCCCTCCTACAACCTGTCTGAAGCATCTGTTTAAATTATACAATGACATTGTTGTTCGGCTGGCAGTGGTATGACAGGGCATATTGTAAGGAGTTGAAGGCAATAAAAAAAGCTTGTTAGCCCAACATATGAGAAGGCCCTTGGCAGCTTTAAACCTCCGAGATAATAGAGCATTCCTGATGCCGCAAAAATACTCAGCAAGAAACCAGGCAGAAAAGCGAAGCACACTTTCAGTCGCACGGAGCTGTTTTGACAAACTGTTAACGCACATTTAATGACACACCAACACAGACTTATCACAAGGTGTTTTCCCTGTTAGGCATCATTTTGCCGTCTAATTTCCTACTATGAGACATTTTTACGAATACAAACACTTAAATTACACTGATAAAAGTGTTCTAACACATTGTGACTTGAGACAAAATACTGCCTTTGTGCATTTGCTGCATCTTTAAGATGGAGAGAGCCTTTTCTCCGGTCACCGTAAAGTAATGATTTCTCCTTTACACTGATGGACAAAGTCAATAATTTACAAAATAGATGAAGAGGTAGCCAGGTCTTTTTTAATGGTTAGAGTTGCTTTAGATTCAGGAAAGTAAAGTTGTAGGTGAACAGAAAATCTTTCACAAAAAGGAAAGTTTTCTGAGTGTCATCTCGGCACTTTTTCCCCAGGAGCCTTTCTTATGTGAGTGGGTTATTTGGTGATTCATGGAGGCTTGGAGATGCCACCAGGAAAAACAAAAACTACAGCTATATCATAAAAAAACTTTAGCAGACAAATTATATATTTTATTTCTATAATGTATTATCATGTTATTACAATGTATTTGTTGCTGGTTGAACAATATAATATCAGGTTATTACAATGAAAATACACAAAAATATCCATACTTGGTGCTTGTCTGCACCCAGACCAGCTTCATAAGGTTACCATTAAAGATGTACTTGTTTTAACAATAAATTGTTTCATGCCATGGCTTGGGCATTTTTTTTTTGTTCAATGTAATTTTTATACCTCTGTGACGTGTTATCAAATTTTTACAATATAAATACTCTTTTTGTTTTTAGAACATAATGGGATAAATGTGTATTTTGTGGTAAGGAAAGTTTGTTTAGGACATTTCAGTACAAGGGCAATTAAAAGTGCTATACATGATTAAAACATAGGAAAATAAAAGCAGAATAAAAGTAAGTAAAAGAACAGTTGGAATAAAATGTAGTAAAATTGAAACACAACAAAACATAGGGAAATTCAGGGATTTATAGACTAACAGAAGTATTTTAAAGTCTATTCTCTGAGATACAGGGAGCCAGTGTAAGGACTTCACAACTGGGGTGATGTGCTCTACTTTCTTAGTCTTAGTGAGGACGCGGGAAGCAGCGTTCTGGATCAGCTGCAGCTGTGATCCACTTTTTAGGCAGACCTGTGAAAACCCCGTTGCAGTAATTGATTGATTGGAAAAATAAATGCATGGAGGAGTTTTTCAAGATCCTGCTGGGACATTAGTAGTTTAATCCTGGCAATATTTTTCAGGAGATAGAAGGCTGATTTAGTAACTCTCTTTATGTGTCTCTGAAGATTAAGGTCTGAGTCCATCATGACAGCGAGATTTTGGCTCTGACCTGTGGTTTTTAGCTGTAGTAACTGAAGCTGTGTGCTAACTCTTGATTGAGCTTCCTTTGGACCAAAAATTATTACTTCAGTTTTGTTTTTATTCAACTGAAGAGAATTATGGTACATCCGTGTATTGATTTGTTCTATGCATCTAGCCAATGCTCTAATAGGTTTATGGTCACCTGGTGACGGTGTAATGCATAGTTGTGTGTCGTCCGCATAGTTATGGTAATAGATCTTTTTTTTGTTATAATCTGAGCTAAGGGAAGCATGTTGATATTGAATAGAAAGGGCCCCAAGATGGAACCTTGTGGGACCCCACATGCAATTTTTGTAGTCTGTGATTTAATGCTATCTACTGACATAAAAGTATTAAGTGCTGTGCCTGAACGACATTATATTATGTTGTTCTAAAATGAAATTAGATTGTTAGAACATGCTGATATTTTGTACAAGAAAATATATTGTTAGTACAATAATTGATTTATTTTATAGCACGATGATAACCCTGTGTGTGTGTGTTTGTTTTGTTTTTTTGCCAGGGTCAAAGCTCTACAGTATATTGTATGTTGACTTTTTTTTTTTTAAATCCCCCACCATTCCTTGCACATCTTCATTCGAAGGCTTGTGATGGTGGAGTAAAACTACAGCAGATGACTAAAGGTCTATTAAAATAGGTTGATGTTCAAGCACGTGACATTTGTTTTCTTATGTACTACTTTTTATTTTCAGGCTGACTGGAAAGAATATTCCAGCTTCCATCATTAGCAACAAAAACTGGCTACGGCTGCACTTTGTAACAGAGAGCAACCACCGTCATAAAGGCTTCAGGGCTCAGTACCAAGGTAAGACACCGTTACTTCATTAGCACACTGTAATAAAAGGCCCCCTCCTTGATCAAAAAGGATCATTTTGGAAAAAAGAAACACTCTGAAGGCTAATTACAAAACATGTTTTTGATCTTTGTTAAATGAATATTAAACAGTTTGATTAAAATCCTTTGTGGAGGGCAGGATTATTTATTTTTTTGCTTCAGACTAAAATCGTCTTAATCAAATATTTGTTTAGTAGAGACTGTATTTACCCGCTGGAAAATCGAACCTTATGAGCTCTATAACGGATTCTCTTATATTGTTTCTGACGTTGCAGTGTATGTATCTCCATATACCCTCAAAGCCTGGCTCCTAAACTAGATAAGAAACTGTAAACTATAAGAACTCTAAAAATGTTGTTTTGAATCTGCACCGACATATGCTTTAAACTGATAAGTTAAAACATCTTGCTGTTTTTGGCTGAGCATCAGCAAAGCTTTTTTCTTCTATTCTTCTATCAGCATGTGGTAATTTCCGATTTATAAGCAGAGAAAAGCCTTTTGCATTTTGAATTTCATATAAAAAAACCTGACCGTGTCCCCTAATAGATTCAGATCAGAATTGTTTTGTGACTACAGAGGGGAGGCATTGTCTCGCCACTTTCAAATTCAGATCTCTTTGTTTAGGTTCAATACAGCATTTATTGCTCTTAGCCAATCATTGGATGATGACATCCATTTGGATCATTTAGCTTTTGGTTCAATTGTGGCCTCTGCTGTTTGATTGGACCCGTTTTGTGGCCGTCTTTGGCATGCTCTTTCATTCTGCATGGTATGTCCCTTGACTTCTTAATCTGGTCTATCCAATAGGTTACCATCCATTGTTTATGGAAAATAACAACAAAAAAGAACAAAAACAATCAAACAACAAAAAATAACGACATTTTAGAAGTGCCAGGGGAGTATCTAAAAAAGATGCACAGCATTAGCACTCAGACTTTGATGTTCATAAGACCAAGTGTTGTAAAGAGAAAGAAACATTTGTACTGTATCTTCTCACATCTAATACTGTAACTTCTTTTATCTAATGAACTCTTTCCATTGCTTTCAACCAGTGAAAAGCTCTGGAGAGCTTAAATCCAGAGGGGTAAAAGTATTACCAGGGAAGGACAACACTAACAAACTGTCTTTGAGTAAGTCTTTTATTTTTCTTATGCAACTGTTTTCATTGTTTGATTTTTTTTTTTCTCCATTTATGTAGCGCTTTTGATTCCGGGTCTTTGTTTCTTTTTGTCCCTTTCTTTGCTGCATTGTTTGGTAAAGAAATTAAGCTACAGTACTAGATTTTGCAGAAGTGCAGTCTCTTTTTCTTTCTTATGACCTATTTTCCCCTGCCGTCCTGGACTTCCTGTCCTGACAAAAAGAAACTCAACTAAACCAGTTGTTGTCATTGGAACAGGAGGATAAACTGGACTAAACTCCAACTTATGTAATTTTGTTAATACGAAAGCGATGCACACGACGTCCGTGTGTCGTACAAACGCACGCACATAGCATCTGTCAAGGATGAGTGACCACTTCCTTTTCAGCTGATTTGTGTACTGTTCAGACAAAACAGAAAGCATTGTAATAGCTTGCAGAGCTCAGTCATTAACATAAATCTGGAGTACAATTCCCTTTAACTCAGCGGAGTGCTAAAGACTTGGATGATAACAGGTTGTAATCTTTATTACCTTATGCATCATAGATTCAGCACTCCATGGGAACATGAATAATGCAGAGGGCTGTAATCCTCTTCATGAGACAATGCTGTATATCATTAAAAGACAATGACGAAATGCTTCATATGCTTTGAGGATTTATTGCCCATAATTGAACCCGCAACTACTCCATAACCTGGAAAAATTTTATTCAAAGCGGATGAACTTCCTCAGAGAAGTCAAGTTGTAAACATACACACAGCTAAAGCTGGTAAATAAAGAATATATATATACTCTATGGGTTTTGACATACTTTACAATATAACATTTCCTTGTAAAAGTCTTAATTTCCCATCAAACATATTCACATTTTGTCACATTACAACAGCAAACCTCTGTGTATTTTATTGCAACTTCAAGTAACAGTTTAATACAAAGTAGTACAAAGTTGTGAAGTGGGAAGAGAAGAACATGCTTTTAAAAACAAATAACAATCTGAAAAGTGTGGCATGCATATTATTATTTTTATTAAACCTTTATTTAACCAGAAAAGTCTCCATTGATATTAACAACCTGGCAAAAAACAACAAAAAAAAAATATATATATATATATAAAACAGTTACAAAACATTACATGTAAAACATCTTATATACATTTCATCAACAAAGACTTATGGTAAAAAAAAAATGAAAACTGTAAAATGTTACACCAGACAGAGATGACTTCTTGAAATTGTCAGTGTTTTTATTGCTAAGACCATCAATGCAGTTTTCAACTCACTCTGAGAGATCAAGCTGCAGATATTTTGCAGATTGTTCAATGTTGTGGGGGTGATGTAGGCAAAAGCCTTTTTTCCAAGTTCAGTGCTAACATTCTGGACAGAGAGCAGGGCATCTGGCATATGTATTCAGACCTCTTGCTCATTCTTTTTTTTTCCCCAATAATGGTCCAACTCTGTGATTTTATGAGGAGCATCCATGAACACTAGTTTTCAAGTATTGTCATAGCTCCCAGTTGAAGTGGACTTTGCCATTTTGACAAAACAATTTTGCTTTGATCTAAACAAATCCCCAAGAGGTTTGACTGTTTAAGGTCACCATCCTGCTAGAAGGTGAACCTCTGCCCCTGTCTCAAGTCATTTGAAGCCTCTAAAACCAGACACACGCCGTGCATTTTGAAAAGTTATACAATAATTGAACAAGTCACACTGTGGGAGTGCAATATGGTAGTATCGTCTGACACAATGCATAATGCAAGATCTGCCAGGCTTTGTGACTTGTTGCTGCAGCAGAATCACACTGGAAAGGTTCAACAGATATTCGAGAGATATCAGTCCAAAAAGTAATGAACTGCAAGTCGTAGGCGTTAATGCACTCATTGTTAGAAGCCGGTGCTTAAAAGATAGAGGAGCATGAGGGAAAAGAGATCTCTGCAAAAGCACTCATGGCTGGGCAAGAGAGGACAATAACAGCACGTCTGATGCTGCAGCTGTCACACTGCATGATCTCCCTGAAAATGTCCTATACTGCTTGACATTCGTCGTAGGTCATCTTTTGTTGGGAGAGCGCTGAATTGGACACCATGCTTCTGTCATTCTAAATGACCGCAAACCACCAATTCAAACGCCCCACTAGAGATTTTCCTCCATGGCAAAAGATTTAATCTAAGTCGATCTTTAAGCTCTGATCACTACTATGTGCCAGCTGTGCCAGCTACATGGATGCCTATCTCTTAGTGGGTTTCCAGTTATTCCATACGTTATTTTTTTTTCATTTTCAGACGATAGCTTGAACAGTGCTCTGTTAGATATTCAAAGTTTAGGATTTTGTTTTACAACCTAACCCTGCTTTAATCTTCAACCTGAAACTGTCTCCTTTGTTCCTTGTTCTTAATGATCCTGCTTGTTCCCAAAGAGACCTCTGCGCCCTTCACAAAACTGTCTAAAAGTTAATTCAAACGAGTAGATTCTAATCAGCAATAGCAAAAAAAAAATTATTTTAAAGATTACGAAATTCTCTGGTCACTAGTCATAACATCCACAATTTACATTTTTCTCTATCTTACCCATCTGGCTACATTCCTGCCATAACCTCTATTTAAAACTAATTCTCATCAGCCAGTAAACCTAAATTATAGAGATGTATCAAAACAGTCTGAGTCAGTGGGTTTTGTTGTTTCCCAAGATTTATTAATCCCCTGCTGGGCAATAAGAGAGAAAACTTGTGTAATTTGCAAGCATTTTTTTTCCCCCATTGAAATTGCCTGTTTTTTGAAAGGATTATCTTAAACGATTCAAAGTGCCTCACACACCACATTCTTGGTCCTTCTCCCTGTGTTTAGTGAATGAAGGGGGAATCAAACAGGTGTCTAATTACTGTCCTGACCCGGGGGAGCCGGAGAATGGCAAACGGATTGGTTCTGACTTCAGGTTAGTCGATGCTTTTTACCTAAAGCAAATGAGCTCAGATGTGGGAAGTTAAAGGAGGGTAGTAAGGATACATGGACTCTTGTCAGCATTATTATAAGCAGGGTGGTGTTCTGTCTCTCTCTAATCATGGCAACTCAAAGAATCTATGAAATACTTTTTTTTAACAATAATGGAATAGATGTTTGATTGTGAGGACATCTCTTGTCAGGAGACCCCACAGATTTTCTATCAGATTTAGTTCTGAACATGGATTAGCCCATTTCAAAAAACACCTTTTATTTTATGAAGTCATTCTTATTTGGATCTGGGTGTGTGCTTGGACTTACAGTGCTGCTGAAAAAGGAAATAGCTGTCAGTAATATGGATCAAACCTGATTGATTTGTTGAGCTGTTCATAATTTAATCCATTTTGATAAAAATCACAGCTCTTTCTGAGTTACTGCAGAACATGGTGTTGCCACCGCCATGTCTCGCTGTTGGTATAGTGTTCTTTTGTTGATGCTCATTGTTGTTTTTGTGTCAAACACACCTGCTTCTGGTTTCCAGCCATACTCATCAGTCCAGAAAAAAATCCAGGCAACTGTTACACAGCTATGACTTGTTCAAGCTTCCAGCAGCAGCTGTTTCGGTCATCCTCTTCAGCCTGTTTAAAGTTTTTGACTCTGATCTTTTGGTATTTTTATTTACAAAATGCCCAGTTTTTGTAAACTAAGTTCTCATACTATAGACAGCCTTTTGTTTAGACTTTTTTGTGGTACCCTTCTTCTGACTGACTGCAGTGAGACACTCATGATAATTTGCAAGTTGTATGCAAACTATGGCTTTAGCTAGATTTAAAACTAAACAGTTGAAAGGATTATCCTGCGTGGACAGCTTCACTTTATTTCATGTTAATTAGATTCTCTATTATTGATGGCAGTGGTGAATTAAAAAAAAAAAGATTTGTTGCTGAAGCTGGATCTAAATGTTCTTAGACAAAAGGTTAGTTTAGGGGTGTTTGCTTTTCATTTGAACTGTATCAAATAGATTTGAAATTACGATATGTAAATGTTTCAAACTGATTTATCAAAGTTAACCTTTTTTACATCATAAAAACCTGACACGTTAAGAGGAATTTACACTTTTGAGAGCTACTGCACGGATGCTCAAAAGTCTTTGCTGTAGTCACTGTATACGTCCTTGTGTGTGAGTAACATGATGTAATAATGAATTACATTTTCTAAAAAGATTATCTTATCTTAATCAGTAGTCATCTTTGGAAAATTGATTGCCTTTTTCCGGTGTTAATGGTATTTGTTATCTTCTCAGCATCGGAGCAACTGCTCAATTTACCTGCGATGACGACCACGTGCTGCAGGGTTCCAAAACGATTACCTGCCAGCGTGTAGCTGAAGTTTTCGCCGCTTGGAGCGACCACCGGCCAGTCTGCAAGGGTGAGCGTGGCTTTCTGAAAAGCTAATAAAACAGTTTGATTAAGGCAGTGCCTGTGGTTATAAGCTCTATGCAGATAGAGGAAAGTTCATTTCTGTTAATTATGCATGAAAGCCTTTGGTGCCGTACTCTTCCTATCCAAAAGGCTTTCCCAGTTTTTCTGTGTTTCATATTACCTAGAGCACCCTTTAGAATTTGATTAATCGGAGTACAGCTAAAAGACCCTTTCTGCTTGTGCAAACAGCACATTATCCCTCAGTCATATTACAATGCAGAAGGCTGCAGACTTTTCCTTGAGAACACAATTTCCCCCAATATTTACACTGGGTTTGAAAAGGATTTTGGTTTCTTTGGGATATTACGGTGGATGATTGTTAATGTAGATACAATAAATAAAACAGCGAGTTGGTACTGAATGGCACCAATTCGCATGTGAACACGCACAAAGCTTTTGCATAGCTGACAAGTTGTTCCAGGCAACTTGGAGAAATGTCTGAATTGGGAGATTTAAGGAATTTTTTTTTTTCTTCTTCTTGTAATTACAGACAGACCTCAGTTCTGGTCTCTGCGGGGGCCGTAATATCTTCTGCAGATTGTTCTTTATGTCACTAAAGATGTTTCTTCATGATCCTGGTTGTGTGTGTGTGTATATATATATATATATATATATATATATATATATATATATATATATATATATATATATATATATATATACTGTCAAGCAGCAAAAACGTATTAGGGACTGATCAGAGACATCCCTGTGTTGTGTGAATATTTTTCACATGTTTAAGATTCTAAACATTTGGAAAGCTGGAATTTTGTTTGTGCAGTACTGTATTTTGTAGATGTCTTCATTTATTTATTTATATTTTCTGATCTTGCAGTGAAAACATGTGGGTCGAATCTGCAGGGGCCGTCGGGGACATTTACATCACCCAATTTCCCCATCCAGTATGAGAGTAACTCCCAGTGTGTGTGGATCATCACTGCCAGCAATCCAAACAAGGTAGTAGAGCAAATGTTGGGAGTGTTTAGTCAGGCTCCTGAATGTAGTAGTGAGTTTTTGTTTGTTTGTTTTGTTTTGGTCATATTAAGATCTTGTGATGAGCAGGTATGAGCTGAGCAGTAAAATAAAGTTATAGTCTACAGACATGGGAAGTTTTCGACAATCCCATGGTTAGCAATTTATGGTGTATTAGACAGCTTTAATAGTTGTTGAACATTTATTTATTTAAGTTTATTTGGTAGGGACAGACACACATCGACATAGACAAACTGAACAAAACAGCAGTCCCATGTTTGCGTCATAGTGCAATAGCACCAGCTAATTCACAGCACTTATCCCTAGATGGGATTTTAAAAAGTACCTCTAAAAATTTAAGTGATAGTCATTTAAAATAGCACAACATAATGTTGACAACATCTACAAACAAACAGTAAAACATAAAAATATCAAAAATGGATACAGTTCTGTTTTTGACATAACCAGAGTTTTGTTTGTTTTTTTAACATACTAAAACTGGTTACAGACTTTAAATCAACAGGAAGTGTGTTCCAAACCGCAGATCCTCTCACGGACAGAGCACTGAAGCCACTCTAGTAGATCTGCTATTGCCCTGCAGTCTCTGTATGCAATCGCTTAATGGTGTAGGTGCATATCCATTTAAACACTTCAAATCAATTTTAAAAGATTATAATTTATAAAATTAGGAAGGTCCAAAATGCCGAATTTAGCCAAAATGTGACAATGGTGGAATCTCATTGGCTTTTGATATAAAACCTTTAAAGCCCGATTATAGAGACTTGCTAATGATTTAAGTATAGTTTGGCTAGTCTGAGACCAGACAGTAGCTCCATAGGAAAAATGTGAGAGGATCATTGAGTTCAAAAACATCTTAGCACAGTGAAGTGTTAAACAGTTTCTAATAATTTTATAACAGTTTATATTTGATCTAACAGTTTTGATGATTTTATCAACATGGCTCCTAAAATTTAACTGAACGTCCAGAATTATTCCTAAATATTTTTCTTGTGATACTTGCTCAATAGGGACCCCATTGATCTGGATATTCAAGGACTGTAATTATGTTTTCTTGATTGAAAAGCAAATATACTTTGTTTTCTTTGTATTGAGAGTTAAGCAAGAATCATTTAGCCATGATGATAATCTCTGCAGGCTGTTCTGAAGTTTTTCACTGACTACAATACTGCTCTTATCCGATGTGTAAACAATGGTGTCATCAGCATACATTTGCAGGTTAACTTCAGGACAAATTTCAGGAAGACTGTTAACATACAGACTAAAAAGGACCGGACCTAAGATAGTTCCTTGTGGGATCCCTGTTACTATTTTACAGAAGACAGATTTACTATTATTAATGACAACACATAGTTCACGATCTTTCAAATATGATTGAAACAAAGACAATGATCGTTCTGAGAAATTAAATGATGAAAGCCTTGAGATCAGTAAATTGTGATGCACCGTATCAAAAGCCTTTTTCAAGTCAAGGAAAACTGCACCAGTGATTTGTCCCCTGTCAAGTGATTGTTTAACCTTTTCAAGCAGTAGACTTATAGACTTATTTTCATATTGGTTACAGCAACAAATCTGAATGTGTTTGTGAATTTAATTGTGATTTTATGTAATGTGTGAACAGAGTAGTTCATAATTCTGAAGTCAAAAGAAAATGATAGCAAATGCTGATAAAAGCTTGAAGTGTGGCAAACATTAGCATACATACAGACCCAACCTTAACTTCAATTCTGCCTTTTTCTACATTCTTCGATGAGCTTTGCACATATAGAAGTTGATTTCTTTTCTCTCCAGGATTTCCCTTTATTTAGCTTCCCCCATCCTCCCATCATTTATGACCAGATGAAGAGAGGCAACCTCACAGTGGGAACAATGTGTTCTTGCGTGTCCCCTGCTTGGCTTGTGGCAAACTGTAAACAGTTGTTTTTTTTTTATACACAGCTCCATAAAGGCCAGATTTGAGGAGTTTATTGCTAAATTTGTCTAGCCAAAGGAATCTCCTACCTGAACTTGGGATCTCTCTGCAGTTTCTCCAAAGTCATGGCTGCTTCTTCAATTTATTCTCTACTTCAGGGGTTCCTAAACTTTTTAGCCTGCGACCCCCAAAATAACAGTGCCAGAGACTGGCAACCCTATTTAGTGGAGTAGGATTTCGTTTTTCTTTTTTGTGTGTGGAAATTATAAGAACAAAGGAGTAAAATTGCAAGAATAAAATTATATTTTTGTAAGAACCCTTACAAAAAAGTACAGCCTTTATCCTGTATTAAAACGAGAAATGGGGAGTATCTTGCAAAGTTAAACTTTGATACCTGTTTCACAAATAGTGAAATGCTGAATCTTACCACATCAACATCAAATCCTTTCACAATCCTCAAAAGGGGCCTTTGCCCCAACCCTCACTTTAGGAACCTCTGCTCTATTTGTCTTAAATTTGGGTATTCAGTTGTGCAGTTGTGCCATGCTCCATATTTGAATGCTAGACTGAACATTACTGTGTAATACGGTAAAAGCTTGGAATATTGTGAAGTAACTTAATCATGCTTTAAAGCGCTCTTCATCTTTATCCCTGACCTGGTGTGTTCCTTGATCTTTATCCATCCATCCATTGTCTACAGCTGCTTATCCACGCAGAGTTGCAGAGTGGGTATCTCCAGCAGTCACTGGGGAAAGGCAGGGTACACCCTGGACAGGTTGTCAGTTCAGCACAGGGCCAGTCCATTTTTATCTTTGTTATTGAATTTTCACTAATGTTCCCACACAAACCATTATATTATTATTAAATGCACACAGGTTGCGTTTTTACTAATTAGGACTTTCATGAGGGCAACGCGTTGCACTGAATTTTATTTAGAGTAAAGAAAGAGGTAAAGAGGAGTAAGAATACACACCATTTTTTTCAGACTTTCATGAGCAATGTTTTTAAGAACATGCATAGTTTTTTCCACTTTATAATTGTAATTATTTCCACTTTGTGTTGGTCTTTCATGTAAAATCCCAAATAAAATACATTCCAAGTTTGTGTTTGTAAAGTGACAGTAAAAAAAGTTCAAAGGATATCAGTACTGTTAAGGCACAGTAAGTCTTAGCTCATTTATCTTTTTTTTGTGTCCTGTGTGGCAAACTGGCAATAAGAATTGTCGTCTTAATGCCAAAAAGAGCCTAACAGATTTTATTGTTTTTAGCAGAGCCTTGCTGCTTTCGCCATAGTGCTCCGCTTGATTTTTACATGCAAGAAGCTTTATTATGATTTATGCAGGGAATATTTTATGTTAAATGGACACTGAAACAAGAAGGTAGAATGGGGAAAAAAAGGAGAAAAGGTGAAAGAGAAAGAGGAGAGAAAAGGGAGAGAACGATACAACATCCTCAGTCTGCTTCTTCACCTGCAAAGAGAGATGTAAAAAGAACAGCACAACCAGCCGATAAAGTATTACAGATACAATTATCTTACATCACTGAAGAATATACAGTATTAATTAATACGACATTTATGAAGTGAATGCTGAAATAATTATAGGGGTTTTCTGTATGGAAGTGAGTCTGTAAATCATGGATCCAAGCACCTGTAGGTTTTTTTGAGAGTGCGCTTGTGTATGTAAGGTTTTTCCATGAGAAAAATGCTCAATAGTGGTTGTGAAGAGCCTAAGACCCACCCGCCAGAACACCGAGGCAGACACCAGGGGAACCAAAACCCCAGATGCCTGTTCAAGGGGACCTTCAGAGTAAAGGTGTCTAAGAGGAGCCAACACAGGAAATCTGCCTCCCCCACCCAAGGGAAGAGAAGAGACAGCCCCAAGGAAACCCCCCCAACAACAGCTACAATGCCGAAACCCCTGGGAGCCGTGGGGACGAGCACGTGGACTAAGCCGGCAGCCAGCTACGCCGGAGGGGATCCAGCCATGGGCCCCTAGGACCCGAGGCCCCAGGGGTGCTCTACCTCCCGGCGGGGGCCCTGACCAAGCCCTGGGGGCCAGGCGCGAGAGGGGACAGTACAAACCCAACCTGACAAATAAACAAACAGAGAACTACATACACAGTATCATTCACTCGTTCCCACCCTAGTGCCCCCCCCCACACACACACACACACACACGCAAACACACACATTATACACACTCGCACTTACCACACACATCCTAAATTCCCAGGTCCAGGAGCCGGCACCCCAAAGGGGTACCCAGCCCCCGGACCCGGTAGGTGAATCCTAAAATCAAGATGGCGGGGGCACCATCGCAACCCGACCTACCCGGTTCATGCTTCGGTCCTGACCCCCCATCCCGGCCCCAGACCAGACAACCCACGGGGCCCACCCACCCGGGGCCCACCCACCCGGAGATGGGGCCAACATGGACTGAACGGGCCAACCACCCAAGACCCCGGACCAGGTGGCCTGCTGCTCCTTCAGGCCCCAGACTCCGGGCGGCAATCGGAGAACAGAGCTCATTTATTACCAGACTGAATATCAGCAACGAGTGCCAAACGGAATGATTATGGTTACTACTTCCTCTCTTGAAACAATAGTCCCATTGTCTATGGTTGTCATCGTTTAACATACTTTTAAATTTCACCTCTTTGTTCTGTACATTCGTTAGCAATAACAGAGGCTTCATTTATATGAAATAATCTAAATGTTGCCTATGTTATCTCTCCTCAAAATGTATTTACAAAACCAATTTTACTAGGTTCTTCTAAGGTTGGAAATTAATTAAATGAATGTGTATTAATTTAAGTTCATTGACACTGTCTCTTCAAATAAACATTGCTGCTGTAGATTGCATTTCAGTTTTATCTGTTTGACCGGTCTGTTGGTGATTTGATAACTCACTTTATTCATTAGGAGTAGCAAACAAACTAAAAAAACCCTCAGAAATAAAATAAGAGACTGTAGCTGTACTTATGGTGGCCACAAACCTTTCTACAAAAACTCTTCCATGTCTCTCTTTTAGGAGTATGTCAGATATGTGGGGTGTTAACTAAAGCCTTCCAGTCAGCACCAACTCATTCAGACCTCACTAGACTGGCGGCTACCATAGCTTTGTGCCACTGTGCTCTCTCTTAGGCAAACAAGGCTTTTACTTGGCAGTAAAACTTGGTCCATTAGTGTTATTATGGTAATTATGTTACTGTGTGCATTGTAATGAGCCTGCTATACATGGATGTTGTTGCAGACATGTCCTCCCCCTAGCCAGGAAAGGGGCCTAAGGATGAGCAGGCAGTCATCCTGTTTGTCATCAGCAGATGCGACATTAGTGTCATAAACACATCCTTCCTGCCACTGGTAATCTAGGCAAAGTCCAAGCTGAAATAATGTAGCTCCCTGGCAAATGTCTCTGTACCCGACTGTTTAATGTGATTATGTTAGCAGCTGTTGTTGCCAAATTGATTCCTGAATATGCTATCCTTTTTAATATTATAACATCTACTAGATATACCAATGAGAGCCAACAAAGACAGGTCCAGGGAAATGCAGACAAGCAAATATTTTACACTCGTAAATTTGGTTGTTGGGCTTTGATTTATAGTGTTAAGTTAATTTAGTTTATTCCTTTGAACTTCGTTTGCAGTACAATTATGGAGATGTATAGGATGTAAATGCAGTCTTTGCTAAAGTTCTAATCTGATGACATTTAAAATTTTGATTTGAGATTTATGCTGGTTTTACCTGCTCTTTTGAAATTTTTAATTGAGGTTTTTGGGTTGTTATGACCATTTTTCATGGCTGCATCAGAATATAAAGTTTGCTATGGAAGTATTTGAATTACTGTATAAGTTTAGGGGAAGTCACAAGTTTTTACAGCATTTCTTGATAAAAAATTTAGCTGTGCATATGGCATTTGATAGACTTTTCTGGTGTAGAATTCCTTTCATACTGTTCCCATCTCCAGAAACATTTTCTCAAAAGGGAATTTATGGAAATGAGCAGCTCTGTTATGGATTACACATAAGTGAGACGGTGGAGACTTATTTCATAATAAACCTGAAAGCCTATTTCATGTAGCCATACATTTTAATACACCTTAACAACTCAGGTTTACTGTTTGAATAGTACTGTCTGTCTGAGCATGTTGGGGTTGCTGGGTGTCAACAAAAATTTCTCTCAGCATCAAATGGTGGATGTGAAGTCTTTCAGAAATGTTTAAAGGTGTACAGAATGGATTAACATATTGCTTTACTATTGCTGACACATGTTAATTATTTCCGCTAATGTTCACAAACTCAGTAAATCAGTAATTTCTGACAGTACAGTAATGCAATCTGATTTATCTAAATTGATTGCAGGTCGCACGTCTTTTCTATTTATGGCTTTTGAAACCAGCCCTTTTTCGTTGTATCAATTACAGGTTATACAAATCAACTTTGAAGAGTTTGACTTGGAAATTGGGTATGATTCACTAACCATCGGAGATGGAGGGGAAGTCGGGGACTCCAAAACTATCATTCAAATGTAAGTAAAAATCTTTTAGTTTTTATTAGAATCAACTTCATTTGTGGGTAAAAGGCAAATCATTGTGTTCTAGGTTTGTGGATAAATGTTCCTTACCAAACTGCAGAGATATCACTTGGTTTTGCAGCAATCAAGCTAATGGGACATTTCCAGCTCAGTATTGGACCACTCTTCTTATCTTCCACAGTTTATAGATTTTTAATAGAGTTGATGTTGGGCCATTCCATAAATTTAATGTTAGTCTGTTTCATCCATTCCAAAACCAATTTTGATGTGTTCTAACAGGCCGTTAATTTGAGGTAAAGCTGAAGAATACTGTAGGTAGTCTTGTGTTTTAATCTACATCTACATAATCTAAATGTGCAGCAGTGTACCAGTATCTCCGGCAGTGAAACAGATCCTTAGCATGATACTACCACCGCCATGACAATTGATAGTGTTCTTTCTAAATAAAAACCTAGAAAACACCTCAGATTGAATTGATCAACATCTTTTTCTATGATTGCAGCAATTGTGGACTAAATCAGTTCAAGCACATTTGATCCACAATGTTTGGCCACATTGTTTGGTTCTTGTGGGCAGTGTGCCAGGCAAAGCTGTGATTTTGCCACATTTAGCCAAATGTGCCAAACAGTGCCACTTGTGTTTTTGATTCATAAAAAGTAATCTGGTCAAATAATAGTGCTGATATCAATTGTAGGACTCCTTTTGCATATGACAGAGCCTTTGGTCATGACATTTAGGCTGTATGTTGTCAACTGTGTCCGGAGATGTTCGTAAAGCAAACTGTGCATAAAACACAGAGGTTATAAAAGTGACTCTCACTTTTATAACCTCTGTTACACACAAAAATTGTCAACTGCAAAAAAAAAACATGCAATAGATTGTCGGGAAGGTATGACTCTATAGTTTCCAACTATACCAGCTACGAGGGATGGAGCAAGAACATGTGTGTCCTGAATCGTTTCTCTTTAAGAGTCCGCCATGTTTGATAGACCTTTAAATGGCACGGTCTGTTTTAAAGTGCTGTAAAACTGAAAAAATTCAGTGACTTGTTTTAGAGACATTAAAGCCTCCTCCTTTGAGGGATTAGGAAGAAAAAATATGTCCGTGTTTGAATTACTTAAAAGGCAAGAAATGGGGTTCACCCTCCTAGCCCGGAGTTGGGCCTGTTGGGTTCAACTTGCTTTTCTGTGGACACTAACACTAGTGTTCCAGATGTTATCAGTTCATATGGACCTGAACTTTGGTGATTCATAGATTGTTCTTTAACATCAATACAAAATGTCCTCTCTTTTGATTATGTTAGATCGTTAAAACCTAAACAGATATGAACTTAAACTTCAAAACTGGTTTTGGAATGGATTTAACCGACTAACATGAACCTTCTGACCTGGTGCTGACCTCAGCACTATCACTTTCAAAGCTGAAAAATGCTGGGAAACCAATTCATTTCAATTAGATCTGCCAGTTCTGCCAGGAGTGGTCAAAAATCTTGCCAGAATGATTTTTTGGGGGGTGCGTTTGTAGATGTTCTATGCTCCATGTGAAATTTTGACCATGCGCGAAATAGTGAAAATTGAAGTTTGTTCAGCCATTCTTGCTTTGAAAAACAACTGAAATAAAAATGTACAATTATTCCAGGCTGGAAAGTAAATAACTCAAATTAATATGACATTACTGACCGTGATAAGTGTTTTGAAAGCTCTGACTGAAATTGTACAGGGTCTTGCGGTGTAAAACAACAGAATAAAGCAGCAATATCAACTTCATGGCTAGCTTGGCTGGAGATCGTGTGAGTGATATTGTGTGATAAACTGCTGTTTGAAAAGTGTTGTTTGATCCCGTGGTTCTTGTCTCATCTGCAGACTGAGCGGGAGCTTTGTCCCCGACCTGATTGTAAGCATGTCCCATCAGATGTGGCTCCATCTCCAGTCTGATGAGAGTGTTGGCTCAATAGGTTTCAAGATCAACTACAAAGGTACACAAACTTTAATGGTGATATCATTCTACTGTGTCTCTCTGTTGCTGTATTTTCTGTCTGACTTTAAAATCCATTTCACAGCCCAAATGCGAGTCTCTGCTGAAAACTGTTATGTAATGTAAAAAAGGACTTGGGTTAACTGAATGCTCTACTTTCCCATCCCAACCAACCATCCATCCTGTTATCTTCCCCACAGAAATTGACAAGGATAGCTGTGGTGACCCTGGTACACCTCTATATGGTTACAAAGAGGGCGGTGGATTTTTAAACGGGGACGTTCTGCGCTTCAAATGTCAGTTTGGATTTGAACTCATTGGGGAGAGGATGATTACTTGCCAAAACAACAATCAGTGGTCTGCTAATATCCCCATCTGCATATGTAAGTCCCGTCCAATCTTTATATTTTATGAAGGCAAGAAAAGCAAAAGCATATACATTTCACAGTAACGCTGAACTGTTTGAGGATTAATTACAATAATTTTAATTGAACATGCAGCACGTAGTTGGTAAAGAGCCAAAATACAAAAAAGGTAAATTAGCATATAGTTTCCTTGTGGTTTAGCCCTTTGGCTGAAAGAGCGGGAAATAATGATTGTTTTCCTATTATCATATACAGTTAAAAGCAACGTGTATTATGCAATACATCAACCTTTGTCATGACAGATGTTCTGTCTTTTAGTTTGGATAGATCTAACAATATCCATTACACACAACCTCTGTTTCGCCACACTGACTGTGCCCATTGGGGCAGTGGGCTGTATTCCCATGAACCTGTACTGCAATATGGCCATTCTCCATGCAGTTTGAAGTTTCTTCAGCTACTCAGTACCCATGGGAGCTGTGCTGTCTCCTGATTGCTGAGCTATGTAGACAATAGTGACATTGTTCTGCTGGAATCGCTGCACACAATTCTGTTATGGCACAATGCACCCTTTAGAGAGCCATGATGCTGCAAGACAAATCACTGTACTTGCATCATTGAAGCTTTATGAATCATTGCTGATGTCTTTTCCACATTCGATCATACAGTTCCCTGTTTCTCCAACTTCACCGCACCCATGGGGACAGTACTGTCCCCAGATTACCCAGAGGGCTACGGGAACAACCTTAACTGCGTGTGGCTGATTATCTCTGAACCTGGCTCGAGGATTCACTTGGCCTTCAATGACTTTGACCTGGAGCCTCCCTACGACTTCCTTACTATAAGAGATGGGGATCAGACAGAAGCAACAATGCTGGGGCGTTTTTCAGGCGCTGAAGTTCCGTCACACCTCACGTCTAACAGCAACATTCTGCAGCTGGAGTTTCAGGCGGACCATTCGATGTCGGGAAGAGGCTTCAACATCACCTACAGCAGTGAGTGACACTTTGTTCTAACAACCATTTTCAAGACTTGCATCTTATATTCTATAAATGGAAAAAAAAGCTGTGGTTAAAAAATGAAAAATTTCTATAAAGCAAATGTTCCGCACATAATTCACAGAATGCAAAAAAACATTTATAAACAAATGTAAAAAAAATAGTTTTATTCCTGGTGCCAACGGAAGACAAGGTAAACTTGCTGTTGGAAAAAATAGACTGTATCATAATCAAAGCTAAATAAAAAAAATTGCTATATTTTGCTGGTGCTCCTTTTCAATTCTCTTTTTCTTAAAGGAACACGAATTTTCAAATATATACTATATATAGGTATTATAAAGATGTTAGAGGTTAGATTTTAGTGCTGTTTTCTGTACTCACTGATTTGGAGCTGTGGGGATCTGCAGACTGTCCCAGCAGTCAATAGATGCAGATAAACCCTGAAGAGATCATCAGTTTACTGCAAGCCCACTACAGAGACAAACAACCACACACTTACACACATACACTTTAATTAATTTACTGTTACCAATTAACTTCATATGCATTTATTTTGACTGTGCAATGAAGCTAGGATACCTAGAGAAAATCTGTGCACTCACCTGGAGAGCCTGCAAAAGCTCACACAGAAATGCCTCAGCTGCCAGACAAGAATGCCTCTCACTAAATCCACCGTATAAGATGTGAAAAGCATATTCAACGCGCAGCTCAAGTCATTGAAATAAATCGTTATTCTCAATGCTCTGCAACGGCTTATTTTTTTCACTCACCGCATTCTGAAACATATGGACATTAGCAAAGAATGTCTCCTGGGGGAAACTTTGCCAGTCTATAACTGCAGATGCATTTGGCTGTGTCTGGTCATGCAGTAAATCCTTACACACTTAAGGATTGTGTGCCTATGGTAGACTTTTGTCCCATTCGCACAAAATAAAAAACAAAACAAAAAAATAAATTGTGAGATTGTGTTGGAGATCCATAAATGTCCATTGTAAAGCACTTCAAGACTTATTCTTTTTTTATATATTTCATCTGTTCAAAGAGACTTTCAAGAACAGGTCTTGACTTTGTAGATGTTTTTTTGTGCTATTTGGCAAAGTCTCATCTAGCCTTTCTTTAGGCCCGAGGCTCGTGAATGGTTGGCACCTTGTGGTGAGTCCACTCAAACTGCTCTTCTGTCCGGTCTTGATAGAAGACTTGGATAATTACAAACTCCTGGAGAGCATTGTTCTCTTGGCTGGGGTTTGTAAGGGCTTTCTTTTCATATAGATAGATGCTGTTGCCTTTGATGGACACACAGATGTTTTTTTATACAGTCAGCTTTAGCACTGCCTTCTTTTTTCTATGAATGTACTAAACTAAACACCTTTGTTCATGGTAACATCTATGAATATTTGAGAGGCTGCAATTGCCCAATCAATAAGAAACTAGGCTAATAAAAATAACACCTGTTTTGTGTAGCAGGAACAATGTTTTTTAAAAGAATGGATTTAGACTTCAATTAAATATGTTCCAGATATAGACAGAGAGAGAAAAAGAAAATGCAACATCAAGACTTTGTTCTATCCATTCGTCCACTTAGAAGAGAAATTTGGAGATGTGAGTCTAGATAATTTTTTTTAATATGAAAAAATATCTAGGAACACTGTGTTAAGCCCATATTCACTATTTACCTAAAATATGACATCGTTGAACACATTTTTATTTATTGCTTCAATTAACTTAATTAATTACCTTATATTTCTGAAATGAATTTGACCCCAAAGTAGCATGCTCAAAATAATTGAACAGAGAATACAATATCAGATTACAACGGATAATTGAGACATACAGTGATACTTTTGTGATGTATGTGAGGAACGGTTGCACTGGAACTGTAATTTCGATTACGATGCAAATTGTAGTTGACAATAAAGATTGATTGATTCATTGTTTTGGTAGAAATTTTTTTTTTTTTTTTTACAAACTACCATAGTTGAGCAAAAATAAAACCAACAGTCCCATAACAATCACAAATATAAAAACACAATTTAATTTCTATTCTTTGCTTGAATTTATATCACAAGGCCATTTTGTTTTCTCTTATGTTTTATTGCTTGTTTCCAAACCACAAAAAGTCTTAGAGCAGAAAACTTTCTAACATTCCTATTTACTGTGAGGGCTACTATGTTTTTCTATTTTTCACCTACAACTGAAATAGCACCTTATCTCTCTGGGCTTGGTTCCCCACTGTTTTACCTCGCTTGGCCTTTGACATCACGTTTTGTTTCTCTCCTCTTATTACAAGCTTTTGGGCATAATGAGTGCCCTGACCCTGGCATCCCTCTAAATGGAAGGCGTTTTGGGGACAATTTCCAGCTGGGTAACTCCATCTCTGTGGCTTGTGAGGAGGGCTTCATCAAAACACAAGGAGCTGACACCATCACATGCCATCTAGAGGACGGAAATGTGATGTGGAGTGGACCCATCCCCAAATGTGAAGGTACTGGAACCGACAAGCTAATGATTGTATTTATTTGCAATAAGTAAATCTGCTATTTAGGCAGAAGCAGAAAAAAACAAACGGGGACATCTGAGTGGGCTTTTTCCACTATAACCAGGAAACATATTCATTTGAAGCTATTTGTGTGGCTATAGTATTTGATGATTCATGCTACATGTTCCTTTAACTATTTTTTCATGTGGGTTAAGAAGTTTTTGGATTATCAGACAATTTGTCCAGGGTTCTCCTCCTCTCTCAATCTTCTCCAACATGAATACTATTTCATCTTCTTTGCTCCTCCAGCTCCCTGTGGGGGGCACTACTCAGGGCCATCTGGTGTCATTCTCTCCCCGGGGTGGCCAGGCTACTACAAAGACTCTCTGAGTTGTGAGTGGGTCATTGAGGCTGAGGCAGGACGTTCCATCAAGATTAGCTTTGAAAGGTCTGTATGACACTACTGAAACAACTCGCGCATGAAAACAAAAAGACACGCACTCACACAAAGACATGTGGAAGCTGGACACAGACAATGTGAGTACCAGTATAGGAAAACACACACACTTGCATTTCAAGAAAATAAATTTACACAAGCATCTTAATTCGGAGCACAGATGTGGATGAGGTCTTTGAAACCTTGGGCATAGGGCTGGGCGATATAGAAAAAAAGCTTATCGATAAAAAAAAATGCATATTGATCGATATCGATAATTATTGAAAATATTTAAAACCATATTTTATGTGCAGCTCTGCCTGGACATTTTATGATATTGCTAAATTATTTAATTTTAATAAAGAACACAAACACAGAATTCCAATTAAATCTTTATTTAACCAACTTTTTTAACCATAACAGCATTTTTTTTAAGAAAAATAACTTAAGAGACCTGAGTTATGTTATTAAATAAAGACTTTATTATTAAATAAAGACTAAAATAAATATACCAAATAAATAAATAAATAAAATAGCCTATTTAGGTGGGAATACACTAGTTACTTCTCAGGTTTCAAGAGAAGAGGCCATAATAATTGGACTTTGGGTTTGACATTTTGACAGTTTTATGTGCTTATTAGGAGCAATATGAAAGAGAAATTTGGTGATCATTGATTAGGTACATTAAACCACGTTAAGCCTTTTTCTCGCCATAGGCGCCAATGAAGAAGAAAACGTTAATGTTAGATATCTTCTATAATCGTTGGATTTCGGTTTCTTTTTTTTGACAGGCTTAAGTCTTCATGACAAGATATGGCCATGCAAAATTTGGTGATGATTCCTCGTTGTTTTCCTACCTTAAGCCACGTTAAGCTTTTTCACATTAAGCGTTTTTCACGTTAAGCGTTTTAGAATGTCCCTGTTTTTACCGGTTCCTTGCAAGTTTTACAAATCACTGTGGTTTATTTCTGTCAGGCTGGCGAACTAGTAAAACCCCGTTTTGGGACTGTTTCCTCCGCCGCTCCTTGCTGCGACATATCCACATGCTCTGTGTTGTGGTTTGAGAGGGCGGCGCTTTGTGACGACGTGCCTGGGTCCGCGATTACGATTGGTCGAGAGGAAGTAGTGAACTAATATGATAGGCCGGAAGGAAGGAAAACTGTTTCTATCGAACTATTATCGACCCTATTTTTTCCTATCGCGACACACGTCTATCGATCGATATATATTATTGAATTATCGTCCAGCCCTACTTGGGCATTATGTTTTTTTTCCTTTGTGTTTTGTAATAACCCTTGTTTTCTTAGCTCCCAATGTTTTTCAAAATCTTTCATGTTACAGCTCAAGCTTCACACAAAGTAATGCATAATTGTACAGTAGATGGACAAATTGTACAGGTATTCTAAAATCTTTGCACAAAAAAAAAAAAAAAAACTGAAAGTGTGGCATGAAAAGATATAAGTTGCAGTTCATCCAGTTCTTTACACTGTAAAAGCGGTCTTCTTTTTGTTGTAGATTTCTTAAGTAATGACTCCTAAAACAGAAACTATACTTTAACATATTTAATCTAACAAGCCAGAGGACTGATGCAGTTTCAGTACTGGACTCTTATACATACAGGAAGGGTAAAATCTGGAAGCAAGAGCCCCAAACTCTCGATTTGCATGAGCTTAAAAGTGTCAGCAAGGACACACCCTGCAGGAATGGTTGAGGAGTGAAATGGCCTCGGCTCCAGGGATATCCATGTGTCCATTCTGCCCCAGATAACTGTCCATTTGTTTATCTGTGAGTCCTTGGTGTCCGTGAGTTGTCTGCTGTTTGCAGCTCCAGCATCTGTAATCTCATAATCTTTAAGAGGCATATGTTGATGTTCAGTTGAGTTTATACTAGAACCACGTGTTGCCACAATTTCAAATCTCAGTCTTTCAGGGCCATTGACTTCACCATTGTAAAAGACAAGCATCCCATGATCAAAACGTTTTTGTTGTAGCTCTTGTATGTTTATGGTCATCCTGCTTTAAGGTTAACCTCATCTCAGTATTACGTTTGCAGCCTCTTGCTGGTTTTCCTCCAGTATTTCTCTGCATTTAGCTTCAAAGATCTTCCCATTAGCTTTTACCATCATCCCCGATTATCCTGAGGAAAGTCAACCCCACAATGATGATGCTGTCACCACCAGCAGTTTTTTGGTTTGGGAATGGTGTGTCCAGGGTGGACCCCACCTCTCACCCAGTGACCACTTGAGATAGTGGTCACTGGGTGACCAGCACCCCCAATATCCTGCACGGATGAGCGGGTATAGAAAATGGACGGATGGATTATATTACACATGGATGGACGCTAGTTACTGTTTAAGTCACTTTTGAAGCAATTAGGGTCACTCAATGTATTAGGAGGCTAAATACAAATGACTAAACCTTTCAGATTTTATTTGTCAAATAATTTGAAAACCATGCATGCTTTTCATTCCTCTTCACAGTTATGCACTACTTTGTGTTGTCCTCTCACAGAAAATTCCAGTAAAATACATCATGGGATGTGGATGTAATGTGGCAAAATGTGAAAAGGGTTATGGATACTTTTATGAGGTATTTCTTTTATCCTTAAAGATCTTTTGCTGTTATGAATAAAATTTTGAACCCCAAAACTTATCAGACCTGATCCTCTTAAACAGGATGAGGTTACAACGACACGCCTCCAAAACTATTGTTTTGCATCACTTTGTAAAATAAATCAGTCTTTCTCTTCCTGACTTGAAAATTAACCTAACTCCCCTCGTATCCACATCATCTAATCTTTGGTGCTGAACAGGTAACGCAACATTTTCTTGTAATATTGACATATTAAAGCACAAATTTCAGTGTGAAATTATCTGTAAAATATATTTTTTATCCCCAATGATATTGATTAATTTTTTTAAACCCTGTGCTAATGGCGGTTATTTGATGTAGGCACCGGCGGGCTACTACAGATTCATATCATGGCATATTTCCAAGATGCTCATTGATCTTACACTGTCACAATAATCAGTATGATTGCTCTGCAAGTTATGTCTCCTCTTATCTTGAAGAAATTGTCTGTTTTCTGTAACAAGCTAGAGGTATTAAGCCGGATAAAATAATTGTTTCTCATTCTCCATCTTTGTCATCCTTCTATTCCTAAGGTTTCAAACAGAGCTCAGTTATGATTTTCTGGAAGTGCACGATGGCCCCAACCTGCTTTCTCCTCTGATTGGCTCGTTTAATGGAACCCAGGTCCCTCAGTTCCTGTTTAGTAGCAGTAACTTTCTATATCTGCTTTTTACGACGGACAACAGCCGATCGAATAGTGGATTTAAGATCTTCTACGAAGGTAAGAATTGACAATTACCTACAAATATGCAAGTAATCTTCCATTGGTACAAACATATTTGTGTACATAAAGATGGGATTCATACTTTTTATGTATTTTTATTAAGTAAAATCATATAGAATATTCTCACAAAATAGTTTTATAAATAATAAAAGCTTATGTTTGGTGACCTTACTGAAAAATAAAATGTTTGTACAAAGTAACCTTTGGTACATGGTATATATTAAATTCTTCTCCTCACCGAGGCGTACATCTAAATGTGTTATTATTTGCATCATTTGCCCCTTTTTTCATCAAATATTCTCTTAATGATTAATTTCAAAGACAACTGCTTGTGTGCAACTTGTAACGTTTTTTTATTTTATTTCACTACACTTATGTTGTTTCTCGAGTTAACATTTTGCTCTTTAACTTGTTTTCACATGACGATGACAATTTAATTCAACTTGACATGTGGTGCACTTTATACTGCCAGTCTTTCTGAAGCTGACATTGCTACAAGATGCGGGGTTAATTAGGGGAGCAGTATGTCTGTAATGTTTTTCAGTTACTCCGTTTATCTGGGTGTTTCTCTGCAGAGAATGAAGCGCTTTCCTTGTTTCCTTGCTTGCCGTTTTAATTCCAAAAACCGTTCATATGAACCTCAATTGAATAAGAGCATTGACATAATTTGTTGACTCTCAGACACCACATAGGAGCTCTGTGGTGGTAAATAAAATTATCCCGCAAGCCTCAGGGGGGAGTCTAGGGTAGAGAACTGTGATACAACATGTAAACTAAGGAGGGATAGCGTTCAAGAATATTTAAGTTCTTTATGCCTGCAGCTCTAATTACAAATGACAAATACCCACCTATCAAAATGTATTCTCAGCTTTGCTGCCAGTTCTCATGAGGAAAACTTGTATGTACTGTATGTATATAAAAAAAATGTTCACTGCTGCTGCATTAAAAAAATCTTCAGGATTAGGAGACCACTTAATGTTTAAAGTGTACAATTTTGTTTGCTAAGCTTTTTTCTTTCCATGCCATTATGCTTGCACTGCTAGCCTTTGAAAAATCCTATAGAAAAAGATTCTGGACATAGTGTGATCTATTTTCTCAATAGTTTGCACAAGCATCATTTCCCCTTGTCTTTCTGATTTGATTCATAAGACAAAGTTTGCTATTATGTCTGTATTATTGACTGAAAGCAGGCCACAAGTGCCCTTGTCTTATTATGTTTCACTCTCAAGTGCATTTTTCTTTGGTTGATGAGGCCATTGAAAAGCAATAACAGTAAGATCGCATTAGTTTCTTCCATTACCATTTAGGATATATATAATTGCTTGAATACCAAAGGAAACCTTACCATCTTCTTATGTAAAATTGGCTGTTTAAAAAAATAAGGATGAATTATACAGTAAATAAACTGAGGATGGGTAGCACTGCATTTATTCTGTTTACGTGTTGGGAGCCTAAATCCGTTCAGTTAGAGAACTAAACAAACAAGACAAAATAATTTGATCAAATTACTTACAACTGTGCTGCTTATGTTTGTGGGAAATAATTTCTGGATAATTTTTGCAACTCTTCTTGGACATATTAAGGAAAAAAATATAGATTCCTAACTAAAAGTGTCCCAAGACTAGAGGAGCTGAGGCTTTCAGTTATCGTATTCTAGATCTGAATAAAGTTGTGGCTGTTATGCGTATTGTTTGTATTCATGACAAGATCTATAGCTTAAAGTTTTGGTGCTCTGCTTTTTTGTCAAGAAAATATCACCATCGCATGTTTAAAAGATCAAAGTTTTACATCTGAGTAAAACCTTTTAATACCTCTATGACCTATTATACACACTCACACGTTACCTAAAAGTAGGTGAAACGTAAACCTTTTAGTTTTTGTGCTTTATCTTTCACGACATTGTGCAACTGATCTGCTCTTCACCATGTTTATAAACCTTTACAAAAACACACAACAAATATCAGTTATCTATTAAACAAAGATTAATCCTATCCTCGGCTATTACAACACATTCAATCTTTTCTTTTTCAGACATCATCTTTTAGATGTGTTGGTATTAACTGTCCTCTTCCATGATCCAGCTATGGCCAAGTTTTAGCCATTAGACACATGGCGTCACCGTCCATCCACCCATCCTTTGTCTTCTAATTATATGCAAATATAATCCTTTGTAGGTTTGAAAAACTACTAAGGAAGCCTTCCAGGAGGAGCATATTGTTTAAATGGGTAACCCACTTTAGCTGTCTCATGTTGATACCAAGAGCAGCAGCTTTAATCCAAACTCCTTCCTGGATGACAGAGCTGCCTGTGGTCCGTCTATGGATGAATGGCTTTTAGACTATTAACATATCAGCCATTCAAGAAGTTCATGGTTTACTCAATGAGTGCAAAGTGTTCAAGTCCTGTGATAGTTAAGCAAGCTCAAATCATAACCATTACACCACTATGCTTGAGAGTTGATTTTAGGTATTTCTAGAGTAGTTTTCTCCACACATGGAGCATTATTGCAAAACATCTTAGCTTCATCTGTCCAAAGGACATTGTTCCAGAGGTCTTATGGTCCATTCAGAAGCAACTCGACACACAGTGATACATACTGCCCATACAATTTTTATGGAAATTTGTCATTGAACCCTTCCAGACAACCAGTTGTTTAGACTTTTTCTGATTTGTTTTGCTACAAACTGCGGATTCTCACTTGCAAATTGAAGCTTGTACAGTTTGTTACACATCTCCAGGGCTTTCTCCCATCTCTCTCAGGGTTGCACGGTCTGATCGGGGGTGAATTCGATAGGATGTTCTCTCCTCTTACAATCCCCTTATAAGCAATCTTTCTTCACTTTCCAGACTGTTGGTCATAACAATTGCCGCTCAAACACATTGCTGACATCATTCCCCCTTGGCATCATAACACAAACCAGTTTTCTCAGACCTGCAAATTGCCCAAACTCCTGGTTTTATAGCTTTGGTCACACTTTTTGATGGTCAGTAAATGAAGTGCCTTAATTAGCAGAACCTGGCTGTTACTTACAATCTAAATCCTGTGGTAGCGGCAGCATTCTGTTCGGTGTTTTTCACACATTGTTTTGCCGTTTTGGCTTAATTTGTGTTTAATAAATGAAGACAGTGTGGGATCTGCTGTGGATTGTTGTATGTTTTTTAGTTTAGTTTTAATTATTTCAAGAACCTGGTAAATACATTCACTTTTATTACTTCATGCTCTGTAAAACCATGAATTGAAATGCTTTGTTTTCACGATGATGTTTTCAGTGAGATATACTGACTTTGTACATGTTTCTTTCTTTTGAAACATGGACTGATTGAGGTAGACAGCACTTTTTTCTGTGTATCCTAGCTAAAAATAAAAGTCCTAAAAATGCTTCCTTAGAATAATCTTCCTGCCAATGGCCTGACAACTGCTTACACATCTGTTGCCAGTCATTGCCTGAAATCTGCATATTTTTAGTCCATCAAAAGCAACCCTACCTGGAAGAAAGCCAAATGGAAGTTGTAAAAATCACAGGGAAAATGAGGCCATCTTTTCCCTGCTTATAGAGCTGAAGTTTCCACCATAAGGGCACTCTGGAGGCAAAACAGCCATGAAAGTACTTTTATGAAAGCCAAGTGTAGTGGTCCAACATTTTCAGTGAACAGAAGAGAGCATATTTGTACAGTTTCTTGAAGGTCATAGCCTCAATTCAGCATCCTCATGAAACAACTGCCCAGTAATGCCGGACACAACCTTACATGCACCTTTGACCCTTTCTCAGTGGGCTAGTTGCTGGTTCATCAACAGTAACGAAAAAAACAACAGAAAAGGAGAAAACACCACTGTACAAAAATTGAAACAACAAATGACTGTGCTAGGCGTTCAGGTTTTAGCTCTGAATATTTATTTATTCATGTATCTATTTATATCCTGGCAAAAAAGGAACACCGTTATTGCCAAATGATACTTAACTACTTGAAGCAAAAATAATAAATGGTATGAAATTAAATTATTCTGCATATTATTCTGCATAGTTCAGCAGTGTCAGCAAGCAGCTGAGTGAAGGTGCGATTTATGTCAGAAATGTGCTGTGACACAGCTTTTGTCACGTTTGAAGCTGCTAAATGCTGGAAATTACTTTCTTACATCAAGGTAATGGCTGTTGCATAACCCACGAGAAGCGAGAAATTAGTTAGTTCACCTGTGAGAACACATTGAAGTTATTTTGTTCTCACAGCCCTGCTTTGGGAGTTCTTGCTGCTTCTTCTCGAGGCATCATCTGGGCAGAACGTTTCTCCTCCGGTTTGTCTGTTGTGTAACCGGTCAGGATTTGTGTGGGTGTGGTTAAGTTGAGATTGCAAAATTGTCATTTCCCTTTTTTTTCTTTTTTTTTTATCTAGTGGTATTTAGTGGTTGAACATGCCACCAGTGTTCGCTTGTTATAGCAATTATGAATAACTACAAATAATCTTCTTTCTTTTCAAAGATTTCTTTTCTCCTCCTCCACTTTATCGATGTCATTATGCTGTCTGTCAAATTGGACAGGAGTTCGGCAGCTGGATCTCTTAAAAATGAATAGTCAGAGCCAAAACAAACTTTCTTCTAGTTCTTGCCACCTCGAGTACAAGGACAAATTTCTCAGTTCTTGGAGAGTATGTAACTGGCTTAAATCTTTGATTCTGTTAAATAGTTATTGTTTTTCTTTATTCTGATGTATTCTGGATGACGTGAAATGTTTTTTTTGTGATTAATTTAAAAAAAAAGGTTCTGGCAGCTAATTAAAAAGAACAGAACTGAAAATATGTTAATATCAAGCAAAACATTATCTCAGCAAATAAAAAAGCAGTTTTTCAAATGATAATTTCATTAATTTAGGGGTATAAAGACATCCAAACTCACTTGCCCCTATGTGAAAAGGTAACTGCATCCTGAAAAACTGTTCCCTCTGAGCCTGGGGTTAGTTTAGGCCAATTCGTCTTTGCAAAGTTGTTTTACCTGAGCTAGATCACCATGGCAACCATGAACAATCTATTAAAGCTCATGGCACAACATCAGAATCAGATTTAAGTTCTGACTTTGACAAGGCCACTGGAAAACATTGCCCATAAAAACTAAAAGTGGAAACATTACGCTTTGTCTTGGTCTTGACAAAGCAAAGTAGCCCAGTACCTTCACACTACCTCAATCATACTTATTTGAGATGTAATGCAGAACATGCAATTACAAAAAGTTCAACTTTTGTCTGGGCAGTCTACAAAATGTTTTCACAGAAGTCTTGTACACTGACATTGAGCCAGTTGATTTCAGTCAGCCAGCCAGTCCTAGGAAGTTTCACCAATGTTCTTTGTTTTCTTCATTTGAATACAGTAGCCCTTACTGTGGTTCAGAACCGGCTGGACCCTTAGAAAGCACTTTATAAAATTTTTCAAACTGATGGATGTCAGTGATGTTGTTTTTTTAAATTATTATTATTCGTGTTTTCTTGTATTTCTTTAGGGGTCAGCGATGTTGCTTACTGAGATTTTTTAGCCTAGTTTGTGCAGTCATACATGTTCTTTTTAGGTGGCTCTTTGAGTCTACCGCTAAGAGTGTAATCAGGCCTGACATTGCTAGTGAAACTGAAAAAAAAAGATAATCAAAGTTAGGATGACCAAATGTCCCCGGTTTCTGGGAAAAGTTCTTGTTTAGGATGGCCTATATTCTCTATTTCAGCATTTTATGAATGGTTTAAACAAATGGTTGCTCCCAACAACAGCTAATGTGGTAGCTGGTTGCACACTGCTGTTAGCATGTTAGTTAGCTAAACAGTTAGCTTTATCTGCCTGGGTTTTTTCACAAGTACATGAACACTTATGCATAGAATATGGTGAGATTCTCTTAGGTTATACATTGTAAGTAATGGACAGCTCTTTCACGGAGTACCACAAAACACTTTAGCAAATATATAGACTTTCTTGTACATTTTCAAAATAACCTTTCATATGAACAAAATACATTTTCAACTGTCATGCTTAATAAATAATGTTTTTATGTTCTGCTAGCGGTCACATTGGACACATACTCCTGTATGGATCCCGGCATCCCAGTGAATGGCTTGCGGTTAAGCCAGGACCTATCTATTGGGTCCACTGTGTCCTTCCAGTGTGATCCTGGATACAGATTAAGCCATGAAGAACCACTCGTTTGTGAGAAGAACCACTTCTGGAGCCACCCACTACCCACTTGTGATGGTATGTGAAAACTGTTCATGTGCATTCCTGCACATGAACAGTCTCATTAGTAAAATACAGAAGGTGCAGCTTTCTTTTGTTCTTTTGCAACACATCAATTAAATAGGCTAACAACATAATTAAAAATGATTTGTAATTGGAAAAATCAATAGTATTAAAATACAAAAACTAATTTGTTCATGCATTATTCATTTTTTTGTTGCTAATCCTTGTGTGAAGCATTATGTGTAGCCTAGAGCAGCATTGACTATGCAAATGAATCCTTGTCAGTGCTTTTATACATAGTGTTTTAGTTAGCAAAGATGAAGATACCCAGCTGGGAAAAAAAATCTACCGTCTGTGAGAAAACATATATATATATATATATATATATATATATATATATATATATATATATATATATATATATATATATATAATATGATATGATCCATCCAGCATCTCGCAGCAGCCATAACCATGTGGCTGGTATAGTGTACAGAAATATCTGCTCAGAATACCAACTGGAGACCCCCAGGAAAATGGAAGTCACCTCCCAAGGTGGTGGAGAATCACAGAGCTAAGACCCTGTGGGACTTCCAGATACAGACAAAATGGTAATGGCCAACCAACCGGACATTGTGACCATTGATAAGCAGCAGAGGACAGCCGTGATCGATGTGGCCATCCCGAGTGATGGAAACATCAGGAAAAAAGAGCACGAGAAACTGGAGGAACACAAAGGGCTCAGGACCTCTCTTATTATATATATATATATATATATATATATATATATATATATATATATATATATATATATATATATATATATATATATATGTATATGTGTGTGTGTGTGTATGTGTATGTGTGTGTGTATATATGTGTGTATCCAAACTGTACTTTTTGTGGCTGTATTTCAAGATATTTTAAATAGATAAAAAAGTGACCAGTTTTCTCCAGCTGTATGGATTGTACAGTAGTGCAGCATTGTCCCTTCCAAGCTGTTGGCTGTGCACTGTCAGTCAGCTGGCTGTAAGAAGGCGGCTTCACTTTCACCTCCAATCCAAATGTAATACAAAAAAATTGCTATTTTAAAATATCTCTGGTCACAAATACCACACCTCACTATGGCACGAAAACCAAAGGAGTGCCGCCGTCACTCTTATTCAGATAACCGTTTTAGGAATACAGTTGACAAGCTATGAGCAACATTTTGGTTAAGAAGCTGGCTGTATTCTGGCTTCCCAAGCAGACAATTAACCCAAGCGGGACACAATTAACCTGCTGATATCAGTTAATAATCTGCAGAACTACTAGATTTATTTGAAAACTATTACTAAATTTAGCAGGTGTGGATTCACAAATATTGCTTAACTATATATCCAAAATCAAACTTGTAGAACATAAATTCAAAATAATATTATAACTGTAATATTTGTTGTTTTTGCTACAGTTTCAATAATTGTAGTTTTTTTTGTTTTAAATAAAGCAGTAGTTAAATCAAGTGTCAGATTTTTATTGTACTTTTTTCATAATTACCATGATATGGTACACTACACTTCTGTAGTGTATTAACTCAAGGTTATCATATCAGGCAATCTAATACAGGTCTATGCCTCTTCTCCATTATTAGTATACACACTGTTCTAGATAACTGCTTAATCTCTTTATTTCAGGACTGGGTTTTTACTATTCTGACCATTGTTAAGAGACACACCGAGAACTGTGGCAATTAAGTGAATAAACATTAAATGATATCCCTTTGTATCAGACCGCTTGACTGTGATAACACAAAAATATACAAGAACTCACATGGAGTGATAAATTATGTATATCAGACAGTGCGATCCCCTACAAGTCTCTCAAAGTGGCTGCTCTAAAAATGCATTTATTACATTGAGGTATGTTCTTGCCTAGGTATGTGTCTGTTTGGTGCCAAATGCCTTTGCGCACTGCATGTGGAGTAATAATTTGCCTAGCATGCTTATCAAGTTTTAATGACTTCATGTAATGTTGGCTCATAAATAAATTATTTGCTGTGTTTTTTTGTTGTTGTTTTTTGCTGTTGGTGGGTAAGAATGCAGGCCTGGGTGTGTTGTTAACCCCTCGAGGGTGGGAAGAAGTACAATTGGGGGTGGTACATGCAGCTGTGGAGCCCAAGGCTTTATTTTCTCTCCAAAACATCAGCTGACATGTATCACTGGGATAGTATGCACATACTTAAGACATTGTTTGACAATCGTTGTCCTTGACAATAACCAAAAATTTGCAGGCTCAAACCATATCCAGTTACACCACTTAACCTTCAGGCACATCTAGTATTCATATCTCAGTGTCCATCAGCAACTAATGAGGGAAGAAACTTATCTCATTAACTAGTTTTGATAAGATGAGGTGCATTTTGGCAGTAAATTAAGCTACCAATCAACCGCTCATCAGAATCATGTTATTGTGGTGTTAGCAGCATCTTGTCCTTTCTCAGCATTCTCTTTCTTATAATCTTATCTTGCTCCACGACAGTTACAAAGTATTTAGATCTTTATAAAATAACCGAAAATCACCTTAAAGAGCTTAATTTCACTCATATTTGTTTGACTTGATGGACTTTCATCGGTAGATAACATTTTATCAATTGGTGTTATATGATTAAATTAAACTGTATTGTATAACATTTGTTAAGTTGCAGCATAATTGTATATGAATCTGACCATAAAATTGTGTTGTATGGGAAAGCACTGGATTCACTTGAACTGAATTTGTAATAGATTCTGGATAGCTGGATGTGAATTGCAATAGTTTGTTTTGCAAAGTTGCATGGAGACCTACTATAAAATTGACTGCTGTAAATAAAATGGAATGAATTATCTAGGCTTAATGTTTTATTCTGTTTTCTGATGACGTTTTTATCCAGTTTAAGATTCCACCAGAGTAAACTTCCTGGATGGATAGTTAACCTAATAAACGATATAGTGTCCCGTGAGGAGGTTGGACTGGTTTGGATGATGAAGAAAGAAAAAACATTGTGTTGGCAGCACCAGTAGTAGATGCTCATAACAATTTCACAGCATATGATATTAAATGATTACATTATTCATATTAATTTGCTCCTTTGTCTTTAGTTGAAGGATTTATTGGTTCAATTTATGTTTCTTTTAGTAACACTGAGCTACCATTATCTTCCTTATATATTCAGCATCATGTGGTGGGGATATCAGGGGACCAGCTGGGATCATCCTGTCACCAGGCTACCCAGAACTTTATCCTAACTCCCTAAATTGCACATGGACTGTTGAAGTCAGCCACGGGAAAGGTAGGAAATCCCATATTTATTTTAAAAAAACTTTTATTTAAATGTTGTTTGTTAGACTTTCATGTTGCTTAGAGCAGAGCATTTAATTCAGTTTGACTCAATTAATTTAACAAGAAGCTTTGCATTCAGTGGTCTGTCTGCCAAGACATTCCTTAGTTCTAGGGTTTCTTTACAAGTTCGGAATTAATGCCATTGTTTGAATCTTATGTGAAGGCAGTCACTGTGCACAACAAGATCACTAACCATTTATGTCTTTATAATCCTTAGACTTGTCCTTCACAAAATAAATACAGGACGTCTTTCTTCTTTCAATGGTCACGTTTCATTGATTTATAACAAGTTATTTGAAATATTTAAAACTAAATCAGAGTTTCTTGTTGTTTTAGATTTAATTTTGTGTTTAACTCCCCTCATATGTTTTTTTTATAATTATCATACATATCATCAATCCAATTACGCTCATCTAAGTTACAGAAAGTTATTGCTTTGCGGAGCTTCAGTGGTAAGACTAAGTGCTCTAAATTGACACAACCTAATCATTTTCTACATAAGATTACATACAACCACATGCTTTGTATTAATTGCACATGCTACATAATTTTTTTAGTGACAGAAACAACAAAAATAAGGTGAGGTATAGAGTTACTGACAATGCATTCCGCAAAGCTGAAGACTGCAGAGAGATTATGTTGACAAGTCCGTTAATGCAAGAGTTAATATAATATCCAATTATAAACAACAAGCAGCAAAAAATAATAGAACCTATTTCATAACATTTTTGTTGTGTCTCCGTTATAATCCTGTAGGTTTCAAATTTATTATTTTCATGTACATTTTGTATAAGGAACATGAAAAAATGCTATGAAATACATTTTACTCCAGGTATTTCTTAGATTATGAAAATTTAAATAAAAAACAATTATGATTTAAAACCAAAAAAAATAAAATACATCAAAACAACCTTGATAAATAAGTAAATCCATCACAGGTGCTTAAAGAATGGTTTTAATAAAAATGGTTGATTCTTATTGCTTGTAAATACCATAGGCCACGGGTTATATTACAGCACAGTACAGCATTAGAGGCAGGCTGGTGGGGGGGAACAGAATTAGCTTTATTATCGTCATCTAGTCAATTCTGTATTTTAATAATCATAATATGCCACACAGAGGTGACTCCTGATTAATTGATCTTTTGCCTTTATGCGCTGTAATTAAATGATCAATCATTTCATTTTGTTATCTATTTAAGGGTCATTTGAGACTTCTTTTATCAAGTGAACTAAACATTGTGAAGGACGTTACATACTCATACTGGAACAGCTACAACAGATGGCACGGACATGGCAGCACTGATTGTGCTGAAAAGCAGCCAGTTGGCCATCACAGAAAGAATCAGGATGTTATTGCATCTGAGCAACAGTGATAAACTAGAAGAATAAATTTTATTGGGTTTATACATGGAGGCTTTTTTGCAACCCGGTTGCATCAATTTTAGTCTTAAAAATGCTTTTTTTCCATTCGTAATAACATATTTTGAATGTCTTCAATGCTCTCAATTTCTTAAATATGTTCTGCAACAACCCTGATGTGAACCACGAGCGTATATTATGCTCCACGGGTGCATCACCACAAGCTTATATAATCTTACACAAGCAATCCTGACGGCATACATTTGGCTCGATACGAGTAGCCTTCTCCCCGTATCCAAAGTGAGACCAGGGAAGGATTTTGTGAGATTCCCCCCACCATCTCAATTTAGGAAGGGGACAAAAGTTTGAATATTACTGGACAAGGGTACTAGCTGTCATCTTACAATTATTAGCAATTAACTGTGACAATTCAATGTTATAATATAAAAACTGCTTAATGTACAATATTGTTTCAAGGCTAAACATAAATAAGCTTTAGTCTTTCAGCCTGGATACCCAACTTAAGTTCTTTTTAAAACATTTAAGTAAAAGAATACTGAACCCTGCTTGTATCAGGGCAAATTCAAGCAAGTCTCCAAAGTCAGAAGTATGGTAAAAAAGTCTAGAAAAAAATAGACCACTGATAAAGCAGGGCTGGCATGGCATGGACAAAATACTGATTTGGCAAGATGGCATAACCCAGAAAAGGATCCTGCAAAGAGAAAAGTAAAACTTAAAACTATATTTAGAAAAAAAAGGACAGTAATACATCCAAAAGGATGTATTACTGTCCTTTATTGTAAAAGACAGAAAAGTAGGGAATAAATTAAATGGGCTATAAGTAATACTCACACCTTGTGGCTCAAATTGGTACAACAGCTTGTCAATCACAACAATCTAATATGCTGTTTTAAATGGAGTGTTGTTGCACTGAATGTTTACTTACCCAGAACAGGTCTATGATGTTGTATTTTGTTCTATTTCTGGTATGATTCTCTTCTTGGTTTCCATGTTATCAGGCTGCTGCTATTTTGCCAAGATAATATACCAAATGCTGCCCTCTGTTTTGGAAACCCTGGGAAATCTCATATGATTGGCTTAGTAACCAGGATGTAAACATGGGCTACACTCTGAACCACAGTAGTTCCGGACTGTACCTCTAGGTTTGAAAGCAGAAAAAACTTGACTAAGACCTTATTGCTGGAGAGGATTGATTGTTTATAGGGAATGTTACTCCATCCCAGGTGACAAATGAGAATGATTTAAGTTGATTTTACAGTAAATATCTTATTTATAGCTCTTTTAAATAGATAAAACAAAAATACCACAAATGCTGGATAACCAACAGCTCATAAAACTTAGTAAGAAGTTATTGAAAGTAAAAAAGAATTATAATTACAATCAATAACTCGCATATTCACATTTCTAGTAACTGTAGACATTTATAAAACAAAACTGAACTCTTAAAATCAACCAAGATATACATATTCATCTAGAATTATATGTACTTATTTTTTTGTTAAATACACTATTGCCAAGAGTATTCACTCACCTGCCTTGACTTGGATATAAATTTAAATGACATCCCATTCTTAATCCTTAGTGTTGAATATGACATTGGTCTTCCCTTTGAAACTACTGTATAAATGCTTCCACTTTTCTGGGAAGGCTGTCCACAAGGTTCTGGAGTTCTGAATTCTGGTTCCAGAAGCGCATTTGTCAGGTCATACTGTGATGTTGGACGAGAAGGCCTGACTTTTAGTCTCTTAATCATCTGAAAGGTATTCTGTCAGGTTGAGACCAGGACTCTGTGCAGGCCACTCAAGTCCTTCACACCAAACTCCCTAATCTATGTCTTTATGGATATTGCTTTGGGCACTGGACCGCAGTCATGTTGAAAGAGGAAGGGTGCTGAAGCATTCAGAGTTCCTTTCACTGAAACCAAGGGGCCAAGCCTAGCTCCTAAAAAAACAACCCACACCAGAATCCTCCCCTCCACCAAGCTTTACCCTTGGCACAATACATTCAGACGAGTACGGTTTTCCAACAGCCAAACCCAGAATTGTCCTTCAGGTTGCCAGGTGGTGAAGCATGAATTGTCACTCCAGCGAAGGTGCCTCCACTGCTCTAGAGTCCTGTGGTGACATGCTTTACACCACTGCATCCAATGCTTTGCATTGCACTTGGTAATGTATGGCTTGGATGCTGCTGTCATGGAAACCCATATCATGATGCTCTCTTTGGACTGTTCTTGAGCTAATCATAAGTCCATGTGAGGTTTGGAGATCTGTAGCAACTGTCTGCAGAAAGTTACTGACCTCTGGCCGCTATGTACCTCAGCATCTGCTGCCCCACTCCGTCACTTTACATGACGTACCACTTCATGGCTGAGTTGCTATCATTCCCAACTGCTTCCACTTTGTCATAATACCACTGGCCGTTTACTATGGAGTATTAGAACCAAGGAACTTTCACGACTGGACGTGTTGCAGAGGTAGCATCCTATCACAAAACCACACTGGGAATTATTGATCTCCTGAGAGTGACCCATTCTTGCACAAATATTTGTAGGAACAGTCTGCATGCCTAGACACTTGATTTTATACACCTGTGGCCATGGAAGTGATTGGAACAACTGATTTCCATTATTTGGATGAGTGAGCGAATACATTTGGTAATATAGTGTGTGTGTGGAAATCCTGCAATCATCATATGCATATGATAATTTTGGCAGGGTTCCTTTTATAACACCTTGGTCATTAGAATTTAAACATTTATTGATTAGTAAACATTAATGCATTTTGTAGACGATATTATAAATTAAATTAATATGTCTGATCATTGGTAAGGAGAAAATCTTAAATTACACAACAAGATGTATTTATTTCACCATACTAATGGATACATATTGGATTTATGAATCCCAAATATGAAGGCTGTCTCTGACTCTGATTCTCTGTGTCTTCTTGCAACCCTACAACCCTGGACTTTATTTTCTCCTCCAAGGTGTCCAGTTCACTTTTCACGCCTTCCACCTGGAGGATCACCATGACTACCTTCTGATAACAGAAAATGGCAGCTTCGCTCAACCTCTAGCTCGACTCACTGGCTCAGAAAGACCTGCCCCGGTTAATGCCGGCCTGTATGGGAACTTCAAGGCCCAGCTACGCTTCATTTCAGACTTCTCCATCTCTCTGCAGGGATTCAACATCTCCTTCTCGGGTAAGAAGGCATGTGTTTATTCTGTTTGTTGGAGAAATGTGAGCGAAGAGTATTGGAAGGTGAATTGAAATGAATTTATTCAATAAGGATGGAGAATGAGTAGTGAAAGGGGTAGAAGTAAGAATGCAAAATGTGCCGGGTTGGTCTTGTGAGATGTGATGCCAAACGGGGAGAGATAGGCAGACGGCAAAAGAGGGAGACATGTTTTTTTTTTTTCAAAGGAACAATGAAAAAGCACTAAACCTCTCTGAAGCCTGCATAAAGTAACATTTAATGGGTGTTTTGTTGGTCATTGGGCTGAAGGTAAACTCTGCCTCAGGGCTCGCTGGTAAGAAGAGGATAATTACCACACAGAGAGGTCATGCAGGCAGTAGGCGTCTGACTATGATAATAATACTCATCAAAGCATATGGGCCAGTGACCTGAGGACTGGGGAGACTGCAGTGCAAAGAAAAATGGGCCCCATGCCGAGACCAAGGAATGGATAATTACAGAGAAGTGGAAATAGAACTTGAGCAGAAAGAGAGGGAAGGTGAGACAGATGGCAATACTGAATGAGTAAAGAAGATAGTGAGGGCGTAGAGAGACTGAGGTAGAATGACAGAAGGAGATATATAGTAAAGAAGAAAAGAGAGAGGTCTGTTTCGTGAGCTCTTTGCTCAAGTGAAGCATAACCTGCACAGCCATGAATATTCAGAAACCAGTTGTTGATTGTGTGTGTTTTTGTCTTCGCATGTGCTATAATTGGCATCTATAGATTCCCTGCTTAGAATTAATTTTTTTGACCTTTTAAAACCTTTGATCAAATGCTACTGATTCTCTCAAGTCACATCCCACAGCAGAGGAGTGCTACAGGGCTTTACTGGATTCAAATCTGAAATAGTTATCCATATCCTCTCACTGGCTGTGTGGAAGAAATGTAAATGGTATTAAGATGTTCTTCCTCAAACCAAGCTGGAGCTGCATTTTGGCCCATTCTAAAGCCACCAACAACAACCTATTAAAGGATTTGCACCCCAGGTGGTTTCGTTTTTAGAGCCCATCCTTTATGTAGACATCTTGAGCTTTAGGCACCATCCCAACCTGAGGAAGTGTCTTGGAGCAAGACACTTAATCCCCACTTGCTGCAATATTTCTTTCTATGGCTGAATGTACAGGAAGAAAAAAAAAGAAATACTTGCTTCTTTTAGAATAAAATTTAACTTAAAAATAGCCAATCTGTAAAATAATTTCCAAAGATAATGTTTTTGTCTGAACAGATTTACGCATGCAATTGTTCCTTGGTACCCTTTTTGCAGAATATAATCTCGAGCCTTGTCAGGATCCTGGAACACCGCAGTTTGGCTGGCACACGGGCTCCAGATTTGGCATCGGCGACTCGCTATCGTTCTACTGCAACACGGGCTATCGTCTACAGGGAGCAAAAGAGATTGTGTGCTTGGGAGGTGGCCGCCACATGTGGAGCGCCCCTCTCCCAAGGTGTGTTGGTACGTGCTCAGCTACTTTTCTCTTCTTGTTTGTGAATGTGTGTTTTATAATTCAAGCACTAGACAAAGTCAGCAAATAAAAGTATATACAGTGTGTTCAGAAACGCAAACACCCAATGGCTTGAATTCTATAATAATTTTGTACTTTTAAAGGAGCAATAAGCAAAATTTCACCACTAGGTGAGCTGATGAGCACTGTCTGTAGACCAAAACAAGATGTGTGACAAGCCACGACTCTCTAAAAACATTTTAGTTCTTTCTATTTAAATAATAAAATTTTGTTTATTGTTCCTGTAACAATACATTTTGAAGGATGGAATAATGATACAAGCAACTTCAGTTAATTTTAAATAACTAGAACTAAGTGCACAAAATTGAATTTAGTGCAAATCTTTGCTTATCCATACAGATAAAAACTATACAAACAGTCTTACATTTATATACCTCACATATATTTTCTTAAATATCCCTTAACATGAAAGAACCCACACACCTTATGTTACCCTAAAAAATGGCTTTGGCTAATTCTGGTTAAATACTTGACTGCTTTTTTTATAAATAGGATAATGGCTTTGAGGAAGCCATTCAGGAAGCCTACCAAAACCATTTTTGATGTTTGGGATCATTATGGTAGATTACCCTAAAGTGTCCACATTTCATTTATCTTACCAAGACTAAAAACCTCAAGTGAAAGGAAATCAAATGTATCTTTAGGAGCCAATCAGGAACCACCAAAGTTCAACCGGATCAGGGACTGGAAGATGCTGGGACACCAGTGTTAATATCCACTGTGCAGCGAGTTTTACATAAAAAATTACTGAGAAGGTGCTGGCTAAGAAAATTAAAATCAAAATCTTTGAGAATCGCTGAAACTGAAAATCAATGGTCATCATGGTCAGACTGCATAAAGATGAGTTCTCTGGCCACAATAACCAACAAGAAGAAAAAAAACACTTAAAGATGAAGCTTTCAAAACTAAGAAAGTTAAACCAACTATTAAGCACAGTGGTGGTAGTATTGTCACAAAGTGGTGGAATTATGAAGGAAGAGAGCCTTCTCTAAATTCACCAGAAAAATTGGCTAGATGGTTGAAACTTTGACACGATTGGGTTTTCCAACAGGACCATCTTTCCTTACACATATAAAACGGATTTTGAATTGGCTAAATCAAAGTAACATCAAACTTCTGGATATGTTCTAGACTCAACCTTTTTGAAAATTATACAATTATGCAGTGCCTTACAAAAATAGTCAACCTCTTTGCAAGTTTCATGCTTTTTTGCTTTACAACATGGAATTAAAATTATTTGATTGTTTGAGCATGTTCACCACTTCATTTACAGCATATGCCTACGACTTTAAAAATGCATTATTGTGTTTTTTTTGTAATGCAACCAACAAATAGGACGAAATACCCAGTAATTATAAAGTGTACAACTGTTCAACCCCATCAAGTCAGTACTTTAGCCTCCTTTTGCAGCAGTTAAAGCTGCAAGTAGCTTTAAATAAGTCTCTATGAGCTTGCCACATCTCGCCACTGGGATTTTTGTCCATTCCTCAAGGCAACACTGCTCCAGCTCCTTAATGGTGGATGGTTTCACTTGTGAACTACAATCTTCCTAGTCTCTCCACAGGTTCTCAACTGGATTGAAGTCTGGCCTTTGACTAGGCCATTCCAACACAAATCTTGTGCAGTAAACTACTCAAGTGTTACTTTAGCAGTTTGCTTGGGATCATTGTCCTGTTGGAAGGCAAGCCTCTGTCCCAGTCTCAGATCGCAGACAGACTGACTGTTTTGTCCAACAATGTTATGCAATTAGGATTTGTTTATTAGAAAACATTATTAAAACCTATACATAAAAACAGTGATGGGCAGTAGCGCCGCTACATGTAGCGAAGCTATTAGTTAAACTACATTTTCCAGTAGCTTGACCGTAGCGTCGCTGCTTTATGAATCAAGTAACTTTCCTGTAGTGACGTTATTTTTTTGATCAAGTAGCGACGTAGCGTCCGCAAACGCTACAAAATCCAGGACATAACTAAGAAATGAAACCAGGTTTGCTATTTTGAAACAACATTCAGAGTGAACAATCAATCAGAGTTGTTGGTTGGACATGTTCATGCGCGAGCTTCTACTTTGCCTCTCCTGTCTGTATCTATCGAAACCTGCGCATGCATACGGCAGTGGAACTTATGGCAAGCCGATTAGGCAAATACTCGCCCTTACAATAACGTGCAGTTCCAACCCGTATTTTACGCGACCGCGCGTTTTTTAGTCACCGCGCGTTTCCAGCCAGAACGCGCGGTGACGTAAAAAACGCGCGCTCGCGTAAAATACGTGCGGTGGCGTTAATAACGTTTGGTGGCGTTTTTTGCATATTATATTATCAAGAGGTTGTCTTTTATGTGCTCAGCCACTAGATTTAAAGGTGTTTTACCCAATAAGAACACTGCACCACCAGACACAACTAGGAGGTCCCTGATCGTTGGGGAAAGGCAGAAAGAAGATGCACCTTCCTTTCTGATCCTGTCTAAATCCTGCTTAGTTCAATAATAAAGTCTGATATTACACAAAACTCACTCTGCTTGTTCTCCCTACTTATGCCCTTGGTGCAGAAGATAAATGAAATCTTTAACAGAAATGTTATTATTAATTCTGAAAATATTATCATGTGAATATAAATACAAAGCATACAGGAAATGCAGCTTTATTAAGTGACCTGGTTTATTTTATTTAGCTTTTAATTTCTTTTCAACATTTAGTTCTACTACTTGGTTTATGCTTTGGTAGTTTCATGTTTAAAATGACAAAAGAAATATGAAAAAGCTTATGGTGCATCTTCTTTCTGCCTTTCCCCAACGATCAGGGACCTCCTGGTTGTGTCTGGTGCTGCAGTGTTCTTATTGGGTAAAACACCTTTAAATCTAGTGGCTGAGCACATAAAAGACAACCTCCTGATAATATAATATGCAAAAAAACGGCACCAAACGTTATTAACGCCACCGCACGTACTAGGCCAATAACCTTTTTGTTTTATTTCTAGCAGTAATTACTTAAGTTTGTATTTTATTATGCTGCTCATAAAGCAATGTCTACACTGTGTTAGGTCATTGGCTGATCTTTAATAAATGTTTTAACCAGTGTATCAGACTCATTTTGAATTGATCTGACATTAGGTTGGTACAACGTTAAGTAGCTTCTAATGTAGTTAAGCTACTTTTAACACATTTGTGTAACTTAGCTTGCTATATTTCTATAGGTGGTAGCTTTTGTGTAGTGAAGCTTAATTTATTGTTGAGTAACTGATAGCTTAGCTCACTACACTGGACAAGTAGCTTGCCCAACACTGCATAAAAATCTTAATTCATAAAATATGATGATTAACTAAAAATCACAATAGATGTAACTATAATAGGACAGTTTGCCAAATAAGGATGATACGAGCACAGATCTTCAGTCTGTAATCACTTTACACAAGGTACGCATAAACAACAGTTCTTTATATAAGTGTGTTTTCATTAACTAAAACAGTTTGATTTTATTGTTAACATGAACGAGCCAATAAATGATCCACTTATACTAAAACTAATCACTACACTACTGAAAGGATACAATAATGAAGAGTACAATGAAAGATCTATCAAGTGAAAACTAATGAGCACACTGAAAAATTATTAATTTTGAGACCAGCAGTTTATGGACAATTACGCAAAGGAAATGAACATACAGTAAATTGAAAAATAAATCAACTAATGAGTAATTAATAAACTGGACAATGATGAATAATCACAGTTTCAGGATCAGTTGATAATATGAGGCAAAATGAGGAGCATCGATGCAGCACGGACACTTTGGTAGAGCTACCTAGTGAATCATCAACACCACAGGGGCCATAAGGGCTCGCAGTTTGCAAATGGCATCAAACAAAAGGCCATTAAAAAAGGCCTTTTGTTAAGTCCACATGTTGGTGAACTCCATAACAGTTTTCCAACATGCTGCTGTTAAATCGAGTCTCATCTGACCACCTTCCTCCATACATTTGGGGAGGCAACCATCTAAAAACCTGCCTTCTTATTTTTAACACTAACTAATGGCTTTGTTCTGGCCACTCTATTATAAAGCCCAGCTCTGTTGAGTGCACAGCTTATTCAATTCAATTTCATTTATATAGCAACAATTCACAACACGTGTCATCTCAAGGCACTTTGCAAAGTAAAATTCAATCAAATCATATAGATTGGTCAAAAAGTTTCCCATCTAAGGAAACCCAGCAGATTGCATCAAGTTTTGACATTCACTCCTCATGAAAGAGCGTAGAGCCACATTGGAACGTCATCTGCATTGTCGATGGCTTTGCAGCAATCCCTCATACTGAGCATGCATGAAGTGACAGTGGAGAGGAAAACTTCCCTTTAACAGGGAGAAAAACCTCCAGCAGAACCAGGCTCAGTGTCACAGTCATCTTCCTCGACCCACTGGGGGTTAGAGAAGACAGAGCAGAGACACAAATAGCACAGAAGCACACATTGATCCAGGAATACTTTCTATGTTATATGGTAATGGCAGAAGAGTTCCTTGGTCTTTGTGGTGTGATGCCTCTTGCTTAGTGGTGCTGCAGCCTCTGAGGCCTTTCAGAAAATGCGTGTTTTACTGACAGATCATGTGATACTTAGATTGCACACAATATGGACTTAATTTAAGTAATGATGTGACATTTGAAGGGAATTGGTTGCTCCAGAACTTTTTAGGGGCTTCATAGCAAAGGAGGTGGATACATAGGCACATTTTTTTCTTAAATATTTTTTTATGCATGTTCCTCATTTCATTTCACCAGCTTAGACTAGTTTTGCAGATCCATCACATAAAATAAGATTAAAGAACATGTAAATTACAGATTGGAGTGTAACAAATTGGTAAAAAGCCAATGGGGGCGCCATACTTCTGCAGGGCACTTTAAAACAGTTCTTTGCTTAGTATCTGCCACTTATCTGCCATCTACTCAGGTAACTCTGCTGAGTAATCATCCACTGTTTAATGTTGCAAAGGACTCACTGAATGTTTTTACAACGACCGTTTAATACTCTACTCACTGTCCTGTAATGTGTCAGTGCCAGTTGATAATGATTTTTATGACACTAAAATAATAATTGTTCATCCAAGAAACACAGTTAACTTGCAACTTTATCTCTTTAGGTAATGATCCAGCTTGGCAGTGTCTACCCATTTGCGATGCATATTGTTATATAACTGATGATGTCTGTGTGTTTGTTTTCCCACAGCGGAGTGTGGGTCCATAGTCTCCAACAATGAGGGAGTTCTTTTGTCGCCAAACTACCCAATGAACTATGACAACGGCCATGAATGCGTGTACAGCATTCAGGTCCAAACGGGGAAAGGCATCAACATCACTGCCAGCATCTTCCAGCTCGCACAAGGTGACATTCTTAAGGTAAACAATGCCTTTGTTTCTCTTTCTTGGGTAAACGTAGATAAACCACAAAACAACAGGGAGTCTGCTGTGGTTGAGTTATGTGTCTTTTTTTTTTTACTTCTTTGAGTACAGTATGGAGCAAAATCTTAGTGCTTACACCGCTGTTCTGAAAAAAAAAATGGAGCAGACAACTACAGCTGCTCTCTTTTTGTCAAGAAATAATTACTTTAAACAAATGCGATTTGGCAGCTTTGGTCAATGGCACAGAAATAAATAAGTGTATGGCAATTATAAGGGATTTTGTGGTCCCTATTTCACAGCTGAAATACACTCTTTTGAAAATGCAGGCGTCTAAGAATTTCTAACATACCAATTAACAGCGCTCTAGACTATCTGTGGGGTTTTCAATAATGTCCTTTCTTTTATCCTCATATTAACATCTGAATTGGTAAAAGACGTGGATGTTTCTGATAGAAACAAGGCTGTTTTTCTTTGTCTTTTCGTACATTACAACCACAAACTCCAATGGGTTTTATTGGAATTGTATGTTATATTTGATGTTAAATTTGATGTGACCATAACAAAGTAGCACACAGCAACAGAGTGGAATTGAAACAGTACAATGTTCAGAAAAGATTTTCATCTAAAAATCTGAAGACAGTGGCACACACTGATATTCAACCCTTCTGACTCAAGAGTTTTGTGAGCCACTGTTTGGGGTACCAGCTTCGCATATCTAGAGGTTGAGAATTCGCTATTTGTCATTTTAAGATTGTCAGATTTAGTCTGAACTTTGAGTGGACCATTCTAGTACATCAGCATGCTGCGATCTAACCTATTTCATTGCTATGCTACATGGTCATATATGTGTATGGCTTTATGTTTAAGGGCTTCTGGAAGGTGAACCTCTGCATTAGCTTTTGCCATCTCTAACAGGATTTCCCTGTGCTTAGCTAAATCCATTTGCCCTTCAAGTTTGACCAGGTGAAAAAAAGAGCATCCCCATAGCATAGTGATATTATTCACTGCTTAGAATAGTGTGTTAAGGGGATTGTGGTGTGCTTGTTTTCCACCACATATAACTTTTTGCATGTAGTTTTAAAAAAGTATAATTTTTTTCCTCATCTGACATGTCTGCTTGGCTTGTGGCAACTACAAATTCAACATTGGCTACACATATAATTTTATAACCAGGTATTAATGTCCTTTTATTCAAAATCATCAAGCTAAACTAGTATGAATATTTAAGGAACACTAGAGTTGCTAATAGGTATATCGGCCATATGGCATTTTTCTGCCAACAGCATTTTAAGACTTTTAAAAGATTTTAGTTCTTTACAAATCCACAAAAACAACCACTTAATACATGTAACATAACTGGCTGTATTTAAAAGGGAACGGGACTCCACAAACTGCAGTATATGTTCTCTGCATAAGAATGAAAAACTCTTACTTGTATGTCTTTGATTAGCTCTACGATGGTAAGGATGGAACAGCTCCCCTCCTCGGGAGTTACACAGGCACAATGATGCAAGGCCTGTCCCTTACCAGCACTTCCAACTATTTGTGGCTTGAATTCAACTCAGACCATGAGTCGACGGCAGCGGGGTTCCGCCTCATATACCACAGTAAGTCACATTTCATTTCCCTGGTGGAGGAGGGTCCGAAACCTTATCCAAATGAGTGAATTTAGCCTCATTTTCGAAGCCTAGCATTTTAAAAGAAGGTTTTAATTGACCCTCACCCTGCCTCTGCATGTCTTTCAATGTCAGAGTATTCATTAAGCACAGCATGGTGTTTCTGCCCCTATCCAGCAGGAAAATGAACAATTTCTTTCCCTCCATTCTCTTCCTCTGTCTGACTCTGTGTGAATTCCCTTTGTTTCTTTTCCTTTGCTCTCTACTCCTGCAATTAGTGTCCATGTCTGCCTAACTGTACCTTGTTATAACAGGTGAATTATCCCTGGGAATGTTTGAAATCACTCTGTTTGTGTCAGTATGTTTGTAAATGGGTGTTTGGCGTTAAATGTGTGATACTTCATACAATATTTAAACATCGTGCTTTGTTGCATACATGCGTGCATGTCTGCATTGAACATTTTCAGGCCAGCAATAGATGGATAGAGTCAAGCTTTGGCTATAATTGGCTTGCTGACTTTGTGTTGTTGCTAACCAGTCCTATTTTATTATGGCACCAGGAGGATGCTCTGGTGAGCCGTAATTGCTGTCCAGTTTTTTTTTTTTTTTTTTGGTTTCACCTGCAGTTGAGGATTTTCTTTGCCCATCAAGGTGTTTCAGATGAAAATCAACATGTAGTTCTTAACAAGGGGTTATTTTTTGACTTTTCAACAGTTTGGAACTTGTATAAAAGCAATACTTTTCATTTTTAGGTTGCTTACATGTTTTATCTGTGACTGTTACACCAGACATGCCAGGTGCAAATGCTAAAACTGTTTTCAGAGCTGATAAAGATGAGAAGAAAAGGTCCATTAATCAGGACTGGGGGCTGATTCGCTACCACAAAATTAACGACCATCTGTATATAAATCTAACTGCAATTAGCAAAGAAGACATGTCTTCATTACAGACTGTCTTTTGAGTTGGAAAATGAATGGTTATGAAGAGACACAGACAGGCTATGTGATTTCTTTGTATATTTAATTTTTTTCCCAGGGTTGTGCACAAGGTATAAAGCATAATGTAAGCTTGTATCTTTTATCCATCCTGGAGTGCCGTCTTCTCTTGGCCTTTTCATTTAGGATGAATGACTCTTTTAAACTTGGATAGAGCTGACTGATGTGTGAATCACCATCAGGGCAAGGAGAAGGTGGGACACGGCCTGCCTAAATCTTGCCTGAACATGAAATCTGATCATGTTTTCATGACTTTTCTACCCAAAGGCCTGCGGTAATTTTCGAAAAGTGAACATTAACTGCTGGGGATTTATACTGGGCATGACACTTGTAATACCACAGCACTATAACACCTGGCATGGGCAGAGACCTCGCTGCGAGAAGAGACTATAAATCAGTCCTGCTACGTTTATGTGCGGCTGCTATTGCCGCACAGCAGAACACTTACGGTTTGTACCGGGGACAGAAGAGCCCGAATAAAGGCCATGGTCATGTTCAGACAATGCGGAGCTAAAGAGTTACCACATCACTCCCTTGTTTGTGGCTGTTATTTAATGTCGTCTGTAATCCTAAAGTGTTCCAAGTGGACAGGCTGTTTCTCAGTTGTCGTAAATGTCCACACCCAATTGAACAATTAATTAGGAATGACTAATTGTTGTCTGCGTCCAAAAGGAATCCTTTTCTGACGAGTCATAAAAGCACTATAAGCCTACATCTCTGTTAAACTGGAAATTAACTCAAAGCCTAATCAATACCTCTTTAAAATATACATCAGTGTAAATTTGGTGAAAACCTGCAGAACACATAATGTTTATCTGGCTTCATGGAATACTGATATGCCTTTTTTTTCTAAATTCATGTTGATGAGGTTGCTTTAATACTGTTATTCATTTTGGTTTGCAGGTTTTGAGCTTTCACACTGTGACGATCCAGGAGTGCCTCAGTTTGGCTTCAAAACTAGTGACCAAGGTCATTTTGCAGGAAGTGGCATATCGTTTGACTGTGAACAAGGCTACACTCTGCATGGGAGTGCCACACTTAAATGCATGACTGGAGAGAGACGAACATGGGACAACAACCTCCCGTCATGCATAGGTAATCCTTCGTCTCCATCATGGCCTTTGCCTTTTTTTTTCTTGTCTGATTAAGGCCCATTTACATTGAAACTGTATATTTGCAAATATTACATCGGAAAGGTAGATAACCTTTTTCTATCCTATCTGTGTTTTTCAGTTTTTAGTGGAGTTAGGATCAACAATATAATCGCTTTTTAACAAATGACAGTATGAGAGTTTTCTTCTTATGAATTTCTTCAATTTCAGAAGTTTATTATGTTTTATAAATAATTTTGAAAAGCTTAGATATGTTATTTGTATGTGAGCTTCTGCAAATTAACAATATTTAAATTTATTAAAGGCACATCTGTTAATGTATTACGTTGCAACTCCTTAAATACAATGCTACCCTGTTCGACACTGTGGAAAACTTAGTAATCAAGTAATCAAGCATGGTATCAGGAAGAAAACATTGGACCTCCATAACTCTGGTTCATCCTTGGTGACTAACAGCTTCTAGATGCCTGAAGGTGCCACTTCAATATGGTTAAACTAGTATATCAAGCAGACACACTGCTGTAATCTCCGGGCATCATGGTTTTAAAGAAGAGAAACCCAGAACTAGAGTGATGTACTAAAAGGCAATGGAGAAATGAAGCAGCCATTATTTCAGAAGCAGCAAAAACGCAGTATGCAAATTGTGAAACAATATTGAAGTTTTTGCCTCTAATGACCATCGCCGCACAGTAAGGTTAAAGTGGGAGGCTCGCAAACCTAGAAACATCCTTCTGGCTGTGCAATACAGGCATGGTAGAATGATTTTGTGAGGGTTTTTTGCTGCAGGAGTGACCGGTGTACTTCACAAAATAGATGGCAGGAAGTTAAACCTTCTCCACAAATTGATCTTCCAAATGGACAATGGCATACAGTCAAATTTGTTTACAATAAATGAAAACAAAGTCAATGGTATAGAGTGGCCACTGCAAAGCCCTGATCTCAGCCTTTTAGGAAATTTGGAGGAAGAGTTTAAAGGTGTGTGTGTTTGGAAAAAAGGCTCCCAACTATGTTTTTCATTCATTCACTGAGTGATGAAGCTCTTTAAAACATCCAAATAAGGAGACCAAACCGCATAACAATAAATGATAAAAAAAACCACCATAACCGACTCAGTTACGCCCGTTCAGCATGGATGAATTGGCCAAACTTCATGTAAACTATTGTAAGCAGGTATTGAAAGGAGACAAAAACAGTTTAAAGATGAAGTTGACAAATAATTAGAAAAAATGCAAGGAAACTAGGAACATTTCCAATAATGGAAATTTGAAAAAAGGAACAAAAATTTGTTTTGATTTTTCCAATCCTAGCTGTACACACACAGGGAATCTTATAGTCTGATTTAATGTTAGACAATGAGAAAAGATTTTTTACACACTAAATGTAAATATCTATTTTTAACTTTATAAACTGTCTCTGTGTCATTTTGTATCTGACAGTCCATCACTACCTTCGACATTGAATGTGTTATTTTATCATTCAACACCATTTATCATTGCTCAGTTGGGTGTTAATCTAAAGGATCTATCCCTACATGGTTTGCCCTAATTGCTCTGTGTTGAATTAGCACATGCTGCTTGCCATTTTATAAGAGAATATAAACAGCTTCAACATTTGGTTGTTAATCATTGATTCTGTTTGTTCCTGATGCAGAACCGGATGTATACAATCATTACAAACTGTAGGAAGAACTCTGAAATTGATTTAGAGCTTTCGCTCTGCTTTGGTTGAGACTATGTAATGTGTTTTAATCAACATTCAATTATTCAGTATCTCTCTTGAAGTGAAAACATAATCATAGATGTGCATGCCTTATTGATACCTGTACATGAAACTCAGCCCTGACTGTGCATTCATAACAGAACGTGCTGAGACAAAAATACAGAAATGGGAAAGCTATTACCTGCACACAGCTTGAGTCTAGAATGTGTTGAGAAGCAGAATCTGTTTCTTGGTGTCTACCAGTGATGGATTAGGGTAAAAAAATGATTTACAAATCCTGAGCATGGGGAGAATTGTACTTTAAATGCCACTACTTTCTTCAGCCTATTTTCAATGAGGTGCATTATTCGTCTGTTAAAAACAAGGCTAGGCGGGGGGAACAACAACAACAACAAAGGACCCCTCTAAATTAGTTTATTGACTTTCTGTTTAAAGGGGGTGGATCGCTGTATGGTCAATAATAATTAGCAAATATTTTGTGTGCTCAATCTAAAAAGGATTTTCCTTCGATTTCTCTAAAGTCACATTCTTGCTCAAGTACTTGTACCACTGGCCCTTGTTTTGGTACTGATTATAGCTTTTTGCCGTAGCAGTCCCTGTTAATTAAGTGCTCTCAATTCTGTAACCTGGATAACAACATGATAATCAGGTAGGACACCGCAAAATGTAGATTTTATTATTAGACATTAATTTAATCATTGACATTTAAGCAGCAGTCTTTCTACATTTCAAAACCTAATCCTGGGTTTATTCTGGACAGTGTTTATGCTAAAGCTATCAACAGGAGAGACGTTTTTAATTTCAAAAATGTCTGGTCAAGAGAGGAAATTATTAGTAGGATTTTATGCCAAATTTGTTTGCAGTGAGCAAAAATAAGAGCTTATAGTTTTTGCTCATCCACATTTTACTTGTTTATGTGTCTCTGTTACATATTGTGAAATTTATCAGGTTGTGAGCATTTAATGTGTCTCTTTGGTATTTTTATTTTTCTGTGCTTGCAGCGGAGTGTGGTGGTAGTTTTAACGGTGAGTCTACAGGGCGAATCCTATCTCCGGGGTATCCGTTTCCCTATGACAATAACCTGAGATGCACCTGGACAATTGAAGTCAACCCTGGCAACATTGTCAGGTAACTTTTATCTGAGATGCATGCCCCCATAAAAATCTCATTTGTAGTGCCTGATAGTGGTATCTATACCCCTTGAACTTTGTCATTGGCTTCATGTAGCAAACACTATTCTATCAGGATCTTATGTGATAGAACAACACAAAGTACCTCATAATTGTAATGTCAAACAAATATGGTACATGTTTTTATAAACACACACATACATTTCCATTCAGTTCTCTTTATTCCAATACCCATAAATAAAATCTAGTTTAAATAATAGTCTCAAAAAGTGCCCTTAATAGTAAACTGATTCCACCATTTAATGGCATTACAGCTGTTTTTCTAAAGCCTGAGGTATGCTGGCAAACATTAGACAGCCAACAGCTTCCTAAAGACCAATGAGAACAGCAATCAGCGGGTCAACAATAAGGTTCTGGAGAAGCACAAATTGGACCAAAGTTCTGAAATATTATCCAATGGATTAGACATCCTAAGCGAGTGGTGTCCAAAGTCTGTCCGAAAGGGCCGGTCTCCTGCATGTTAAGGAAAGAAAGATCTTATATAGCCTTTTATGTGGTTAAGCTGAGTAGGCTGGGGTTAACTGAGGCACCTGAAGGACCAATGGCAGCATAGGAGCTACTCCGTCCTGTAACCGGTGAGTTGCCAGTTAGGTCCTCTGCTCTGACCGTTTCATTTGTTGTGTCCTTTGGCAAGACCCTTCACCCGCTTTGCGGGTCAAAAGTGGCGCCAATGTATGTCAGCTTACCACCGTCAGGGTGTGAATGTGTAAGTGAATGGTTGAATGACTTAATGTGGTTTAAAGCGTTTTGGGGACTTGCTAAAGCCATCAAATGGCCTGTAGGTGGGACATGGTGATACATGGTGGTAAATGGTTCCATTTACCAGTGGCTACACACACCCTTTGTGAACAGGCTGGTGCTCCGGTGTTGGATCCAGATGCACCCAAGTCCCCTGACAAAGGCTACAAGAAGACAGGAGCAAAGGATAACAACACTATTCCCCATACCTTGTTATGACTCTCTTTCATCTGCAGGCACTAGAGACGAAGCCAAATTAAAAGTCAGACTAGTGATCTTCAAGTGGAAGCCCGTGAGGAGGCAGAACAGAGGCACCTTATAAAGAGAATGGAAATTGAGGCTGGCAAAGCAGTAGTGACTACATGAGCTGGAATTGTCCTCTCACCAGAAGAACAATGTCTTCCTTAGCAGAAGTAAAAGAACCCCAGCACGTGGCACCTTCTCTAGCATTTGTTATTAATAAGCATATTGCAATGGTGGCAACATTTCCTGAGGTAGAAGTGGATGCTCACTTTTGTGGTTTTGAGTTAATAGCATCTGCATGACAGTAGACCACTGAGGTCTGGCCACTGCTTCTGCAAATGTAATTTCATTTAAAAGTGGTTTCACCAAGTATTGACTCGAGGCAGGCACTTCGTTCAAATGCACACCAAACCTTTCACATTTTTATCTGTAAAAAAACAAAGTTATAATAAATACAACCAATGCGGGATATTATTTTTACCTTACAACTTCAGACTTCTTTGTCTTGGTCTGTCTCCTAAAATCTTAAAGACATCCGAAGAAGTTTGTAACATGATCAAATTTGAAGACGGTTGAGAAAACAAAGAGCGCAAGTCATTTTGGAACGCTGTTGATATGAATCTCACTATTCAAAGCAAAAACACTTCCTGGTTTAACATATGTGTAATAAACAATATGACAGCCTGTGATGGAGTGGACATCATTAAGAACCTGAGCATTTAATAGGTAGGTATTGCTTAAAACTTAATTGTAAACCCATTTTACAAAGAGACAAAGATCTCACCTCAAAAGATTAAAATAAATCAAATGTATTTTTAGTCAGTACAGTTTAGTTTGAAACCATGAAGAAGTTATTTTCAAAGTTAAATGTCAAGAGAGTTGGCCTACAGCGAATCTATCAACAATGATTGGGAAAGGGATGAAACCCAGAGGAATGCTCCCGGGACATGTATGCCTGTTGTTATTTTTAGTGTCTGATGTTACTTTATAACACAACTCATTTAGGCTTGCATGGCTTTCATAAAGTCAGACACGATGACACTCCTTGTCAGATTAGCTGCTTCAGGCCATGTCTTGATGAAATTGTAAATCAGGCTGTGGTCCTCTACCATATTTCTCAACTTTGTCATAAATCGATCAACAATTCCAAAAACCTAGGTAAACTGCCCAAAAGCATAGCGTTGTTATTTCAAGATAAATTAGCCTGTCGGTTTTTCTTTAGTCTTGCTCATTTTTTAGACATTTACTTTAAATTCTGAGCTGTGCAAGGGAATACAGACATCACATGTTCACCTTTCTTCTTTTGATTTAAACTCTTTCAGTCTCCAGTTTCTTGCATTCGACACGGAGGCATCTCATGACATCCTGAAAGTATGGGACGGGCCTCCTGAGAATGAGATGTCTCTGAAGGAGGTCAGTGGTTCGTTGCTGCCTGAGGGAATCCACTCCACTCTCAACATCGTCACCATTCAGTTTGAGACGGACTTTTACATCACCAAGTCTGGGTTTGCTATCGACTTCTCAAGTAAGTATTCCTTCTATAGTTTGCTTGTTTTTGAGAGAATTTTATAAAAGAATAACCCTCACAAGTTTAAACTTATGTTTTAAGTTGCAAGAATACCGGGCATCGGGATTGTGAAAAAGCACACGGTTTGTTATAATTTGTCACTGTCAGCATTTATATTGCAAAACATCCACTTATCAATAACATAAGCGAAAGTGAAAGCAGTGAAAGCTCAGAGTGTTTTACACTTCACTGCTGACTGTCTGCTCCTTGCTGCTCAGATATTAATGCCCTCTATGAGTTCTGCTAATGACTAGTCTAGAAGCTAAAGTACCCACAAGAAAGTGCAAAATGAAAGACTGTGTATGCTGTGTAGAGGATGATAAGTTGGATATGCTTTCACTTTAGCATATAGACATAGCTGCCTAATGTAAAAATCAATTATATGGAATCCAGTGAGGTACAAAATGGAATTGATTTTTCTTTTTACGTACTGTACTTCTACACTGTTTGCCTAAGGCTCCTCATTTTCAGGTCCACAAAAATGAGTAATGCACAAGTGAAATTATTCCACTGAGATTACTCCCACTGTAAAGAATCTCTGAGTGATAGTTGAGATTTTCTGTTTGGGGAAATCTTGTAAAGTTTAGCAATGTTTTACATGTTTGTCATAACTTTGAATTTTGGTTATGTTTGGCTTATTTCAGCATTTTCTGTTGCTTTAGGGGCTGTGCCCTCATTGCTTTACACTGGTCTGTCCCCTGTTGTGCTGCTGATTGGCTTGTTGTCCATGCTTTGTAGAGTAGATGGCAATGTCCCAATTTGTCAATCATCACACCTGATTTGTTACTAATCATTTACACCCTCACGACATTTAGTTTCTGACTTTCACCAACGCTATTTCGGTTTTGTGTTTGCTATACTATGTTTGCTCAAATTCAAACTTGTTTTTTGTTTTTGTAGAAAAGCAGCAACATCACCGTTGTGGTATTCAAACCAAAGGCTTTTTATTTGTCTTTTTAGAACTATAATGTAAAACTAAAAAGCACCATTTAACACATTTTTCTAGTGTTCAATATTTTCCTTCTAACTTTCATGCCATTAATTAGATTGGAAGCAAAGATGAAACATGGGTCAGGGACCAGTTATTAAAATAAAATAATTACAGCTATACATGTAAGAACAGTTGTTGTTGCTACACGTTACATTACTAAAACTGCAGTCTTTATTCCTTGAAAATGTAGACTCTTTAATTCTGAGAAAAAGCAGATGGAGGTTGAAAGCTCAAAAGGCTAAAACAAAGCCAGCACACTGCTATATTCCATTTGGCCCTCCTGGTATCCACACTCTCACATGCTACTTGATCTGACATGATGTGACGAATGCAGATAAATATTACAGTTTCATTTTAACCCTTTTGTGGTGTTCATATTTCTCCGATTCAGCCAATGTTCATGTGTCGATCAATCTTATTTTAAAATTAAAATGTTACATGAAAGCAAAGTTTAATACTTAAACTTTTACAATAGAAATTTGTGAAAAATCTACAGCTGAAACAAGTTTTTGACACAGTAGCCACATCATTCTAAACAACCTCTGAACACCAGCCAGACAACACACAAGGTGTAGAGTTCTCCTCGATGTTTGTTGTACAGTCAAAATCAAAACATTAGAATATTATTTAAAATGTCATTTATTTCAGAAACGCAACTAAGTGAAACAAATAATAGGGGAAGAGAAAAAAGCGCTCATTGCTTTCTTTAATTACCAAGACAGAGATTGATGATTTTATCATAGTCAGAATTTACACATGTCCCTGAGAGGATCTGCTCTGCTTTGTTCTGTTCCAACTAGACAAAACAAATCACTCCCTTTATATACCAGTGTTATTTATGAGAGATGTCACACCACAGTTTCTCACAGAAAGGTCCTCGGAAACTTCGGGTTGGCTCTAATGAGCGCTGTTGTATCTGAGCTGATACTTTTGTCAGGTCATACAAAATGATAAAGAGAAGCTTCTTTCAAGATTTCCTTTAGGTTGAATACTCAGACTGATGTGTTCAAGCCTTTATTTCTGTTAATTATGAAAACACAATTTTTAAAATGTTTTAAAGAAACTTTTTAATAGAAAAAAGTGGGCTTATTGAAAAGCATGTTTAATACCTTCTCAAAGGATGTTATTTTATAAAAAGGTGTCCAAACTGAAGAGTGTTGCTGTTAGCTTTGCTTAGATATGAGATTTGCGTTAACTGGTATAACAAATATTCTTAGATTTTCGACTGCCCAGTCACTTTTTAGGGTCAATCAAGCTAAAAATCAAAAGATGGTGTTGCCAGATGATGTCTCAGTCCAGCTTTCTTGTTCCTGTCACATAAGCTATGTTTGAAATGTTCATCCCCTAATAAGACTTTGCTCTATATTATGTAATTTAACATACAACATACATTTTACAACATACATTTTCAGAATAATTTCACAAAATCCCATTCTCAAAGTAGTTAGAATAGCTGGAATGTCTTAAATTTAGTAGAATTCAGGGAAGCAATTATTTTGGGTATGTATGTATGGTTATCATGGGATATCACTGTTTAATCCTTACTTATAAATGAAATTGGATTCTTATCTACACAGAAGACACATGAGCCCATTAAAGTTTCCTTTATTGTTTAGGTCAAAAACAACATCCACGCCTTTGCCTTTTAATTCACTCTTCAGTTCAGTGTATTTTTTTAATTGAATTAGCATTTTCCAACCTAAACCGCAAAATAGTTTTGAACTAACTAACTTAACGTAAAATACTTGATTGAGTCTTTGAAGATGCAATATATGAGAGAATCGCCAGACCACATTTGAAGCCCCCGAGCTGCTGCACAGCTGTGGTCTGACTGATATCAGTCAGTAATTTGCTCAGTGTTGGCTGCATTTTCCGCTTAACAGCTGTCTACCATGAGATATAAATCTGGGTGTATGCATTCTTCACTGATTTCCTGCACACTCGATCCTTATATCCATATTCTACTGTAGTCATCTGACTCAGATGTGTGTATCTATGTGTATGTTTGCCCTTCAGGTTCACTTGCAACAGCCTGCAGAGATCCAGGTATTCCCATGAATGGCAGTCGCTATGGAGAAGGGCGGGAGCCTGGCGACTCCGTGACCTTCTCTTGTGATCCGGGATATGAATTGCAGGGAGAGAGCAGGATCACCTGCATCCAAGTGGAAAATAGATACTACTGGCAACCCAGCCCTCCAAGCTGCATCGGTGAGGAAGAGGGGAGATAGTGTGACTTGGAGAGAGAAGGATGGATGTGCGGAGGCGATAGAGAGGGATGTATGGATTGAAGGAGGGGATGAGGGAAGGTAGGGGACCAGAATAAATGAGAAATGGTGAGAAGAAGAGGGTGAGTGAGAATTAATCTAATAACTGGCTGCAGTTCTCTCTCGCTGGTGTCTTTAAAATACATGAAGGTTAAACAAGACTCTTTAGATGTGTTTGAGCTGTTGCCAGCTCTTATGTGGACAAATCCACTTCAGTTGCTTGTTAAATACTGAGGGCTACAGTCTCCTGTCACATCGACTTATTAGAGCTTAGCTGCTAATTACTCAACAATGCAATTAGAAACAATTACACCAAGTAGTTTAAAGGAGTTAAAGTTGCTCTTGTCTTATCAAAAGACAGTGGTATTCTGTGATAGAAAAACTGTTTTGTGATTCTTGTTCTTGTGCAATCTTCACAATGAAAGAATTCAAGAGAGATGCCTTAAAAATTGTAAAACTGACAAAGGAACTTACCACACTAGGCTGTCATCCAAGTCAAACCTATTCATGAAACCCAACACGAGGCAATGTAAGGCACACACACACACACACACACACACACACAGACATATATGTGTATATATATATATATATATATTTTTATATATATATATATATATATATATATATATATATATATATATATATATATATATATATATATATAAATAAAACTGGTCATTAAATCAATTTTTGTTTAATAGATGGTATGTTCTTTTGAAACTGCAGAAGCTATAAAAAGGGGGGGGGGGGGCATTGCTTTTTTCTTGTCTTTTGTTAAACTTGAAAGACGGAAAATATTTTAACGCATTTATAGAAGCACATATTTTGTAGTTTCTAGAGTAATTTGAACACTTTGTTGAAAAACCCTTATTAGTGTGAGTCTTAGATATGGTGACTTTAACCTCAGACTTGATTTAAGTCACATATAAGTAAAAAAAACACAAAGATTTTAAACTTTCCCTTGACTCAATATTGAAGGCTTGATTCTCATGAATACTTACTGTTTAATTTATTCTGAAATATTACATTAATTGGCGTCATCCTCCAGCCATCCCTCCATTTTCTATACCCACTTATCCATGCAGTGTTGGCATTATCCTACTTCTTCTATTTGTCTTTTGTGTTTAGATAAAGGCATTTTTATTCATCTAATTAGATAAATACTATGCACTATTTTCAAAATAATTTACAGCCGTTTATTTGATGATGTTCTGAATAAAAAATATTGTTGAATATCAATACAATGTTTGGCCTAAGGAGAAAACTGTACATTATGAGAATTCATAACCAACATTGCCTATACACTAATGCAGTTGTATGGACAGAAACATAGGGTATGCATCTGATGAAAGGATGTTTATTTTCTTTCAATGAAAAAATTAGCCTTTAATCGGATTTGTGCAGATATCTGGTGTTTATTATTCAGTTGCTAGACTGTAAGAAAAAACACTAATGTTGTCCTGTTACAGAGGTCAAATAGATTATTCTTTAAATTGGCATATATTTCTATTCTTTAAATCGGCTAATATTTTGCTTCTCTCTTATTTATTTCTTCTATGTTTTTTACCACTCAAGCTCCATGCGGTGGGAATGTGACCGGATCTTCTGGCTTCATCCTCTCTCCAAACTACCCACACCCGTACCCACACAGCAAAGACTGTGACTGGCTAATTGCAGTTCACTCTGACTATGTCATATCTCTGGCTTTCATCAGGTAAACTGACATGGTTTAAACACATTGCTGTTATTCAGAAAGTATTTCTTTAGAGCTAAAACCCCTTTTCCACTAGCACCTACTCAGGATGACTCTACTCCGATAGTAGGGTTTTCCATTAGTAACGGTTACTTGATACCAGCTCCTTCTTTTGTACTAACTCATCTGGCCTTCTAAGAGAGCTGAGACGAGTTGAAAACCCAACATCAGAAGACTGATGATCTCTGATGTGCTAGGGGGTGGCGTCACTGGGCGCATTATTATAGCAAGTCTGTCGATAGCTACTTACAGATAACAGCGAACACCAAAGCTTATTTTGTGAGAAGCTTAAAAAGCTGTGAAGTGATTACCAGACCATAGAGGACCACAACAGATGGAGTGGTTCAAACTGAAAAAATTGGAAGTGGTTCAACTTAATAGACTCCGTCTACGGTCACCGACCTGCGAGCAATGAGAGGGGGAGTTGATTCGACTCGGCTACTGTGTTACTGGTGAGTGTTTTGTGACTTTAAGCATCTTTTTTGTAACACGGCCCACGTGTGCTGTGCTTACTTTGAACAAATATAAATATTTTAAAATTGTCTTCTGCATGAAGACATTGAGACAGCTAGTTAGCATCAATGCTAACTCTGTGCACTGTTCGGATTTTTTTTGCTCGCCGACGCTTATGTATGTTGCAATTAGTTGTGTGTGTGTACTAAAGTTGTCTTTTTTTTGTTTGTTTCAGAGTCTCTTTCTATATGCAAGAAGTATTCTTCTACCTCTTTTAATTTGGACCCTTCAAGCTCCCTTGCTGCTGCGCCTGCCCCATCTGCGGCTTTCACACCATTGCCAAATCCAACATAGCCAATGTCCAGCTCAACGCAGCAATATGCCCCCACCAAAATGTTTTTGTTTAAGGGATACAAAAATGCGTATACCTTGAGTTATTTGCTCTGCATTGTAGGTGATGCTGTCCTGTTTAGCTTATTGTAGTTTGTATTTTATTGTTATCAGTAATAAAAATGGTTGTCTATGTGCATACATCATGATTTCCTATTTTATCTGAGCATACATTGCTGGGAAGAGTCAACTCAAACATTTGCCATTGACATATGCATTGATGGCTCATTTTCAAGAAAAGGTATACTACTCCATTCTTGGATGTGCCAGAGCATATTAACCTCTTTGATGATAGTACTTTTAAATTAAAGGGCCTTGCCACAAACAATGACTTTGCAAATTTTTACACCATTAGCTCAGTCTGGTTTCATAGAAGGGTCTTCTGATTAAATTATTGCACCTTGTTGGCTTGTTATAATGTATTTAAAGTGTTCATTAAAAGTGTTTGACACTTTGTTTTTGCTCTATTTGTTAGTAAACAAAGAGCTTTTTTGCATTTTTCCCATAACAAGACCATGTGACCAGAAGTACGATGTTGCACATGTATGCAATGAGTAAATGAGGAGATTCTGTCATTCTAGCATCTTTATTTCCTGATACTGGGCTAGTGTTTAATGACTACTTCACTTACTACTTTATAATTCTGTTGACACAATTATACCAAATTATAAGTGATTTATCCATCTTCTGGATTACCCTTATTTATTTTAGCATTTAATTAATCATAAAACCTTTGTAATATCTAAAAAACAAAAGTAGACACATTTTGAAAAGACCCTATATTTTTGTGATGATGCATATGACATGATGATACATGTTTTGGCTCAGGGCCAGGAAGACAGGAATATTTTTTATTTCTACAGCAGCACAATGTCTGCACACACCTGTGCACGGTTGTGATACTGACTCCAAAAAGATGTCCAATTCTCCTCTACTCTGAGCCGATGGCTAGCTTCCACAGTGCAAATGGCTCCTCTCTTCCTTATGGGCACACAATCACTGAAAGTTATATGTTGTCGCTCCACAGAGCTGGATGCAGTTTGTTGCACATGAAGCTAAACATTTGTTCCGGAAGTACTGCAACAACTGCGTGGGAAACCAGGAACAATTACATCTCACCACTGGGTGGTTTGATTAACCAGCCAGACTGACAGTCTGCACTTATAGTTTCCAACTGGACAGTCATCTAAACCACATACAATAACTAATATCTTCAAGCCTCAAATATGTATCACCAATATAACAAGTTGGCATAGGTACGCTTAGTTTACTCTTACAGGTCGTCTAGCTAGCTCATACCTTTCAGTTTGATACCGCTCTGAGGATTCCCACTATCCAGGTTGCTGTGTCTTACCACCTGCAGCCTTCGTTGGCTCTCTTCCTTTACTTTGAGTCTGACAAAAAGCAATACTGACTGATCAGCAGGTTTTCCATTGTTTCCATGTCCTCAATTATTGCATTGTGTTTGTGTCCCATACAAATTAATCCACGTTACTTTTTGGACTCTGGGGCTGCATTGCTATGACAACTCCATCCACATTAAGGTAGTACCCAATTGTAATGAAAAAAAAAAAAAAAACGAACCGTGTAAAGTCTGTTAGAGTTGAGCCAAGTAGGTACTAATGGAAAAGGGATATAATTTGACTAAGAGTCAGCGCTCCTCTTTGCCAAATTGCAATAAATCCTTTGCAATATACAACAGAATAATGTTGAAGACAACTGTATAGACGTTTGAAGGCCTAACCTTTCTGTCATATGAACTGGATAGAGGAGACCTAGCATATTAAAAAAAATGTATTCTGTCTTTTGAGGACATGGCTTACTGGGTTACAGAATGAAGCTTTTTCCGGACCTGTTATGTTTGTAACCTGCCTGTAACACAATGAGCCCAGTTCACCTTGGGTGAACAGCAGCTCAGTGTGTGCCACGGACATGCTTATTTTTTTGCTGTGGAACCAGCTATAACATAACCATATTTAGCAAAGTATGAAAAGTGTGCTACGCAGCAGACCGTGTTTGAGTCCAGGTGTGTTTGGAGATAATGGAATGGTGAATTTTCTCAGCAGACAGATAGAAGACCATCCTTCCACTTTTCTCAAGAATGGTAACACAGGATTTCTGGGTGAAAACGGTATGCCAGAACTGTGACATGAGTGCAGCTCATTTCTTGTGCTGAATAAAACCCAGAGCTTAATTTTACTTTATCCTTTACAAACTAAGTATGTCTTGACTCAAAAAAAAGTTACTCTTTTTTTTATTTTACAAAAAGATGCCAAAATTGTTTAGTTTTTTTGCTCTCAACACCATCCTTTTCTTGTGGCTAAGTAGAAACGAGTCCCCTGATTTCTTTTCTCCAACTTTTTCTTTCAAAAAGAAACGCTAATAAAGTTACCACGATCTTGGCTGTCTTGGGAATGCCAAATGAAAGGAAGGGGATATGATTTTAAATTGGAGCTGCCTTGATCTAACTCAAATGCAATTATCTCCAAGCTATTTACATTTTGTCATAAACCGTGCTCATTATTTTGAAAACAAATGCTCCTCTCCCTCTTGGTGCGGCGTATGATTTGATATACAGCGCTACAATATGAAACGATCTTTTCACACTGCATTGCCATCGCCGTCTGGGAGGATTTTGTGCCACTGCAGTGTCACAACAATTTAATCTCCTCTCACCTCTCGGGTGAGAGATCTTTTTTTTAATCTCTTTGTGTGAAGGCACAAAACAAATCTCTTGGCATGACTCACTTTTTGCACAGCGATGCTTACTCTCATTTTAATATCATCATGCATTCTGCAACTCTTAATGTGCATTCTGGTGGCTGGAAATAAGCAAAATAATAACTTCTATCTCCTGTTCATCGTTTTTCTGTCTGTTGCAGCTTCAGCATTGAACCAAACTATGACTTTTTGTACATATATGATGGGCCTGATACCAGTGCTCATCTGATTGGAAGTTTCCAAGACAGTAAACTTCCAGAGAAGATTGAGAGCACTTCCAACTTCATGTACTTGGCATTTCGTAGTGATGGCACTGTGAGCTACACTGGCTTTCATTTGGAATACAAAGGTACTCGAATTGTCGGTGCTAATAGGGGTTCTGCATGTATTTTTGCTGAATACTTTTGTGTTTGAGCATGGGATTTTATTGTGATGAATTATAAATGAATGAATTCATATTTAGAAATGTAGACAGCGATGTTATTTAGTCTTGAATTTATCCTTTCGTTTTTACTTGTTTACCAAATGTACACGCTATTTATAGTTTATGGAGTTTTAATAATTTCGGCAGATCTTTGCTTTTCTGTTTAATGGTCTGTATTTATTCTAATTTATGCCCCACTAGGAGCTTACTCATGTTTCATAGTTGTTTCTCTTGTAAAAGCTCTGTTATTTTGATTGACAGCAAAACTGCGGGAGGCCTGTTTTGATCCCGGGAATGTAATGAACGGCACTAGAATGGGTGTAGACTACAAGCTGGGATCTATGGTGACATTTCATTGTGAGGCTGGCTACCTCCTTCAGGGCCACTCTACACTCACGTGTGTCATGGGCAACAGCAAGAGACCAGAATGGGACAGAACTAAACCTACCTGTCAAGGTAAGAAACAACATTTCTGCTATGACAGACTATATATATATATATATACCTGTATACTGTGTATATGTGTGTGTGTGTTTTAAGGTCATAACTTTATGAGGATGTGGGCTTTCAATTTTTACAAAATATCTTAAACAAAATGATGTGCCTCTTGTATCTAAAGCATGGACTTTGATGTCTATCTCTTTCTTCAAATGGATGCACAGAGCAAAGACTTGTTAGACATATCACAAGGTTCTTCTCAGTATTTCTTGTCCTTGGATAAAACTCCTCACAGAGATAGATCAACTTCAGCTTATAAGACGAGCTCCTTTCTAGAATATTGAGTCAAATGCCTAAAATGAATTTTAGGATTAGCAGCCACTTTGCCTTATCTGAAAAGATGGCTGTGTTTTTAGCTTGATAATACTGTATGTTTTGGACATTGTCGCTTCCAACATATAGATTCTTCCATGGTAAAATGTTTTTCAGCTCTTCTTAGGACACTTCTGGCATGAAATTGGATGAGATGCAAAAACCCTCCGGCAAATTCTTGTGTTCTCTGGGGTACAGTATCCATATCACTGCAGATGGCTTGCCCACCTGTCCAGCTCAACTTCATTTTGTAGTATTGTGAACAAGACTTTGACATTTTTGTACTCCCTTGTTTGATGCAGCAGCTTATTCTCCAAAATGGAGGACATTATTCTGTCTCCTGGCTAAGAACCATAGTCCCAAACTACCACTCATATTCCACTATTTTCTCATTTCTGTCAAAGATAGTGATTTGACTATCACATTTAGACTCAAGCCACATTTAAGTGGCAAAAACAAAGATTTCAGACTTAGATTTGCATTCTAGATCAACTCCTGTTAAACGGTCTGGGACTTCATTTTTACAGCATGTACAGGGACATCTAAAACATTTTTTAATACTTTAAATTTTTTCTATGCCACTCATTTTAGAAGCTGAACCTCTTATATTATACAAGAATATTCTATGTAAATAAAGGCTTCAATAGCTCAAGCCTTTATTTCTTGTATTTTTTTATAAGTATGGCTTACAGTTAAATTCAAACCCAATTACAGTTAGTTGCTCATAAATATTCCGTTTCAGAATAAAATACCTTATATTTCATCATCCTTCTTTTTAGCTTAGTATCATTACAGAATTTGTGTCTGTTGGCCTTTCAAAATACAAACACTTTTTACATCCATTAAAAAATCTGAAATCCTCTCATTTATTCTGTTCAGTGACTCTGTTCCAAAGTTACAGATCCAAACTGATCTCTCTCATGTCATTATAACAAAAAATAAAGACAAAAATGACAAAAGATCAACACATTTTTTTTTATCAAACTTCAAATGGGGCTAACTTTCTGAGGATCACATGTCAGTCTTTTCTTTTACATGAGTAGACCTTTGTCCTTTATTGTGTCTTTAGAATGGCAATCCTTTACTAAACCCTAAAAATTACCAAATTCCCAAGAAGAGATTTTATAGCATAAAGAGCTGTTAATATTCATGATTAAAATGCAATACAAACCAAATCTGTCATTCAGCATTCACTGAAGAAATTAGACGTTTTCAATCCACCATCATTGCACACTGACATTCACTGATCACTTCCTCATTCTCTGTAGTCATGATAAATGTGACTCTAGAAACAAACAAAATACTGAAGCTCTTACGTTTAGCTGTGGCCCGTCAGAGTTGGGCACTGATTTTGGGTCACACCACTCAAATTTAGATCAACCCCCTTACGGTCCTACCTGAGTCTCTATTTTTCTCCAGAATATTCTCCTGGGAAAAAAAAATTCACAGGTTCTGTTCTGTGCTTTGTTAGCACCTGGAATTTATTTCAAAGTAGGCGTTTAACAGAGCTCTGCGGTATCACAAATTTAAGGAAGAAGAGGAAGGATTTAAGGTGTGGGAAGAAGCTACACAGTATCCGTCCTCACAGTAGAATTATACCTTTTAATGCATTTTTTGACACATCTGCTTAGGTTAATTTAGAATTTAGCTCCCATTTCACAATGAAATGGGATCACCCACTTTAACACCAGGGAGCAATTCATTACCTTTACAGTTGGAATGTGGGGAACTTCACTAATCAGTATTGAAGAGAAGTGCAGTACCAAAGAGTCTATCGGCATCTCTTTATAACGATTGTCACTCAGAGACTAAGTCTGAAAAGATCACCAAACCAGGCTGAATGTCATGCACCAGTATACTGAATGTCGAGTGACTGTTCCGTCATTTTATTTGGAGATAAGTTGATGCAGTTGCCATTTCTCATACTCTAAAAGGTTAAAAGCATGATGCATTTTATGTTAAATGGCATTATTATTCACCATTTAATGTGTTCAAATCCAGTTAGGTGTTATTTGATTTCAATGGGAAGACATATAAGAATAGTTTTTAATTTCTATTAAACAGTTTATAATGATGGTAATATTGCAGTTAATTCAACAATAAGGTGTTTTTTCAATTATTTTTTGCCTTTTTCCAATTAATAAAAAGTGTCTACATTTTCTTTTACCACATACCCCCTATCAGTGATAAGTGGTACACTGTTTACCTTCATAGAAAACCGTTATATATGCATATTCTTTGAGCTTTTTTGCACACTTGGATTGTTACCCAGTACTCTCTTATGATTGTCTCCAACTGCTTGCAGTTGTAAGGTATCCCCATTACCACTTAGTAACCCTTATAAATAATGTTCATGTGTTCTTTGTAAAAATGGATGTGCAAAATATTGTGGAACCACATACTATTTCATGCAGAAGTCATTACTATTTTATGATTTTGATCAAATTCAGCCACAAATCCAAATATATTTATTTTTAGTCATTGTTCTTTTTATCTGCATGAAAAGTCTTGCACCAGAAGTGTATGTCTGTCAAAATGGACAGCAAAATGACAGAATTCATGTGAATTGCAAAGGAGCTTTCCAGCCAAAGATGGTCATCTTTGAATCAAAACGAAAATGTTTAAATGCCCAGCTCTCTCAGACACTGGGCAGATTTCTTCGCTCTTTATACAATATGAATTCTGCATGGTTTTGAAGAATTCACAAGTATATGAGTTTGCTCAAAAGTGGGTTCTCAACTTAAAGGCACAGTTCAGGAGGATTTTTGATGTGAGGCTTTTGTGCGAAACAGTTAAGGTCTTTCCTCTAGTAGAGTGTCTTTAAAATATGCCTACCAATAAGCGATCAAATCAAAATAGAAATGCCACAAAATTAAGGAAATAAGCCCAGTTTGAAGTACACATGAGAATTATACAAACAAGTAAAGGAAAGGATTTGTAGACATTAAATATGCAAAGGAAAAATTCTTGCCCTTAAATTATTTTCTTTTAACCAGAGAATGGTAAATTGTTTTGTCAGACTGACCAACCTTTTTTTCGGAATATCTATTGATATTCATGTGCGTATTGTACAAGCCTATTTGGTGTTGCTTGGGTAATCAATATGTGTAGGCATGAATTCAAACTAACTCAACGTTGTCTTTGCTTAAACAAACAATCAAAAGGGGGGGGGGGGTGGGGAGCATAATTTAACTATGCAATTAAGGACAAGTGTTGCATTACATTCATGCTGTAACATCTGTATTATTGTGCTCTACTAGTTTCCCCTGTCTGTGAAAATGATGCACATGTAAGCGGTGATCGGATTCTTCAGATGTAATCAGCTCAAGTCTTGGAACAGTGAACATCTTTGTTCACAGCTTCTGTTCTCTGGGAGACTTTTTGACTGTGAAGATCTGATCTTAAATCAAAGTTTAAATAATGCTTAAATTAAGACTGTATTTTTAGTGAGCAGTTAGGGCATTCTTAGCAATCAATCAATGGGAGCACACAAAACGACTTGAATTAAGTCTACTTCGACTCTCATGCTCGGCTGTTAGATGAAAATCATTACAGTTTGAAAACTTTCCTTTTCTAAAGCTTATCCTACCTTCAGCAGATAACCAGAGCACTAGGCTGTTTCTAAGATCATTTTATTCTTCTGATTCACTTTTCTCCTCCCATCTGTTCGTCAGAATAGCTTGAGTGAGTGTCCCGTTTGCCATTGTCACATATGTTTAATTTCATGCTTCTTGCTTCCTCAAGATTCAAGTATGGATAAATTGCTGATTAGTCATTTAAAATAACCTCGTCGAAATTGTTCTCATGTTTTGCCTTCCTTGTGTGGAGGTTGAGGAGGTCCAGAACAGCTGGTGACAACTTTCCATTGACAAATGAGAGCTCATTTGTTTACTGTTGGGGGTCCCATACCTGATGGCTCCATCCGTGAGGTCTGACATGAGCACATATGGGGGCCTCTTGGCAAATCAGGTAGACCATGAGGAGCTTAAGATGAGATTCTAGAATCCAATGCATATGCATGGTGGACTTCATATTGCATTACTGAACTTTTTGCCAACTGAATACATGCCAAGAGTTATATGAAGAAGTATAGCACATAAAATCATGCAAGGCAATTATTATTGTTTGCTTACAAAATGTAAAAAAAAAAATTAAATAAATGAAAAATAAGTACCTTATAACCGGCAAAAAAGATGTAAAAATGCACAAACCGCTTACTTAGTATACACCCATTTCAATGTGGAATGGCTTTCCAGTCATCTCAAGTGTTTACCAGCTCCAGCTCTGACTGGTGTCAAACATAACACCTGGGTTCACTTGCTCATTTGTTAGGAGGGCACGGCTCTCTGAGCTGCAAAAATGGGCAATATTCCACTTAGTTTGGCCTTTTACCTCAACATAATCCTATGTTTTTCTTATATTCTTTGGGTCATTGTTTTGTTGAAATGTTCAGATTTTGTTGCAATTGAAAAGGTTTTTTTGAAATTGAAAAGGATAGATGTATTCTTTTGTATAAGCCTCTTTTCTGTTTGATTTTAATAAACTTTATGATGAAAATATGCATGTTTGCATAATCAAACATGAAAAAAGTGTTTTACCTTTCTTTTTGAGTTTTTCAACTGCTTACCCTGCACATTTGCCTATGAAAATGTACAGAATTTTATTGCCTTATTTCCCAGGATGTTATAACATGGCTATTTGACATTTGTTAAATTTGCCTTTGTGTTTCTTGCTTCTTGTCCCTGTAGCTCCCTGTGGAGGTCACTTTACTGGTTTCGAGGGAACTGTTCTGTCTCCAAACTACCCGCATAATTACACAAGAGGTCAAAGCTGTGTCTATGACATCTTTGTCCCTGGAGACTTTGGTAAGCATTTTTAAGGATTATTTGCATGGACTTCTACTGTTCTCTTTTTTTTGCTTTTTAGGCCGTTTTCTGGTAATTTTGTTGTGGTAAAGTTGTAGAGAAACATGTTTACTTCACATCTGGATCAAGAAAGCCTACACAGATAATTCAGTTTCTTCTGTGAATGATCAGGTGTATTATCCGAGGAAATACAGATTTAATCTGGTCATAGGTGACAAGGAATTACCAATCAAAACATCCAGACTTGAATTTATCATTGCTCTGAATTTGTGTTTCATTTATTTTCAGTGTTTTGTTTGATGCTTACAGCTATTAACACTCAAGTTAATATATTTCCTCTGCTGTCATAGTATTCAATCCATTTAATATTAGATAATCTTTACAATAAAATGTTTGTTTGAGCACACGTTTGGAAAAGACAGCTGCTGGTACATTCCAGGTGAAGTCTCTGTTAATATATTGTTACTTTGAATGCAATGTCATTTGTGATGCGGCAACACCGTGCATCACAGCTGTTGCTTGAATCAGAGCAAACAAGAATTGAGTTTAACATGAAATGCACAGAAATGATCAGTAATAGCAAGGTAGGTCAAACCCAAAAGGTTTTCGCCAAATAGATGGAGCAGAAGATTTGTCAGCCCACCTGAGCATATCCGCTTATGTAAAATTCAGCAAAGATCCCATGAAGACCTTGACACATTTCTGCTCAGCAGTCCATGCTATTCAAATTAAGCTGCAGAAATCCAGGCAGCTGTTTTTATTCACTAAAGCCCCGTGCTCATGAAACACACATTCATCCCTTGTGTGATGATCCTCTCCGACTGTTTACATCTTTTGCTCCCATCTCCTGCTGCTCATGGTGTCCGGGAACCCACAGGTCTTTTTTAATAAATAATGCATCAAAATACTGCCTCGCCTAAACTGCTGGCACAAGCTTAATGGTGTGTGGAATTTGCCAAGCAACATTCCCACCTGTGCCTGTGAATTTTCTTTTTGGTAATGTGCTGTAGAAACAGAGGCTATTGGCGATGAGCAAGACTGCTGTGATGTGGCTTGATTAAGAATGCACTCTGAACAACCAGCATTCACAGCCCGGTTAAAGCAAACTAAAAATGTTGAGTTGGAAACTGGAGTATATTTAACATTTCTAGAGAACATATTTTTTATTTTGCTGGCAATGCATCAAACTTTTCTAAAGACGCTAAACCCAGACGAATGCATTGTTTTGAGAAACAACCATCAGCTTTATAATAGCACAAAATAAGCTTAATTTATTTGTTACACTAAAGTTATGACTAACACAAGCTTTAAAAATAACATGCATGTGCATCTAAGTGAATTATATAATTTGAAAGATTAACTTGTTTTAGTAATTCAATTAAACGAGTGAGTCACGTATGGATTAATTACACACTGAGTGATTTTTTTTTCAAGCATTTCTTTCCATTAATTTTTATTCTTACAGCCTAAAAATAATAAATACCCAAAATTTAGGTCTTGAGAGAATTTCAATATTTCACAAAACTTGTAGGGCATAAGCTGAAAATGGTCATTACTTAAGTGGCTGTGCCTAATCATATTACCGGAAAGATCAGTGGAAGACACAAGTTAGAAAATGTACTTGAGCAACAGGGATAAAAGCCGACCTTGAGAGATTTGTGTCCAAAGCCACAGGGCATGAACTGCAGCTGGAGTCAGAGCTTCAAGTCCCACCACACGCATATCAGGACATGCATATCAGGACATGATGTATGATTAGAACTTGTGTTGAACCAGGGACAGTGTTTGAAGCCTCTCACCTGGACATGACTGTCTCTAAGTGGTGCACACTGCAAAAAGAGAACTAAAAATAAGTAAAATTTTCTTGAAATGAGTCTATTTGTCCTTGATTTGAGCAGGTAAATGAGACTATTTGACAATGGAATAAGATTTCTGCACTTAAAATAGGAACAACTCATGTCCATCATCTTATTTAAAGTTCAGTATGTCTAATTATCTTATTTTAGGGGTAGACATACTCATTCCATTGGCAAATAATGTTATTTACCTGCTCAAATCAAGGGCAAATAGACTCATTTCAAGAAAATTGTACTTATTTTTAGTTCTCTTTTTGCAGTGCAAAGTCCTCTTTTCAGAAAAAAAGTACGTTTTGCGTTTCATTTTGAAGTCAAGGTCACAAAGTCTGGACAAAGAGTAGAGAGGCACAGAACCCAAGTTTTTAAGCTCCAGTGCTTCAAGTGGGAAGCCAAGTCATCAGTTGTTCATCCACTGGGTTTTATCAAGTCCAAAGCCTGTAGCCATGTACCTGGACATGTTGGAGCACTTCATGCTTTACTCTGCTGACAAGCTTTATATTGATGTTGATTTCATTTTCTAGTAGGACTTGTGATACTGCCCACACAACAAAAAGGACCTATCTCTCCTTTAGACCATAGCGTCACTGTGCTTGATTGACCAGCAGAATTGCCTCAGCAAAAGTATTGTGTCAAAGCCAAGAGACACCAGAAGCAACAATAGAGCTGAAGGGCAATGTCAAAACAACTTGAGCTGCCTTAACACCTCAGCAAAGCCATGGGCTGATGTTGGTCTTAGAACTGTACAGTATATGGACATGCTCTTCAGTAGGCTGACATTTTTGTGTTAAAAATCTTTTTATTCTTCTTGGTATTTATATTTGTTAAACAAAATGCATAATTTTAATAGTTGTCTTCATTGTGTATGCCTAATCAAATATAAACTGCTGAGTTCTACATACAAACCCTAGCAGTAAAGTTGGTGGTTTAAACCTCCAGATAAGACTCTAGAGAAAAATAATTTTCTCTCTGTAGCAGCTTGACAGTAGAGTCTCACCTTTAGGCAGTATTATAAAAGGAATCACATTTCAGTGCCTAGTACACAGGTTATTGAAATTTGTAACCGCCCAGGGTAGAGTGTCAGATGTGTGTCATATCCTGTCCTTCACATGATCTGTAGCATACCATAATCCTTTGAGACTTTGTGTCAGCTTGGTTGCAGTTCCAGAAAAAAATATAATCTCCTAACTCTGCCTCAGTGACCAGAGGGTTATATACAAGCTGGAAGGTTAAATTGTTACATGAGTCTTTCTCTTTTTTGGGTGAACGCGTGGTTGATTAAAGGAAGCCAAAAGATTACATGCTCATCCTTTTGCATGGAATTGAGTTGAGTTCGGTTACAGTTACCACATAATTTCTTTAGTTTCCTTATGTATCTCACTAATCTCTACATGTTTTTTATGTTTACAGATTTTCTTAACAATTGCACTTTATAGAATTTGAAATCAATACTAAAAAGATGTATTATTACAAGACAAGACTCATTTGCGTCAAAATTTATATAAGTTCTCCAAATTGTTGTAATTCTCCCGACCACAGCACAGAAATATCAGAGAGTTGGCTACCACCCTTCCAGCAGCTGCTGCTCTACTGTTGAAAGTTTACACTCTGAACATATCAAGTACAACCAGAAAACATACGTGACCCTCTTTAGGTGACAAGGCAAACACAAAAGTATTGTCTGGAGGAACTTTCCCTATAAGGCAGACGGACAAGAAAAAAAACGACACGCTGAACGATGCCACATGCTAGCTAAAGCTAAGCTAAAACTACAATGAAATCCTAGAAGCTAATTCTATGAAACTGATATTTGAGAGCAATGTAGTTCAGTAAAGCTGCTGTATCTGCGACAGTGAGGTAGTAAACCGCCAGGACAACATAAGCTAACGCTGTCTGTTTTAATGTTAGCTTCATGGACACAAACAGCCCAATGACGGTCGGTCTGACTCAGAGCTTTCCAATCGAGATGCAATTCCGCTCGGTTATGTGGTACAAATGTTATTAACTATAGGCTCAGTTGACTAATAGTGAAGCAACGATATAAAGTAGTGCCCCTCCTCTATTGTTTCTGTTTAGTTATTGGATGCTAATAACAGAGGTCATGGTGGAGCCAGACTAGGGTGACCAGACGTCCCCGATTTCCGGGGACTGTCCCCGTTTTGGACCACCTGTCCCCGGCTAAAGCTGTCCCCAGAAATGTCCCCGATTTTACCGAGGGGAAAAAGTTGCGTGTAGACTGTTATTACGGTAGAGCTATTGCGTGCAGAAACAGGCGTTACGGTAGCTGGTTCCGCTGCTGATAATATAAAGATGAGGAATAGAGCACACCACTAGGTGGCGGTAATGATCCTTTTGGATGTCAGCTGCCATTAAAACACGAAGAAGAAGAAGACGAGCGCACCACTTTTAAAACAGAAGAAGAAGTGGAAGTTCGTTTTTTACAACCTGCGGCAACTGATGGAGAGCTTCCCTGAGTTATGGTAAGTGTGTTAATCGATTCATTTTATTTGGATCGGGCTGATCCTGTGATAAATGTTTGGTTTGTGTCCAGGTTAAAAAAATAATCAATAAAAAGTAAGACAAGACCACGAGTTGCTGCTCACATGAGTAAAAGACACTCTGATAAAATGTTACAGTACAGAATGATTGAAAACTCTTTGTAAGGCGCTAATCTGGTACGCTGGTTCTCCAGGGATCAACAAGGGTTCGTCTAAAGATGTTTTAGAACTGATTGGTGACCTTTAGTTTATATTTCAGATGGTTATTATAAGTAGAGTTAAGTTGCTTTGCTGATTTATTGTTGGGATTTATCAGCATAGACTTCTAGGTTTAGGTTTAGCTTTTCTACTGCTCAGTTTGGATATATGAAAGTTCCTCATGAAAAAATAGGAGTCAGTAACAGGAAAACTGAATGAGACAAGATCTGCATGATCTGAGAATGATGGAGGAAGAGATAACCGCCTGTTTAATTTTTTTTTTTTATTTGTTTTTGCTTGTAGCTCCAAATATTGTGGTAATTAGATTTTTAGTATTTAATCAGATGAGATAATAATAAAAATAACAATAATTGGAAGTTTTTATGTTGTACATTCTAATGTTTTTGGAACTGATTTTAATTATATAATGTCTGTTTTAGAATAATGTAAGATTGATACAAGATAAGTTTACTGAGTGTATATTGCTTCTGTGTATATATATATATATATATATCCTTTTTATTTTTTATTTTACTGTATTCTTATTTTTCGTCTGCACCATCAACACCAAGTCAAATTCCTTGTAAGTGCAAACCTACTTGGCGATTAAACTTGATTCTGATTCTGAAGAGAGGAAGAAGATAGGAGGACAGAAAGGAGATTAAATGAGAGTGGAGGAAAATATGAACACTGATGGAAAGAACGGTTGACAAGAAGGGAGAAAATTTTACTTAGAGTATTAATAAAGTTCAAGTGATAAATCGTTGACATGATTTGAGCGATAAAGTATTGAGTAATGTCGTGTACAAACTATGCTGTGTAAAACAGAGTGACTCAGGTTTGAGTTGAGAAGCCCAATGTCTGAGGATATAACCTCTCTCTGAGTCTCTGCACTGAACATGAGTTTCATTGCACTTCCCTAGCTGTGGCAGAATGAAGAGGCAGTTTAGTTGTATTTTTTTCTTGTGTTTTAAAAATTTCTGTTCTGCACATAATATATCCTCTTCTCCTCTTATTTTATCCAGACCTCTGATTGCCGTGGCTGATGGCTCTTCAGACACAGAAGCCCTTGAAGAAACCAGAGATGATCGTGTTAGCTGACTCACTGACCAGAGTTATCTCACCTTATAGGAGCAAACAATATACTAGCACATCAGCTACTACCATACACATAATGTAGTTATACACACTTTATGTAAGTTTATACATGCTCATATGCTGCACTACACACTCAATCACTTGCATTCATGTCAAGGGGATTTCCAAGTCTGTGCTTTTTGAACATGTTTAACACCTTTTCACCTCACATCACCACAACCCATTTTCTTATCCCAAACAGGCTCCATGCACAGCTCCACTCCTTTGTTTCCTGCCTTTCATTACTGGACAGATTGATTAATCCAGGTGTGTCTGACCTCAGAAACCAGCCAGACACACCTGGATTAATCAGGAAAAAAAGGAGCTGCTGACGTTTAGGTGTAGTGGAGCTGTGCTTATAGCCCATTAGTGGGAGAAATTAATCTGCTTCTTTGAGATGCACAGGCCCCTGATGCGGTCAGTTGACAGTAAGAAACATATATCAACCTTTACCTGCGGGCTTGACCGCTACTTCTTTTTGATGTTAATGCAGAAAAACCTATTGCTCATAGGTATGTAGCTGTGAACAGAATAAGTATTTGTTACACTTTTTTAAAAAGGTGGGGGAACTCTGTCTCCACAGACAGCCACAGGCTAAATGTTTGTATTTTCTGTTTTTTCTTTTCCTCATGTCACTCTCTCCTTAGGAGGCTGCAGAGCTCTTTGGGCCCCACAAAATTTGAAAGCCCTGCTAACGACCCTTGACCCCTCCACTCCCACCCCCACCACTTTGCCCCAACCCAGAGACAGAGTTCTAGTTTTCTATTAATAACACTATTGATTTATTCATTTGATTAATCTTAGGATATACTAAAAGTGTGGAGAGGCACATTCCTGGCTTTTACACTTGATTGTTGTTGTTTAAATATTAATAAATATGTACAAATAAATGAAACCATTACTGTCCCCGTTTCCTAATTTCATCTTGATGAGATGTATTTTATCCACGAGCAAGAAATGTCCCCAGATTTGATTTCAGAATTCTGGTCACCTTAAGCCAGACTGAAGTTGAGAATTAGAGCAGAAAAAATGGAAACCTGTAGCAACGTACCCTGCACTTAGGCTGTGTTATCTTGTCTACTATTTCGCCTGACAAGGAAGTGACACATAAATTATAAATCTCTAAAGAAGCACTGAATTGTGCCCTTTTTTGCCATACTAATGGAAGTGAAATAAATGTGTGTGTTCAAAAATGCTGCAGTGGTAATGCAAATGGTATTATGTATAGAGTGTTTTTCTGAATATCATTATTGAGTTTGAAATTTTAATATTGTGACAACCTAATTAGCATCACATGGCAAATTAGAGCATTTAGAGCCTTTACTGAAGAAACAAAAGAAACAAAACCCCATCTCACCTGCATGTTATATTCTAGACCCTTTTCTGAAAAATCTGACCTAAAGAAGTACACACACACACACACACACACACATATTGTGTGTATATATATATATATATACAATATGTGTATACACACATTAGCTTTATAGGGTATTTGGAGGCTTGTTTTTACTGTAGGAGTCATTTTTCTTTTACTTTGTCTATTGTAGGGAAGAGTTTGGGCAGTGCTGTTATACATCACTATTTTTTTTAATCTGTGAAATTTTGTTAATATTTCAATATTTTGATAAATATGAGGAACACCGCCTTGTTTTTCATTAACACTGTTGAACAGTGTTAAAAAAAAAACTGTTGAACAGTTGGACAAAAGCAGTACAACATCTTTACCTGAAAGTCTCAGGCTGCATCCAAAATGTTCCAATTATAGCTTCTTGCTCCTGTTCCTTGACCTTTGATGAGGTCAATAGTAAGAACTGTATCTTGGGGAGGAAAGGAGCTTTGGACTTGTTTGCCGACATTGAACAGCCTTTAACTCCGACGTTATGACATGAGAGAAACAAACATGGATGATGCTAGTCAAATCTGGACCTACAGCCTTCCAAACAAGAACTTCAAAGTGTGTGCTCTCTTCTTTCTGGCCGTTTTCAATTCAGTTAATTTCCGTGAGGTGGGCTATGCTTATCCGTTATGTTACGCAAAGGATTGTGGGAATCTTGATAGCTCCTTAGTGCCAGTAATGGACCTCACGATGTTCCTATGCCAAAGGAGCTTTCAGAGGAAACATACAGCCTCCTTTTACTACCTCCTTCTCAACTCACTGTACTGTCTGGACTGCACTTATCATGGTGACAGCTGACACACTTCCAATTTGGCTTAAGAGTCCTTACCCAAAAGATGTTTTTGGATTTAGCCTCTGTATCCAAAACATTATACAGTACTTCAGCTACTCACCATGGATGCTTTTATTCTGCATACCTCTGTATAAATGATTAAACACATACAGTGGTCATACAGCTTGAATTCTTCATACTTTGTTTCATTACAACCCCAAACCTGAATGTATTATTGTTGGGCTTTATATCCAGCCCTTTTTAACTCTGAAACCCTTAAGACATTATCCAACTATTAAATACAGTCCACCTTTATACATTCAGTGTCTGACTAAATCCAGCTGTTCTGTGAAGGCCTCAAATGTTTGTTAAAAGAACATTAGTAAACAAACAGCATCATGAAGACAAAAGAACATGTAACACAGGTCAGGGAGAATATTGGGAAGAAAACCCATTTAGAGGCTAAAAAAAGACTAGAGACGGAGGTTGGAGGTTATCCTCCAGTACGACTGCAACCCTAAACAAATAAGCTGGAGCATCAAAAAAAAGTGCTTGGATTAAAAGATATTCATGCCTCTGAATGGCCTCATTTGAAACCTATACCTAAATCCAGTTAGATGTTCTGTGTGTTTGTAGACCACTATATATATATATATATATATATATAATATATATATATAGCAGTCTACAAACAAATACTTTTGGTTTGTCTGTATTTTGACACCCACACTGGTTTTTCAGATATACATTAAGATGCTTTATTTTAATTTGAACTATTAAACTTGTTGCATTGTTATTTCATGAATAATCATTGTTTGTATTGCTATGGTTGCTGCAATTTGAACTGTGGACCAGAGTTACAGCTTTACCTCTGTACATATCCTGACTAGAAATCTTTCATCGAGTCAAAAAAAATTACATACTTCAAAACAACACAAAAATAGCTTTTGGATATTTTTTTACTATTATATTTTTGAGCTGTTAACGGTGACATTTTTTCAGCATACTATGTTAAATTCTACATTCTGCTGTGGCAAACAATTGCACACACTACTTAAATAATCTGTCCGTATATAGGAAATGGACGTTTGATCACTCAGGCACACAAAGTAATAGAGGAGCATAAATATATATAGAGAGATTATGTGAATCCTGCTGGGTTTAAAATGATTGATCCACATTGTGTAATGGGTATCGGAGACAGGATCAGTAAAGTGGTGGAGTATTGAGCAGAATTATACACAACCAACAGACCAAACTCAGATACAAACACAGGAACTAATTCAAAGAAATAAAAATAAAATAAAAACACAATGACTCAAGGAAATAACTAAGACACACAACAAAGACTACAACTATTGACTTGGGAGGTTGTTTGGTTTATTGTTGAATTTAAATTACCTAAAAATGAATCTGTAGGGTAAAAAAAGAGTCTTGGAGAGAGAAAAATCATTTAGCCATTATGCGCAAGATGAGCAGATTATTCAAATATTTATAGAATAAAAAGCAGGAAGCAAAATAATAACATACATGAAAATTTGTTTATATTTACAATATCAGTTTGTGCAAGTTATTTGTTTTAAATTCAATATGAATATTTCTATTCACTAAAAAGTATATGATAAAATAAAAGGATTACTCTAGTTTTCTAAATTTCTCTTCTTTCTGATATATTTTTGTCATATCTGACATTTATTTAAATGACTTTTAAAGTAAATACTGTTTAATAACTATACGCTACCTTGTTCCTCTTATACATTTTTAACACAAACTTTAATGTATTTTGTAATTCAAAGTGGAAGAAAAATTATATATATTCACATAATTTAAGTGCAGGGCCTTTGTATTCAATACCCTAGAGTAAATACTTTGTAGCTGCAACTATAACACCCATTCCTTTCCAGTAGCTGTGCACATCTAGAGATTGAGATGTTTGTGCATCGTGTCCAGTTGGAAGGTGAACCTCCACTCTTTCTCACGCCTGAAGCAGCCTATAACAGATTTTCTTCCAGGATTGCCTTATATACATATCTTTCATGACCTCTCACCAGCAAGGAAACCAACCCCACAGCATGATGCTGCCACAACAATGTTTCAAAATGGGAATGTTCTGCTCAGGTTAATGTGTAGCTTGTTTCCTGCTGAAGTGTTTTTGCATGTAGGCCAAAAATAAATAAATAAGCAAATTTGATGATACCTGACCCCAAAGCACCTTCTGTGCAGTGTCCCTTAAATGGCTTGTAGAAATCTGGAAAAGCAACTTATTATGGCTACCCTATGGCTCTTTTTTCTTTTTCTAAATTGTACAGATTTGTGCAAGCATGAATAATAAGTGTTGTGTCAAGAGACAATCCCACCTGAGCTGTCGATCTCTGTTGCTTCCCTGACTAACGCGGTAATACCTGTCAGTTTAGCCTGACAGCCATGGATTGATTTTCAGTTCCCCTGACCGTTTTTATTTTGAGATGGGGACTTGAACAGTGCTCTGAGACAGTCAAAGCTTGGAATATTGTTCCGTAAACTGACCATGCTTTAAACGTCTCCGTAACACTATCCCTAAGCTATCTGCTGTGTTCTTTGGTCTTCAGGATGCTGTTTGTTCACGAATGTTGTCAAACAAACCTCTGAGACCTTTACAGAGCAGCTTTATTTACACCAAGATTGAATTAGACAAAGGCTGCTTTTATCTGCTAATTGTGAGACTTCTGAAAGCTGATGATGTACTAGATTTCATTTAGTGACATTAAAAATGGGCATACCCTGCTTTTCACAAAATGTAATTTTTCAAAAAAGTTGAACACTATTTATTTTTTCCTTCCTCTTAATATTAATGGACCTACATTACTCAATCACACAAAACCCCCAATAAAATATATTGAAATTTGTTTGTAACTAACTGAAAGAGTTCAGGAGGTATGATTACCGTTAATTGACATAATGCATACACTATTTTGTAGCTGATGATAATTCAAGTTGTGTTAAAACTTTGATTTTAAAGGTCTTCATACAAGTGCTTTCAACAGGCAGTACATAGAGTATTGTCAATATATCCTTACATGCATTTGTGAGCAATTTGAACTGCCAGTGTTTTTAAAGCCCCTACCCAGTTTATTTTGCTCTTTAACATTCGTATGATGTAAAATGTAGAGCATACATCTTGCTTGCCCTTTGACATTCGATTGTTTTGTCAGAAATAGTCCTGTTTTAGTAAAACATTCTGACTATTTTTATGAATAGATGAATAATTCATTGCACTTAAACTTTGCCTTTGGCACTTCTTGTAAATATACATAACGGTAATACCCCACAAAATTCACTTTTGTTTACACCAAGTCCAGCAGCTAGCGCATGGCATTTTTAATCCCATCTAGCTGGGTGAAAAAACTCTTGAGATAGGAAAACAAGGTCCAATCTTGTTTTGTGTGATGTTGTACAACAGGGGGGGGGGGGGGGGGGGGGGAATGATAGACATTTATGGATGACAAAAATATCTGACTGTGCTTACATTTAGCCTGGGGCATTTGTTGGTTCAGTCAGCTTTCTTCATGAAATCTAATGGCTTCAGAGATGGGCTTGACTCTATCAATTAGTGGAACGCCCTGTTGTGCAAGTTTGCAAAGTAAAATTCATTTATATAATTTTTTTTAATTCTCCATAAAGTTTGTTGGGAAATATATTCAATTTAAAGAAAAAGCTATTGGGGTGTCTAAAATCTTGGAAAATATTGGTGATTTGATTAGGCTCAAGTTAAAACTCACGTGTTGAATTTTAAAAACTATGAATTTTTTGTGAATATACAAAAACACATATTGTTTTTGTATATTCACCAGACAGGCATAACATTATGACAGAAGAACTGAATGACAATGAACATAGCACCTGCTGGTGGGTGAGATATACTAGGTATATTAGGTTATTCACGGGGGTCAGTATCTATCCAAATTGATCGAAACACGAACAGCTGTAGACCACTACCATTCATGCCTCTTTGATGTGCATGGGGAGCAAAAGCTGGCCCCTGTGGTCTGATCCAACAAACAAGCTGAAAACTTAATTTTAGCTCTGATAGATTGTAGAATAGACAGTGCATCACACTTTGTTGTGCATGGGTCTTTATAGCTGCTCAACTATAAAGGTGCCCATGTTGGTCATAATAATTTGCAAATTCTGTATATACTTTACTTTATGCCATGCCTAATTTTAGATGGTTTTGTGTAGTAAATGACCACAATCGGGATTTGTTTTTAAAGCTGTTGACAGTTTTTCAAAAGTTCTCATTTCACCCAACTCTCTTTGGAAATATTTCCCTAATGGGCCCAGGTGAATTTGATTTTATAGACACAACATTTATTCACCTCTGTTTATCTGCCCGAGGCCTTTATAGCTCCAGCGTACATGTCTATAACAACAACATATGCATAATGGTTGCTGCAGAATGTGTCAGGAGGCAGGACAGGAGCACTGACTGATTGCTGTAATAAATCTAGGCTGTAACAAGACGGACAGAAAATGAGCAAGAGAGTCTGTTGAGACTGCAAGGGGTACCACAGTCTAACAATAAGAATGAGGCATATAGATATTTCTAGGATGCAAAAGTCTCTAGGAGAACAAGTTAGATGGAGAGCATCATAATGAGTGAGACATTTATAATGAACAACACAGAAAATGAGAAGAAGGAGAAAAATTGGAGTGCTGCTGAGTATGATCATAAAAACAGTGACCCCGGAGGCTAGCTGTTGACTCATCAGTGATGTTTGCTGAGGAGTGAGATTATGCCTCGAGCAACCCTGGTACACATAGAGTAACACTTCTTTATCTGTCTACATCATCATATGATGTATATACCTTTCTCAGTAAAATTAACCTAATATGGGCAGCAAACTATTCATGGCTGCAGTATGTGAAAGGTGCTTTTTCCATGCTTCTCTGCAGGCACACATCTGCAGTTATGTAATTACATCCTGTTAGATTTTAGTGTCAAACAATCCCATGAGAGGCAGCCTTAACTGATTGTGACAACCTGCAGTTTTCAAGGTGATGACATTCTGGTAGCTTATTGTGTCAGTATGCTGCCTTGTGTTCAGTTTCAGAAACAATCCTGCAGAAAATGGCACATTTCAGATCAACAAGTGCAAATAATAGTAAACACTGAACATCTAGAAAAGTAAGCATGTGTAAAATTACAAGGAAAACGGCATCCATGTTTTCTCTCTCCTCATTTCTGTGACCAACTGCTTACAGTTCAACTACAGTAAGTTATTGGCCAAGATTAAAGCTTAATGGACTGCATGCTGCTTATGCCAAAGTGCCGTTACACACCTGCTGCCAAAAGGCTTAATACAGTTCCACTGCGATAATGGGTCTTTAAATATATATACGTCTCTGCTGTCATGTGGGCCCCTTGGTTTTTGTAAATGAGGTATGTGTATGCTGTCACCGATCAGAATCTCTGAGGGCCTGTGCTGCCACAAAGCAAATATGACAGGCTCCTTTTCCATAATTCATATCCAGGAGAACAAACATATGCTTTCACTTTTTTGTACCTCTCACCAATCTACTATGCTGTGAGTGTCTTTGACACCTTATCTGAGCTTTGCCTTAAGGCACATGTAACTAATCCAGTGGCTCTGGGTCAAGACGGACTTGCATTAAATTCTAGTTGCATAATGATGGCCTAAGCAGTTGCATTTTGCAGCAGTTCTCCTTAGCTTTCCAGCACGTTGCATTTATGCATTCCTCTTAATGTAAAAATATTCAGCGGAATAAAGAGCATTTAATTTGACAGGCTGAGCTAATTCCAGATGTCCAGAGGAGTTTAATGGCCTCACTTTAAGAAATAGGCAAAAAGGGGACATCTTGCAGCTATGTACAATTTGAAAAATGTATTTCCAACTCCGCTAATGCAGCAGTTCAGTTTGAAATCATAATGTAAATTACAAGCTACATAATAAATCGATATGCGCTTACTTTTTAACTTTTTAGTGTCTTATCTGAGTTGAGTTTGTGCAAAAGTCAAGGATTTAAAAAAGTGGACATACTAATGTACCTCAGCTTCGCTGTCGGAATGCCTTCAGATATCTGAACAAAGAACAGTGGAGATACTATTAAGGCAATTATGGTTCACTGATAAACTTCAATTGGATTTGTTGGGTAAAGCAGAATTTTTTTTTCTATTAGATAAATGCTTCACCAAAAATGTTTGATTACCTCTGAGAGCTGAGGCATACCTTATGTGATTTTCAATCTGCAACATGACTCTCCCATGTTTGAGGTTAAGGAGGACCCAGGAATGAGTACATCAGAGGGAGCCCTTATGTTAGATGTTTTGAAGATAAAGCCAAAGAGGTCAGACTGAGATGGTTTGGACGGGTACAGTGGAGGGATAGCGAGTACACCAGTAGAAGGATGTTGAGGCTGCAACAGCCAAGCAGCAGACCTAGAAGAAGGCCAAAGAGGGAGATTTAAGGATGAGGTGAAAGCTGACATGAAGATAGGTGATGTAAGAGATGATGCAGAAGATAGTTAGATAACGACTCGCTGGAACAAGACATTTATTTACACTATGATCAACAAGATCTAGTGGTTGAATCCTACCATTATATAATGGTTCTTTGTTAGATATCCAAATATTAATCTCAGAGAAACCATATGTTCTGCAGTCTATTATTTAAGATGGAACATAGCTATGCGCAGTACATATAATCTGTCTGCAGGCCTTTTCTATTTTTTGCTGAAATGAGCTAGGGTTTGTGTGAAAAATTATACTGAAGAGGAGTTAAGTGGTTATTTAATACCAAAACAGCTGATGAGTCATGCATAATACACTCACAATTATCTTGCATAGATGAGTGAATCACAAGTTAGGTGGGTAGTTAGGATTGAAACATCTGCCTTTTAAGCAAATAAATTGTTTATATTACATGTGTAAACCTTAGACACAGTATTACCATATTCTTCATTGCCTCTGAATGAGCTCCATATACTAAGTAGATAGGTTCTTGGCATAATTGTGTGTAGAGCTGCATATAGCACTTATTCTTTACATGCATGCACCTCTAAGTGAGTAGTAAGTTTCTTATCTGCAGTGGATGAGTCCTTTAAAGAATCTCAGCTTTTGGCCTTTTTGCATAGAGTGTGCATCTTCTCCCTGCATGCTGTGGTACTCCAGCTTCCTCCCACAGTGCAAAAAACATCAGGTTAATTGGTGTCTCTAAATTGTATGAGTGTGCCCACGTGGTTGAGTCTCCTGCGTGTGTCTCTCTGGTGTCCTGATAGACCAGCAACCTGTTCAGGGTGTACCAAGGTGGTATTAAGTTTTAACATGGTGCTGAAAATTATGAGATCGGGGATGTTTTTTTGTGTCCTGTCTGGCAATGTGGCAATAAGAATTGTTAATGCCAAAATGAGCCCAACAGATTTTACTTTCACAAGCGGAGTCTTACTGCTTTCACCATAATGCTCTGCTTGATTTATATATGCGTCTGCTTCTTCACCTGCAAAGAGAGGTGTAAAAAGAACAGCAAAACCAGCCGATAAAGTATTACAGTTACCACCAAGCAACGTCTTGATACCATCACTGAAGAATATACAGTGTTATTTAATATGAAATGTATAAAGTGACGGTTGAAGATAAAAATAGGGGTTTTCTGTGTAGATCGGGGATGTTTTAACATAGCAGAAATCTACTTTGGTCTCAAAACTGCTCTGATTACTTGTTACCACCCCGGTGTACTCCGGACACCCTACCTTCATTCAAAATGTAGGCATACCAAAACCTATCTTAAGGTTTAAACTACACTCTTCCTAAACTATCTGATGAACTTTAAATCATTCAATGAGTATGTGTAAAGTGTCTTGAGATGACGTGTTGTGAATTGGGGCTTTATAAATAAAATTGAATTGAACTGAAAAAAAAAATATTCCTAACAATATAAAATACTTTTTTCAATTAACACAGAGTAAATTGCAACTGAATTAATCAATGTTCATAGTGGCATATTCTGATCTTAAAGGTTCTATATCACGCTTTTTAAGCCTTCCAAAATCAACTATAGGCATATACAGGGGTTGGACAATGAAACTGAAACACCTGGTTTTAGACCACAATAATTTATTAGTATGGTGTAGGGCCTCCTTTTGCGACCAATGCAGCGTCAATACATCTTGGGAATGACATATACAAGTCCTGCACAGTGGTCAGAGGGATTTTAAACCATTCTTCTTGCAGGCTAGTGGCCAGGTCACGACGTGATGCTGGTGGAGGAAAATGTTTCCTCACTCGCTCCTCCAAAACACCCCAAAGTGGCTCAATAATATTTAGATCTGGTGACTGTGCAGGCCATGGGAGATGTTCAACTTCACTTTCATGTTCATCAAACCAATCTTTCACCAGTCTTGCTGTGTGTATTGGTGCATTGTCATCCTGATACACGGCACCTCCTTCAGGATACAATGTTTGAACCATTGGATGCACATGGTCCTCCAGAATGGTTCGGTAGTCCTTGGCAGTGACGCGCCCATCTAGCACAAGTATGGGGCCAAGGGAACGCCATGATATGGCAGCCCAAACCATCACTGATCCACCCCCATGCTTCACTCTGGGCATGCAACAGTCTGGGTGGTATGCTTCTTTGGGGCTTCTCCACACCGTAACTCTCCCGGATGTGGGGAAAACAGTAAAGGTGGACTCATCAGAGAACAATACATGTTTCACATTGTCCACAGCCCAAGATTTGCGCTCCTTGCACCATTGAAACCGACGTTTGGCATTGGCACGAGTGACCAAAGGTTTGGCTATAGCAGCCCAGCCGTGGATATTGACCCTGTGGAGCTCCCAACGGACAGTTTTGGTGGAAACAGGAGGGTTGAGGTGCACATTTAATTCTGCCGTGATTTGGGGAGCCGTGGTTTTATGTTTTTTGGATACAATCCGGGTTAGCACCCGAACATCCCTTTCAGACAGCTTCCTCTTGCGTCCACAGTTAATCCTGTTGGATGTGGTTCGTCCTTCTTAGTGGTATGCTATGCAAAACTGTGCTCTTACCCTGCTAATTGGACCTTCACACTCTGCTCTTATTGGTTCAATGTGCAATTAATGAAGATTGGCCACCAGGCTGGTCCAACTTAGCCATGAAACCTCCCACACTAAAATGAGAGGTGTTTCAGTTTCATTGTCCAACCCCTGTATAAGATGAATTATTGCTTTTAGCACTACGAAGTAATAATTTGTTATGAAATATTGGCTGTGTACTGGTGCTATTTTTCCAACTTGGCAGAAAGACTCTTGCCTTCATTGAGATGACGCCTCGCCCCGTGTGGATACCGCCAATTTCATGACGTCCCCCTAAAGAAGCTGCAGCGACTGGCTAACCCTGGCAGTAGCTGTAGTAATTGACTGCACAGCTCGAAGGGGAGCTCAGACCAACAATACCTGGTCATTGCTAGTATTAGCTAGCAATAGCTTATGTTGTCCGGGAGATTTATTACTTCACTGTCGTAGATAAAGGAGCTTTACTGACCTTTTTATGTTGCTCTCAAACATCAAGGCATCAATTATTTTGACAACTCTACCATATACCATCTTTGGTATAACTGTTAATGGTGTATAAAAAACATATTTAATTCTCTGGAAAAATATTACATTAACACAGTCCTCAGGACTTGATCAAGCCCTATACAAGTGAAGGGACGCTCACAGAAAAACACAAGTTTGCGGGTTTGTAGTGTGCTTCTGGCAGTTAGGCTCTTCTTTAGGAAGTCTGAACAAAGTCTAAGACCGCTCGCTGCCACCAACAGATTTTCTATATCTCAAGAAAGAACAGTTGCTGTCACTATGCAGATTAAATGCTAAAAGACCCTCTTCGTCTCAACTTTGAGCAGAAATGATCGCACTCTGCCTCACATCACAGATTTCTGGTTGGAGAGGGGGGGGGCAGTCAAGGTAGGCTGCTGCTTAGAGAGCTGAATTCATGAGGATTACTCAGACATGCATGAATCAAGCAAAACACCACTTTGTCCATCGTGAAGGAATAGCATTATAACATAGTTAAAAGCTAAATAAAGTGGATTTTGTGGCCTTTAAGTTTTATAATTTGAATACGAGGTGGTCTTTCTAAATATTTATGACTTTTTAAAAATGTTGATAGATGACCTTTTGCATCGTTTAGCTAATTAATTGCAACACAATATATAATTTTTAGTTTCCCTCATCTTGCTTGCTGGAAACAAGGGCTTGAAACTGTCATGGTTCAGTTTTGGCCTGGCTGTCTCCCCCTGTTATTTTCCAGCATTCCACCTCTCATGCGGCCCAGCTCTCAGTCCACCTCATTAGTTCCACCTGCTGTTGCTTAATTAAGTCTGGATTCAGTGCACCTGCCAACACCTCTACAAAAACCTCCCTCAGTTCTTCCCTGCAGGATCGTCATCAGTCTCCACTCACACCACGTCTGTCAGCCAAGTAAGCTCTCTCCTGTGCTACTGGATTTCCTGCTACCCCAGTGCTCCAAGTAAGCTCTCTGCTGCACTGCTGGATCTCCTGCTATTCCAGTGCTCCAAGTAAGCTTTCTGCTGTGCTACTGGATCTCCTGCTACCCCAGTGCTCCAAGTAAGCTTCCTGCTGCGCTGCTGAATCAAATGCAGCCCTCTCCCTTCTAAGGATTATCTCTGCTGTACCTCTGGTTCCACAGCAGCCCCTGCACTTCCAAGAACTCTCTCCCTGCTGCACTGCTGAATCAAATGCAGCCCTCTGCGTTCTAAGGACTCACTCTCTGCTGCTCTCCTGGTCTTACTGCAGCCCCTATGTCCAAAGAGCTTTCTCAGCCGTGCTACCCCAGCGCTCCTAGTCACTTCTCTGCTGAGCAGCTGGTTCTCGGCGCAGCACCCGCAGCTCTCCAGCTCTCTCCGGTCCTCCAGCTCCTGCTCCCATCTACATCCTCCTGCTTCAGTCTGGTACAGCCTTTCTGGTCTTCCACAACTCATCCTTCATTCAATAAAAGTCATTAAACGAAACCCAGTGTGTGGTTGTGTTCGGGTTCATCAGAACAAATCCTAACGGAAACACTTTTGATTAATTTGGCTAATAATTTTCTAACCACTTAAGTAGGATTTCAGAGCTTTGAAATTGTATCCCCAGGTGGTAAGTCTTAAGCATGACCAAAATTATTAAAATGACAAAAGATGGATACCTTTTTAGCAGAACATTGTGAATTCTGCACCCTCGATCCCATTAAACTTGCAATATTTAGAACGGGAGGCCATTAAAGCCAACAAAATATACTTGAAAGATGTGGCAGGACTAATGTGGACTGATTTCCTCACATTTAGACCCACATAACAGACCTTTTTTTTTTTTTTAAAGTCACTTTACCAAATTTTAGGTTCCATAAAAATATAATATTGGCATAACATTTACAGAAGTCAGAAATAAAGATACAAAAGGCTTGTTGCCTTCCGGACAGGTTTCTCTAAACTTTACCTATTATTTTGTCTCAAATGCATACTGAGATGAGTCTAACTCTTCGGTTGAACTCCTGCAGAGGAAGATTCAGGAGTGTAGGCAAACCTTGGTCAAAACCTATATTTTGATTACAGCATTAGCATTCAATTTCAAAATTTCAGTGTGAAGCAAGGCAGGAAACAATTTTGCATTTTAAATTATAATAAACACCTACCTGTGTGTAACAGCTGGATCAAATGGTTTAGCGCACAGCAGAAAAGCAGATCCTGCCATTGAAAGTACATGTTTCATCTATAAAACATGAGGTTGCCAAGATTTAGCAAAGACTAGCTGTTCATGGCAATCCGTGAACAGCTAGTCCGAACCACACTCCGTAAATGTTCCCAAGTTCAGAAACCTGTATTTGAAATACTTTTACAAAGAGTTAAGTATTTTATCCATTATCTTATGGCACGATAAAATTCAGAAGAGAAACTCGTCAATGAGTTGCACTTTTTGCTTTTGTTGAGGAAAATAAATATCTTAGTTGTATTCATATGGGAGAGCTAAAGGAATGCAGGGTTGTTGACTGTCTCCCTCTTTCAGGGAGAGAAAACATGCAGTTGGGTTTTATGGCAGGGGGGTAGGTCATTTGGCTTGACCCTTTGCAGAGTAGAACAGTCTCTTTGTTTAAGGAACACATAGGCAGGCGAGGCAGATAGCCCACAGACCATATTACAATGTTTACCTCTGATCAATGAGTTCTTATTTATTGTCAAATCTTAAACCCGGGTAAAAATGGGCCTTCAGAGCTAAGCAGGATTAGGCCAGTAGTTTTAAATTAAGACTTGTTTGCCTGGGATACACTTTTTTTTCATGAAAAAGCATAAATTATATACCGCACATAATCCATTTGAAAATGTTCATTCCTTCAAAAGATAAAAGAACATGTGCTGGGGGAAGGAAATGCATAGACTGAAAAATCCTTTGCCAGATTATGTCATTTATCTTTCCTGCAATATTGTATTGATCTTATCTGCAGTAAATGCCCTTGTTTTCTGACAAGGGCTTTTTAAAAGGAACCAATCAACAAAGCTGAAATCATAAAGATAACAGACGAAAAGCACAAGCAAATTCTATTATGTGTTGCGGTTCACCAAATCAGATGCGTTGTCTGTGTTTCTTGCCTGTTTACTCTTGTTTTTTTCTCGAAAGGAGTTTCTGTTCTACTTCAGATCATGGACTCAAACATAGAGCCAGCTTTAGTTATGTCTTCAGATCAGTCACACATACTTGTTAGGTTTATGATTCTGTTAGCATGGAATTAAGCATCCATCATTTTCTTTCACCTGTTCTCACTGGGATTTTGGCCTGTTTGGCCTTGTCTCACAGAGGAGAGTAAAGGAACGCAACTTCATTCTCTAAACTTGTCTTTAACCGCTATTCAAGCTTGAGACGTTCTTGTCATTACATCTTTAAAAAACACATTTGCAGTAATTTTTTAAAACTTGTTTTAAAACACAAATCATGATATATCTTGGCAATTGGTCCAACAAAGGTGACCTTCTAAAGAAGAGTCTACAGCTTCCAAATCTGAACAAGAGGTGGTGCTAGTGTCAGTTCTCAATTGGTTCTATTAAAGAACTGGTTTGGTTTTCCACTGTGAGAGCTCCATCTAGATGCCATGTTATTATATCATTATGTCACTAAGTTCTGTTCAAGTAAAGGGACCAGTCACGGGGAGGTCCCAGCCTAGAGAGACATTCTAACAACACATATCAATACTTGTCTTCGTATTTTTTCAAATAGATACTACAGTACATAATTAATTTTAAACACACGGTCATTATTGACTCTTGCCAGCTAATTGACTGCATTGCTGAAAACATTCGGCAAGCACCCCATTGCGCAATTTTATAAGATTAACCTATGATTCTAAAATACAAGAGTCTCTAAGAATGAAATATTACAATTGCATTTCATTGATTCAAAAGAAGTGAAGTTTAAAGACGAGCTCTATGCAGTATTGAAACTGTGTGTGTGTGTTGGGGGCGGGGGGTTATCAAAATAAACAGCCGATAAGACAGTGATGTGATGTTATTCAAATTTGGCATTTGATAAAACTAGGAATTTTAAACTTGGTGCTCCATTAGTTTTCCTGAAGCTCCCAATGACAACAATTCTTTCCCCTGCCTTAGTGAGGTGTTGGTGCAAATATAGAACCGGTAAAACTAGTTACCACAAGAACACCTGGTTTCACAAAAAGCTCACCACAATTCTAGATCCAAAACATTTGAGAATGTAAGCCCATTTAAATTTTGAACCTGATTTTATAGTTTTGGACCAAAATTTCTGTGAACTGCTGAATAAAAGCCTACCACTGTCTAATTAGTCGAAGGTTGAGAGAAAAAAGTGTCACATTATGACCTTTAACACATCTTCTCATTTGTCAGTCAGGATGTATTATTGCCAGAACAACATGTAACATTTTGCTTAAATCAACCTAAATGTATCAAAACATTGTGAAGAGCAACTTATTTTTCATGCAATCCCAAATACTAATTAAGATTGATGAATAATGCTTATTTTAACTGAAATTGATCAGAATAAACCCAAAGGATTGATCGCTTAATAGTTTTGACACCACCTCAGTATAGCAAGAGATGGATTTACTGTATTTATGTTTTCACCTGGAAATACTTTATGTCAATGTTTTTATCCTCATGAAAATGTCCTTAAGAGTATAAATACACTTTTCATATGGTTAGTAAAGAAAGTGAAACATTAAATTAGCATGATACCACTTTTGTCACTGAATTAAAAACTCCACACACCAGTGAAATGCAAAGTGATATTATACATACTGGTTATATTAAAGTAAAAGTAGAACAAGCCTTTTGATGGAATAATTCTGAAGCACACACTCTGTTTGTGGAAGTGTTATACAGTGGACACATTTTTAAACTCACATTGCTCACCTTAATACCATCTGAGTGCTGCTCACACTCCACATTGCATTTGCTGACCAGGTTCACCCATTCATCCCCACAGTTGGCAAATTTTTTCAAATGAATACTTCCACAGCATCACAAAGTTTGTCACTAAGCACTCATCCTCTCCAAATAGCTGTATGGGTGTCACATTGATTTTATTTTACTTTACTTCCCTGCACTCTTTTCAGATCCCAGACTAATAGAGCACCGTAGATATGTGGAACGTTGTTTTTTCAAACTGTGGTTGCGCTGGCAAAAAATCCGCAGTCATTGTTTGTTGGAGCACTTATTTTAAGAAAAGCCTGTTTCCATGCTGTTTTGTAGAATTAGGGCTGTCAAACGAATAAAAATTTTAATCGCAATTAATCACATAATGTCAATAGTTAACTCAAGATTAATCGCAAGTTAATCGCATATTTTATCCTTTTATTTCTGAAAGTGTAAAAGCCTATTTGGGCATTTTAATATGCAATTTTGCAGTAAATGACACTAATAAAAAACATGCTTGTCCAACAAATACTGTTATTTTTTATTTTTCAAGCACTTTTCAGAATTGGAATGAAAACATCCTGGTGCCATAAAATGTTAAACTCTGGCCAATAATGGATACAAACTATATGTACAGGTGGACACAATAGACACTTATACATATGTCTGTTGTCTGTGAAACCCTTCTGGATTTTTACTTACACAGGATAGATTAGATATATGCTGTTGTATTCTGTTTTACTTCTGCTCCGCTTCTCTTACTGTCGCAGGAACCAGGAAGTAAATAGAGGTTGCACTCTGAACTGAAGTCGTTCCGAACCGTACCGAACCGGAGAAAAACGTGACTAAGACATTGTTGATGGAGAGAGCCACCATTACACTGCTCCCTCGAAGCTGCCCACATGTGCAATCGTGCACTGCATCCGGATTTGGGGCGCACAGCAAATCTATGCTGCGCGGAAAATAAAATCCAAGCTCAACTGTAAACAAAATACTAATAAACCAAGTTATTTTGTACCATTCTTCAATTCTGCTGAGATGGCCCCACTCTGTATGCGCCAGGTGCTGATCGGAGCGCACCACTTATTGGTGGGTGGGGCAGACGGCTTTCTAGTTATGCAGGTTTCTGTGTGCACTGCAAAAAGAGAATATAAAGAAAGTTGAAAAAATTTGAAATGAGTGTATTTGTCCTTGATTTGTAAATAAGATTATCTGCCAATGGAATTAGTAATTTGACCCCTAAAATAAGATAATTAGATATACTGCACTTGAAATAAGATGATGGAGATGAGTTGTTTCTATATTAAGTGCAAAAATCGTATTCCATTGGCAGATAATCTTATTTACCTGCTCAAATCAAGGGCAAATACACTCATTTCAAGAAAGCTTTACTTACTTTTAGTTCCCTTTTTCTAGTGTGCGTCTTTGTTTCTCCTGCTGTATGGCAGCTGTTTGTGTAGCTGTGTTTTTGGGATCTGCTTATGTGAAATCGTAAGTGCCGCTCTTCAACCAATTTGTGCTTTGGCGCTCCATAAATTAGGTTAGTTTTTGAGCGCTACACCTGCTGTTTGCTTCTGGAGCGCTCTTGCTCCTGTGGCATTATCAGCTGCAGTTGAAGTCCTTTGCAGCATGCGGCTTCTGCTGGTTTCTGACCAACCTCTGTTTTTGAAAAGCAACTTTGTTTACACTTTTCTATATGAGCACATGCCTGAGGACTACAGATGTCTTGTACTTGTATAGTGCTTTATCAAGTCCGACGACCCCAAAGCGCTTCACACTACAGTCATTCACGCATACTTCACAACCTGATGGTGGTGAGCTATGTCAGTAGCCACAGCTGCCCTGGAGCAGACTAACAGAAGTGAGGCTGCACAACACCACATGCTTGTGCTAAATCTCACTGCAGAAAATGTTAATAATTTAATGGCAATAAAATTTGAACTGTGAAAGATGTAGATGTCTCTCAGTCCTTCCTTAGCAGGACTGAAATGCAGCGTACTATACAGCTCTTAAAAAAAAAAAAAAATCAAAGATTTTTGTCTTTTTCATGTAATCGGGCTAAATCAATTGTATTAAAACTAAGTCATCTAAAATAAATTATTGCTGTAATTTGATTCTTTTAGTAAGCCGTGTAAGTCTCTGGACAGGCGTAATGTAGCCTCAGTATGCACGTGCGATGTTGCTCACAGAGGTCAAGTGAATGCTTAGGGAGATTGTGTGTATGCTCAGACACATAACAAATTAAGGGGAACATTATCCCATGTGACAAATGAGAAGGATTTAAGTTGATTTTGAATATCTTGCTTATTGCTCCCTTAACTGCAAGGTAATCTACTCATTTTCCGGCAATGTCCATTCCCATATACTAGGTTCTTAACACACAGCTCAATAAAATATTTCAATAAACAGTATACTTACCCATGATAGGAGCTCAGAAGTACAAAAAACAGATAAGAAAGTGAAACATTGATCTTCTTTGACTTTGTTCGAGCAGGTACTGCAGCTTTGTGTTTACTGCCTGACTTGTTTATGCTGGTGGAATTTCCAGTACATACTCGCACAGTACACTCAATCTCACGAGGGAACCTCTACACAGCCACTGTGTGAGGGGGAAAAAAACTGTATGAAGCCTGGAGGTTCGGATGCAATGGGGTGTGTTTTACCCTTTATGTGGGTTAATACACCCAACAACAAAACATTTTCACTTATCCATGTGTAGCTTCGGCATCCTTGAGCTTGGACTACAAAATCCTTGCAAGGAATAGGTATGGCAGATTTGCAAAATTGTTTATTCGGAAATCCGTGACCTTGTTTATCAGATCTGCAGCAATTACTGTGATGTTATTGTTAAAGAATAGAGAATCTAGAACACTGAACGTATTGAAAATATGACCAAAACGGAATACAAAGATATCTACACAGCACTTGGAGAGACTATATTGAACTTTGCTGCCCTCCTAGAGACTCCAAGTACACAACAAAATGTATTTAAGGGCTACAAAAGTGGATTTTGCATGACATGTCCCCCTTTAAGATAGAGCAATAATGTACAGTGTATGGCATCTCGGAGTTTAAGCACACATGCCTCAAAATGCACAGCAGCAATTTGGAACCTGCATTTAACCGAGCCTGTTTTTAGGTTCTGGGAGGAAACTAGAGTAGCCAGAGAGCTCCTGTGTATGCTCAGAGAGAACACTCCCTATAGAAACACCCTATAGAAAGGCTGCACCCCAGCCAGGAAGGCATTAGCACACATCCCTACCTTTACAAAGACTGACTTTAAAGATTAATGAAATATACTTTTTATAAGTCTAAGTCTAATAAACTGTTTCTGTCTAAGAGAAAGATACATTTTTGTTGACTAATTAATACTCTTATAACATGGTGCCAGAATTATGCAATTGTATGTATAATAATAGTTAGTATGAAGGCCAAACATCAAGAGAGTTGTAATTAAATTGACTTAAGTGCTTTGACATAATTCAAGGTGAAGGCTTAGACATAAAATGTTTTTTTTGGGCCAAAGCTCATCAAGTTATGCTACTGTGACAAGGTCTAGAGGAAAGCAGTTTCATCACAGTCCTGCTCAAATTAGTTGACAAGTTTCCCAAGGTTTGTTTACTTAATGTCTGGGTATGATTAAACTAAAAGAGCAGACTGGAGTTATGCGTGACCGGTATTGTTTTAAAGGCTGAACTGGGTAACACTTTTATTACAAGCAAGTGTATGCAAGCATTCAGGTTTGTGGTTGCGTGCTTGTGTTCACAAAGCGTGAACTAGCCAGTTGAGGATCAGTGTGCTAATATCAAAACAGAGAGCGGTCCATAAAGAAAAGAAAAGAAAAAACCTCTCTTGGTCAGACTCTGGTCATCCATAGGCATTCTTACAGCTAAAAAAATAAACAGGTTTTGCATGATTTGTGTGTGTGTGTGTGTGTGTGTGTGGGGGGGGGGGGTTCTTTTGCTGATTGTGTAAGAATGTGAGTGTATCTAAACTTGCAGTCTTTCTAGATTCTTGTCATACTATATTGGTCATTATTAGTCTTTGGCTGCTGTGAATATTCAACCAAGCGTTAAACCACTAAATCTCTACTTTGTGCAGCAGGATTGCAAAATCTAGTACCAACACCCTCTCTTGCTCTGACATAGAAGGGGGTCATTGCACAACCTCTCCATAAATCAAGGGGTCCTGGAGTGAAAAAGTTTGAAGACCCCTATTAAAAAGGATTCCATAGTTTTCTTAGGTGGTACAACTTAGATGTTTACAAAGATAAACTACATATTGGTCGTGACAAGGTACAGTAACATATTTTGGAATGCATGTGCACGTAATGCTATATTTCATTTGTAGGTTTGAAACTAAGATAAAAAAACACTTTTTTTTTTTAATGGTCCTGTAAGACTTTATCATTTCTTGACCTGGATAGATCAAAAGTAGAAAATAAATTGTGAAAAATAAAGATTACCAAAGCTTTATTTGATAAGTATATGGTATCCAGTGTGAAAAACTTTCAGTAAAAGAGATAACTAAACTATTTGAGGTGAAAATTTCACGTCTTTCAGCAGAACAGTGTGCCAAAGTCAAACTCTGAGAAGTGGTCTTTAGCTTTGAAAATTCTGAAATTCCAGCATCGGCCGAAACTGAGTCAAGGAGAAGGAAAAGACAAATCTGTCAGAAAAGAAAAAGAGATTTATTTTTCAGGATTTTTGGTCTTTGCTCACGGACAGGATTTTTTTTTTCTTGCACTAAAACATCAAAAGGTATTTCAAGAATGGCTTAGGTTCTCCTCGCAGCAGTGATTTCCTCTGTGTACTGCGGTTTTTCTTCCATGGCACCATAATGCATGTGAAGAAATGTAACGAAGATGCAGAGAAATTCCATGCATAGATATTTGTCTTTGTATTGGCTTCTGATCGACAGATAACCTTTCCAGGATTCACCCCGCATTTAAGGCTGCATGATATTTCAAATAAGATTTTAATACTTTCTCCAAATTAAAAACTATGACAATCTTTGTTAATTGCTAATCTTTGTCTTGTTCGGTCATCCTTGCACTGTGTAACTGAAATTGAATGAGACAGAATTAATTTGCCTTTAAATGAAAAAAAATACAAAGTTCATAATTTATCGTTACAACTTATGCCTCGTAGAAGTAACATGTCATTTCTGTTAGGATACCTGGTATGTGACTGAAAACAATCATATTGTTGCCTGCAGCAACAGGTGCAGGCTTGGTGGGTGTTCTTTTCCACATGCCAGCAATAGCACAATGCAAGGTATTGATTGTGCCATGACTTTTGGGGTTTTCTGTTATGTTTTATGCTTCAGTTAAAGTCTGGCACTGTGCCTATAGAAGTTCGCTGTTGTCTGTAAGCCAGTACCCAGTGCAATTATGCAACGCATTAAAACTTAACCCAGCAAGACACGTGATAATTCAATCAGCACCAAATTTGCAAAAAGTGATGATGGATAAATGAGAAACAAACAAGGGACAAGTGGCTCTTGATGTTCACCAAACAGCACAATTTTGGCTGTAGTTTTTGCAATGAATAATACATCATCTCTATATGCACCGGCATGCCCGGATGCACAAATCCAAACGTGTCGTCTCTAAGCTAGTGATCCATTCTGCCAGGTGTGTCCCTTTGGTTAGGGAATTGGATTGTTCTCAAAGTCATTTACACACTGATATGATCAGGAACACTTCATTGGAAATATTTATACTACAGCCTACATTATTTGAATAATCCCTTCCTATTATTACAAGTTCTTTCTCACCTTTTGAAATTAAAAAGATTCAGTTTTTAATTTATCAATAAATGGTAAGATTCTCATTTCCTATTTTTAGCAAGTAAGGTTCAACTTAATTATAGTTTACATTTGAATCTGAATGAATCCAAATAGCCCTTCTGAAAAGCTCATGCTCATAAGCTGATGCTATGTCAGCTTGCGTAACGTTTGTGATAGCAATTCCTTCAGTGATTATCTTTTCTTGTCATCAAAGATTAGGAGAAAACTATACACTCCGCTTTTGAACTTGACCTTGAACATCACACGTTACATCTCAGCAAATCACAGGAAAACCGATTATTAGAACAGTCTGTTAATTTCTTTGTTTGGCAAACACACTTTCTTTGGCATTAATCCATCAATCCGCTTAGCTTAGTTTTGTGTTGTGTAAATGGAGAAGGAATGAACAAATTTCATTAGTTTATACCATCTTTGGATAAACAAGCTGACAATCACTTCCATCATGAAATTATTTGTTCTTGTTTTACTGACAACACAATCTATGTCCATTCCTGCCTACTAGCTCATTCAAATTAGAAACGTCCTGAAACATCCAGACAAGAGAAGCTCCCAGCATAACAAATGTTGAGGTTGGATAACAAATACGACAGTCAGCTGCTGCACATTAAAACATGTGTAAACGTAGCAGCAGGTGTTATCATGGCAAAATTGTGCCACAATGGTACAGCATGCACCCTGAAAGGATATAGGCTCTCTATATTGTGGGGCTGCATGGAGGTGCAAGACACCACCTTTGCAGTGACTGACTGGGTGGTAGTCTCAAATGCATGCTGTTTGGGATTCCAGGGTCATTTTTAAAGTGGGATCTTCATAACCAATGCTGGGTTTGCAACCTAGGTACAAAGTCTTGGTTGTTTCTATTGTAGGTAGTATTGCACATCTTGTCTCTGATGTTTTTGGTGGTTGTTGGTGTTTATGGACAGGATCTCAATGCGTAGTTGTAGAAAGAATGATGTCTGGTTTGTGAATCACAGGATTCTCTTCTTGTGTTCTAAAATTATGTTTTTTTTTGTGTGTTTTTGAACCATGACTTCCAGTGTATCCTGCATCAGTAGGCCAACAAGTTTGTAGTGGTAATGGAAAATGTGAAATTCTCCCTCTGGGTCATTGGTGGGTCTTTGCTTTAGGTGGAGCAGTTCAAGCATCATGGTGACTTGTTCATGAAAGGATGGAGTGCAAGATGAACAGAAGGGATTTTGACTGCATGAATTTGTGTGTTAGCACTGTTGCAGTAAATGACAAATGTGGTGAAGTAATATATATAGCGCTATCATAGCCATACCACAGTGATGAAGAAGCTATGAATTTACACATCCATTTAGACATAGACATGTGGAATGAAACTGCTGTGGAATCTGGTTGTTCAGCACTTTAAGCTGCTGAAACTCTTGCCAGAGGGCAGCAGAGTGAACAGTCCATAATGGGGGTGGGAAGGATGTTTTTATGGTTGTCCGAGCCCTGGTCAGGAAGCATCTGCAAGTGGTGTCATGCATGGAGGGAAGCGCTGTCCTGATGATTCTCTCCGCTGTCTTCACCACTCTCTCAACAGATTTCCAGTCTCTGAGGCATTGCAGGCCCCAAACCATTTGTGTTTCAACCTTCACCTAAAGAAACAAGATATTGATGAAACCCAAAATAATGTGATCCTGCAAAGAAGAAGCTTAAATTAGTATTTGGCTGGGCTCAGTCTTAAGGCATCATGCACGCTGCAGGCAAATGTGGCCCAAATCTAAATATTTTGGGTTTTAAGTGACCAGGTCAGACTTTTTAGAATGTTCAAAACTGGTATATATCAAAAAATTCTTCCAAGTTAGGCTTGAGCCACTTCCAAATGTGGTACTGAATCCCACTCGTATCCAATCTTTTTAAATGTGGCTTCAGTGTGAACAACCAACGACTTTCACATCAATTTCAACTGACATTTGTCACAACTTTGTACCTGCAAAAAGTGATAGCAGATGGCAAGATTGACGACAGCTGCAACGGTACTGCAAAGTGGAAGGACAGCGAAATGTTAGTTGTCATAAGGAATACCTTATTAGTGATTGCTTGGAAAATGTTTCAGAAAGGTTTATTGTCAGGAACAGATGTGACTTTCCTTATGGATACAATGACTAATACAAAGTAGCTTTTTAGAAACTAGATTACATTAAAAGTCAAAGTTTTTACTGCAGCTCTAAAAGTTTTGAAACAAATTTATGCTGCAATGTATGTTCAGTTTCAGTAAGAGACTGTTTTCAGGGAGTCAATCTGAGGATAAAACCATCAAAGCAAGAACATGAATTAACAGGAAAACCAAGGGACAGATGAAGAAAGCATGCAAGTGAGCTTAGGTCTATTCAGTTTATTACTTTGGTGGCTGAATTGAAAATGAACAGTCTGGAGACAGAGGTATTACACAAGTTGGGGGCATAATTTCAATGATTAAAAAAAATCATCAGGGTTAAACAAAACTGACTGCTCAGGTCCAGTAAACAGGAAGGGATCTGTAGATAAAACAGGGTTGTAGAGCCTGTATATGAATAACAACTTATCAATTTGCTCTTAGCATACCGTTCACAAATTATTCAGAATAAATCAATCACAGCTGAGCCCTCATACATACAAAAGAAAAACACACTATAACTACAAGGTTTTTTACTATTTTTAAAGTCTGAAGTGATGGCAAATCAGTAGCAGTAACAACAATAAAAATATATCATAAATCATTTATAAATTACTGGGTAAAGTTTCAAATCACTCCAAATTCCTGTCTGTGAAAAAAAGAAGAAAAAAAAACTTTCAGGCAATTTACTTAAGAGGGCTTGATTAATCTGTCTTCAAGCTTTCATATCTTTCAGATCTTTCAGTTTTGCTTTTAACTTTAGTTAATTTTTGATTCTTTTACTGTTATATTCTCATGAATCACTAAAACGGCACATTGTACTGTGTAGTTAATGAGGATGGGGGTCAAATGGAGAACAAAAACAGAGTCAAAGATTGAACTTTCTAAAGCTGATTAAAAGTATCTGGAATTTAAAAGGAGTGGGACAACATTCAGTAAAAATCTAACAATCTGACACCAAATCTGATCATTTGCTATAGTTTTCATCTTATTGTTGCCTGTGTGCCAACCTTTTTATTTCCCCTTTTTTCAGATCCAGCTAAAGAACTGGAACAGATTGTTCATTAAATATAACCTGATGTCTAGGTTGCCTGTTATGTGTATATAATTGTTCACCTCATGAGTCTACAAACTTTTCATTCGTTTGAATGATTCATAGATCAAAGTTAAGTGACTTAGTAAGTAGGAACATTCTTCTAAAACACATACTGGATTTAAATGAATAAAGAGAAAAAAGAAAAAGTTGACAGAAAAACCTATTTTGAAGGATTCCTTTGAAAAGCCTTTATAATTAAACATTTTTTCTTGACCACTTTAAAGATAAAAAAAAGTCTGTCTTCTTGAAAACAAAATATAATGAACTAAATAATGAGTCAAGGCACTGGCAGAATAATATTGCTACTTTATAAATGACTTTGTGGAAGGTATTTTTATAAATAAAATTACTATTGTTATTTTTATGGTTGTGAAATGCCTCAATAAGCAGACACAGTGTGGAACATGTCGAGATATGACTGACTGTCTTCTTTTTTCTCCTACCATGACTCTCGTTACAGTGCTCTTTGGTCAGTTTGTGGTGTTCCAGACTTTGCCCACAGATGTGGTCGAAATCTATGATGGGCCTTCAACAGATTCAGCTCTACTCACTTCCATTTATGGATCTCACTCAGGTAGCCACATCACTTCAGGGTGGATATTTCAAGTTATTTAAGATTGTATGTTGTGCCTTCACTGGAATTTTATCATGTTCCAGAGGTCAACCAAAACTTTGTTTAAAAGAAAACCAAGTACTAATCTTGTCTTCTAAATGTCAATCTGGTAAAAAAAAATGTTTTCTAAAAAGTAAGGTGTTTGCGTACATCCTTTCCTCTATATTGTTGAATATGCATTAGAACTTATTTATGTACTCTAAAATAAAAAACAAAAAAAAACAAATAGGATGATGTCGCTATATATTGTCTTTCTTGTATGTTACTAGTGAAACTGTAGCATGAAAAAAGTTATAAATCTTTGTTTAGAAGTAATGTTGTGTATATTAGTCCTCCCCTTTGAAACAAGTATAGTTGGGGTATTATTTATGTATATTTTTTTCTGACATTATTGTTAAGCAACACAAATGAATACCTAACAGTAATAAACAGATAATTGCATCTTTTGCCATAACCGCAAAATTGAGATCACATTGAAAACAGCATATTAACATAACATTTCCAAATAAAGGTTTCCTTTGTTTCTTGACAGAAAGCTAAGAATGCAAGGGGCATTTTACAATCTTGATAAAGGAGCAATAAGCAAAATGGACTATTGTATGACATCACAAACCATCTCTCTGTGTTGTTCTCCTGTCTCTTGTTTACAAGCCAGGCTGGACGCACGTGCGTGTACGTCCATGTGAACAGCTGTCACTCAGGGCTTAGCCCCTCCCTCCCATAAAATGCCACCATGAGAGCAGTTTAGTGTAGGAGCAAAATGGCGGAGAGCACGTCCAGCGGATCAAAACATTCGCCTTCTAACAGCATTATAGAGTTATGAGTTACTAACTTCTTCACTAGACATGTTCCTCCAAAATGTGATGCGGTTTTGGTGTGTGTTCATCCTTTGCAAATATGCGCATAGAAGGTGACGGGCGAGAAGAGGATTGGAAAGGAGGGGCCGGGTTGCAGCTCGAGTGGGATTAGAGAGAGTCGTGGTTTGTCACACATTTTGTTTTGCAATCAACAGCGATCAACAGCGCATGTAGTGGTGAAATTCAGCTTATTGCGCCTTTTAAGTTGTTTGTGTAACTTTGTTTCCCCCAAATTTTACATCCGTCCTGATCACGTCTCCTTTGCATTTCTGATTTAGGGGAGACGCTCCCTTTAAGTTCGGGAAACAAGATGACACTGAAGTTTTCTGCAAACGGAACAGACACAGCCAAAGGATTTCATTTTGTTTACCAAGGTAAGGTTTTTCTTTTTCTTATTTTTACTTACCTAAAGCAATGAGTGCTTTTGGAATGAGTGCATATATTACAGAACGGCGGCAGCAGAGTGCTAATGGATCAGACTGGGCATGACTTAGCAGAGCAGAATGATGTCCAGTGAAATAGCTTGTCTTGGCACAGAGGATGAGGCTGACTAATAATGTGTGAGAAGATTCACAAGGGCTTTCTGTATACTTCTTCCTTTTTTGTTTTGCCATCTCCTCTTCTCCCTGTTGCCTTTCTGTCTAATATACCCACCACTCTTTGCCTTTCTTCTTTTGATTTGTGCTACCTCCCTTTTATCCATAGCTGTACCTCGGACAAGCGCCACTCAGTGTAGCTCAGTCCCTGAGCCCCGATTTGGGAAACGGATAGGGAATGACTTTGGCATCGGCATGGTGGTGCTCTTTGAATGCAATCCAGGCTACACGCTGCACGGCTCCAATGCCATCAGGTGCGAGGCCGTGCCCAATGCCCTGGCCCAGTGGAATGGCACTGTTCCCACATGTGTTGGTAAGAACCCTCATTTCCCAGCCCTCGCTGTACTCCCTGCATGCGCTCAGACATACAAACACAGTGATAAAGAGGAAATAGGTGCACAAACTTTTGACTGTCAATATTTTCCACAGTGGCTTTGATCTATTATAAGGTAGCCCATGTTTATGTTAGAAAAGACAAAAAGAAAGATGGTAGTCCAAATAGGCAAAGTACACAATAATTCTTGGTGCTGTCTATCTATAATTTACAATGTTGTTTGTTTGATGCATAACTGGATTCTTTGGGATCATTCAGCTGAATCACTCCTAAAAATGTTGGTATGCTTAGACAGTGTTCTGCTCAGAGCTTGTTGATACTTAAATCAAACACCAGGAAATAGTAAAAAAAGAGGTAAATATTAGAGATGCCAAGGGAAATAGGTTCGTTGAGTTAGGCGGCGAGAAAGTGAGAAAATGAGCAGTGGCATCTATGGCTTGATAAGTTAAGTGGGGCACAAAACTTACCACCTATTGGTAGCAATTAATTTTTTGTCATGCATACAACCTGGCTTTGATCAATGTTAAATTAAACAGATAAATTAGCATAAACCAACATACTAGAAAATCCATTTTATATAAGCTAAATGTAATTTAATTTGTATACATAACATTACAAATAAAGGCTCACTCATATTGTTCATTTATTGAACAGAAAATGTTCACATCAATCCTTCAATGAGCTAGCAAGGACAACCAACACTAGATTAATATTTGCTTTGAGTTTAATATACTATGTTTTATTTTGTTTAAATTTTCCTGCATTTTATTCCAACGTTTTTTTTACTTGCTTTTATTCTGTTTTTCTTTTCCAATGTTTTAATCATGTAAAGCACTTTGCATTATCCTTGTACTGAAATGTGCTATAAAAATAAATTTGTCTTGCCTAGATGGTCGCACATTATCCGGCAAAATGTAAACGTAACGTGTGCAATTAGAGTATTTTGATTGGACGATCTGGGCTTGGGGCTAGAGGATTTGTGCCCCACGGCTGTCTACTGAGAACGTCAGGGCAGAATTTATTTCTCACGGGGTGTCCGACTACTGTATTGTGATTGGACAGGATTTAGATGGGAGTGTTTAGGTTGGAATAGCAGAAATGTGTTGCGTATCTGTTGAACTGCAGTCCCACAGTTCAGTTCAACTCTGGTGGTATAAGCGGTCGAACTTGCCAATTCCGCTCACTTGCAGCGTTTCCTCTATAAATGATCCTAGCGGGGCAGTCCCACACCAGTAGCACCATAAGCTCCAGGTGTTCGCAGTGAAATAGTGCCAGAACACCCCGTAAGCTATTATGTGTCTGCTGCTCAACTTTTAGCTCTCTGCCTGCTCCATGCACGGCTCTCTGTGTCCCCCTTTTTCATGTTTTTCCACCCCGACTACAAGAAAAAAACTCTGTCATCATGGCATATATAACAAGCTTTAGATGGAATATGGTATAACATCACAAACCATCGCTCTACGTTGTTCTGTCTCCTGTTTACAAAGCCGGGCCGGATGCGCCTGCATGGACATGCATGTGAACAACTGCCACTAAGGGTCTAGCCCCCCCCCTGCCCATAAAATGCAACCGCCAAAGCAGTGTGGCATTGCATCAAAATGGCATAGAGCACGCCCAGCGGATTGAAATGTTCTCTTGCTAACAGCATTATAAAGTTATGAGTTACTTACTTCTTCATCAGACATGCTCCTACGAAAGGTGATGCTATTTTGCTGTGCATTTATCCATTGCAAATATGCACATACGAAGTGACAGGTGAGAAGGGAACGGGGGTGGAGCGTCGTGGCTCGTCACGCATCTTGTCAATCAAAACACAAAAGTGTGACCTCATCAGAGGCTCCTATTACACTCCACCTTCCATGATTAGCTTGAAACATCTCTGCCAGTGCCAAAGGAGGCCATGTCCCACCCCATACCTATATAGGACTGCCACTGCACAAATCATTCTTAAACCACTTCTCGCAAGGAGCAGAAGTTCCAACTGGTTTTCACTCATCTTCACTCTTTTCAGTTGTATAGCAATACTATGACAATAGCAATACAGTCAAAAGTAGCAATTCTTCAAACAAGCTGATTGTCTCACTGTGGTAGCTACCAAACAGTAAGCTGCAATGCTCCCCGATACCTAGCCATAACGGGTTGGGCTGTCTACCAGCTTTACCATAGCTTCACAGGAAACATTCCTGCAAATAGCATGGATGCCATGAAGGCAGACTCTAAAGCAAACTAAAACCCACCAGTTTAAGCATGATCATTTGGAAATAAAATGTCATGTTGGGATACTCACCAAATGTGTGTGATGTGCCTTGCTTAAAGCCTGGACAAGCAGCCCTTGAGTCATCAGAGGGGTTCTCCCCTTGTAGATGGCTCTCCCTGAAGGTGCTCCGTCACTGTCCTGCCTGTTGGGGTAGTCACCAAAGTAATTGTGGCTCAAGCACCAACGCTGGTCTGAGGTCCTGAGCTTCTGATCACAGACAAAGACGAAGACTATGAACGACCTCTGGCACTGACAGGTCGAACTGCAGGGATCATCCAGGCTGCTGACTCTCTTCATCCACCTTGGGTATGGACCTGCACAACTTGTGTAAGCATGCCACAAAAAATTAACATCTAGTAGCTCGAGGTACATGCTGAAGCAAGGGACTGGACAGCCACAAAATCCACCAAAGCCCTGAGGAAAAAAAAACACTGGTGGCAGCACACCTTTTCCTGAATGCTCCAATGACCTCAAGTAGGTCTGCAACATCTGTCCCATCCATGGCGGGACCTATCAAGGTTAACGGAGAATCCTTAAAAGGCGGCTGCTCTATCAGATTGGGCAATGAATTACTCTCCCATGCTGATGGCATATCAAGTTGAGTTGGAGAAGATTACTGCATCACCAGATGCTGCACTGTGGGATGAAATTGGCATCATTACCGATCACTGTCCCCATCTCCATAAAGAACAGCTGGCAGTTCAGTTGACACTGAAACTTGCTTTTATATCTTCCTGCCTGGATTACTGTAATGGACTCTGTTGGAGTGAATCAGTCTTTCTTGTCTGCAGCTGGTTCAAAACGCTGCTGTGTGTCTTAACAGCTACTCCAAAAAAAATGAGCATATTACCCGTACTCTGGCCTCACTCAATTGGCTCCCAGTATATTTTAGAGTTAATTTTAAAATTCTTATTTTTGATTTTAAGGGTCCACCGTACCTCTCTGAGCTTTTTCATCCCTACCCTAGTTAGCAGAACTGCATCTCCTCGGGGTACTGAGGTCTAAGAGGAAGCTCAGTGGGAGCAGGGTCTTTTCTAGTGTTGGTCCTCAATGATTGGAATATCCTACCCCTGCACATAGGACAGGCTCCTTCAATGCCCACCTTTAAAACTCGCTTTAAAATCTAACATTATTCTTTGGCTTTTACCGCTAGTGAGACTCACTTTTCATTTTAAATTTGTTTTATTGTTTCTTTGAAGTGTTTTTATGCATTATCTTTTTATTTTAGTTTTTTAATGGATGTGCTTTAGTTTGTAGCGATGTACAGCACTTTGTTTCAGCCGTTGGCTGTGCTTTATATATAAGGATATGATACGGTATATAGTATGAAACATTTCCTATCTTTTCTGAGGGGTCGTTGTGTGGTTCGTGACAGAAAACACAACTGTGGTGGCATACATAAAACTGGCAGATTGGTCTAAGATCTTAATATTTGTACATTGTAGCTCACAAGCTAGTCACTTGGAGTAGTAGTCAGTTTTTTGTCACGAAAGGGTTACATATAAATGTCCAAGAAGGGTTGGTTAGGGTAGTAATAGTAATAGTAATAGTAATATCATCTTTATTGTCATTGAAACATACATTACAACGAAATTTGTTCTCTGCTTTTAACCCATCACCCTTGGGGAGCAGTGGGCTGCCATGTGCTGCGCCCGGGGATCAAGGGTCTTGCTCAGGGACCCAGAGTGCAGGCGCTGGGGATCGAACCGGGTACTTGCATCCTTCTCTGAGTGCAAGCGCGCTGCTCTAACCACTAGGCCACCACTCCCCCGCTCTATGTAGTAGACCTTCTCTCCAAGAAAAACCCTCTGTAAGAAAAACAGACTCTGACCCCGAGGTAGTCAGGATCTGTTACAGGCAGGTCTCAGTAGACGTTTTTGCTTCTCAAAGAAAATACACAGTGTCCACTGTTAATTTCCTTTCACAACCAAACCATCCAAATACTTGATTTCATGTCTGGCGGTCCTTAGAGGGAGCTTCTCTGTAGTCAGTAGGTGAGGAAAAAAATCTGTACGGATCCAAACGTTGGGCCGGACAGATCAGATGGTTTGGTCTGTTTCACCCTCAAAGGACGGCAGCCTCCAGAGGGTCTGGGTCTCCACTCTTCTAGAGGGCCCTCTTACACGGGGTATTCATTAAGGAGATCTGCAGTGCTGCATGCTGGGCTTCTTCCCAAATCTTTGCTTAGTTTTATAGGCTTGATGTCACAGCTCAACCACTGGCTCGTTCAGTGCTCAGCTTGGCATTAGTGACACCAAATAGCTATCAGTGAAAGGTCTTGTACAAGGTTGGTCTTTGGTGCAGTGTCTGCATCACAATCTGGGTGTTAGGAGTTTCCCATTGTGACACATGAAGCAAATTCTCTCTGAGCAGCACGACTGAGTGTCTCACCAAGCCACCCATCTTTCTCATTCTTAGCGATGAAGAGGGGGCCACATTTTGAGTGATCTACCTGCGCAGTGCCAGTCTATTGTATAGGTAGAGGATGAACACTCACTCATGCTACTGAATAAAACAGGGCTATGAAAGTAACGTAAAGTTCTAAAACAATAAAAAACAGTGTTACAGACTGTCACGCACACCCAAGGTGTGACATCACCTGACATGTTGATTTGAATAATAATAATAAATGACCAGTCACAGCAAAAATATTTTCCAAGCTGCTGTTATATCTTCTCCAGATAGAATTCTTATATGAAATTGATTTGGCTACATCAAAGTTTCCATTAAAAATGACATAAATGGAGATTAGAAATCAGCCAGAAAAGTTTCAATACATTTCAAGTTATTGGCGAGCTCCTATCTTACTGCTATATATGTAAAGACAATTCGTATTTTTCCAATATTTTGACCTCTCTCCCATTATGCTTTAAGAGCACATGCAGGACAAACCACGTATCTGATCAATAAAAGGCTGTTAGTATATTCTGAAGATGACAGTAGTTTCTGAAACAGTGTTGGAAGGGGAGACCAAATTGAAGAAATTAATATTGATTCAGTTATCTGCAGTTTCAACATTTAGATGTCTATAGTCAAAGCACCAAATCTATAAGTGACAGGCTGTTTTGATGCCATAAAGAAAGGCCACAAAAGCAATTTCAGCAAAACCAGCATCAGGGTGTTATGTTTGGGTAAAGCTTGCTTCATATAAGAATTTACTGTTGAAGTCTGACCAGGTTTTCTTTTGTATGAGGTTTGCATGTCCTCCATCTACTTGCGCAAGTGTTTTCTAACATTTCCAGAACATGCATGTTAGCATGAGTATGCATACTTGGTTTGCTTCATTTCTTTATGTGTCAGCTCTGATATACTGGACTGATGATTAAGACAGGGTTTGGGGCTCTGAATCATTCTGAATCAGAATAGACAAAACAAACTTGTTTATGGGCATGATTCATACATCATGGCCTATAGTTAAATGCAGTGGTGGAACTTTGACACACAGTTGTAGTTTGAATGTTGCTGACCGGCTCCTCACTTTTCAAATTCTATCAGCAGTTATTTGCTAGTGTTACGGGTAGGTCAGTTTATACAACATCAACCCCCTCAGTAGGTCTGTGCTGTTACAAAGAGCCAGGTCAATCATGGATGCAAAAAACACATTTGTTTCAGAGACCTTACTCAACCCCAAATATATTTTTTTTGCTTATAAACTGTTAACATGGTTGTCTCATAGTGTTGTCCGTGTTACACCTCTGTAAAAGGGGAATAAAGAAGAACAGACACAAACACTGTGTTGCTTATATTGCTTGCAGTGCTGTAATGTTGTTTCAAGAACAATTTTCAGCATTACATAACCACATAAAAAAGGAATACAATTACCAAATAAACATGGAATCACATCACACAGCATATTAGCTGCTCAAGATATCTTTGTGGCAACACACATCAAGACTTGTTAACATATCTTCAGCATGAGCAGGAGACTACAAAACTCAAGCACCATTTACAGTTGTGGTCAAAAGTGTACATACACTTTAATCATAAATCAAAAATCATAATGTTATGGCTGTCTTGAGTCTTCAATAAGTTCTACAACTCTTATTTTTCTGTGATAGAGTGATCGGAACACATACATGTTTGTCACAAAAAACAGTCATTAAGTTTGGTTCTTTCATAAATTTATTATGGGTCTGCTGAAAATGTCACCAAATCTGCTGGGTCAAAAATATACATACAGCAACATTAGTATTTGGTTACATGTCCCTTGGCCATTTTCACGGCAACTAGGCGCTTTTGGTAGCCATCCACAAGGTCCTGGCAAGCTTCAGGACGAATGTTTGACCACTCTTCTTGACAGAATTGGTGCAGTTCAGCTAAATGTGATGGTTTTCTTGCATGAACCTGTTTCTTTAGCACTGTCCACATGTTCTCAATGGGGTTTAAGTCAGGACTTTGGGAAGGCCATTCTAAAACCTTAATTCTAGCCTGGTTTAGCCATTCCTTTACCACTTTTGATGTGTGTTTTGGGTCATTGTCTTGTTGGAACACCCAACTGCGCCCAAGACCCAACCTTCGGGCTGATGGTTTTAAGTTTTCCTGCAGAATTTGGAGGTAATCCTCCTTCTTCATTATCCCATTTACTTTCTGCAAAGAACCAGTTCCACTGGCAGCAAAACATCCCCAGAGCATAATACTACCACCACCATGCTTGACAGTAGGCATGGTGTTCCTGGGATTAAAGGCCTCACCTTTTCTCCTCCAAACATATTGCTGGGTGTTGTGGCCAAACAGCTCAATTTTTGTTTCGTCTGACCAGAGAACTTTCCTCCAGAAGGTTTTATCTTTGTCCATGTGATCAGCAGCAAACTTCAGCCGAGTCATAAGGTGCCTTTTCTGGAGCAAGGGCTTCTTTCTTGCACGGCAGCCTCTCAGTCCATGCCGATGTAAAACACGCTTGACTGTGGAGACTGACACCTGTGTTCCATCAGCTTCCAAATCCTTGCAGACCTGCTTCTTGGTGATTCTTGGTTGACTCTTGACCATCCTGACCAATCTCCTCTCGGCAGCATGTGATAGCTTGCGTTTTCTTCCTGATCGTGGCAGTGACACAACTGTTCCATGCACTTTATACTTGCGTATAATTGTCTACACAGTTGCTCTTGGGACCTGTAGCTGCTTTGAAATGGCTCCAAGTGACTTCCCTGACTTGTTCAAGTCAATAATTCGCTTTTTCAGATCCACACTGAGTTCCTTTGACTTTCCCATTGTAGCTTTTGTAGCTGAGTCTAATCACTGGGTCAAATGAGCCCTATTTAAATGGGCTCATGAGAAGTCAACAGCTGTAGTCAATCAGAATCACTTAGAAGAAGTGAAGAGGCCATGACATGAAGCTAATTTGATTGACACAACTCGCTACATCACCAAAGTTGACAAATTTTGTTGCTGTATGTATATTTTTGACCCAGCAGATTTGGTGACATTTTCAGCAGACCCATAATAAATAAACCAAACTTTATGACTGTTTTTTGTGACAAACATGTATGTGTTCCGATCACTCTATCACAGAAAAATAAGAGTTGTAGAACTTATTGAAGACTCAAGACAGCCATAACATTATGATTTTTTTACAAGTGTATGTACACTTTTGACCACAACTGTATAAGCTGTGTGTTTACATGGTACATGGGGTGCCGTAAAGGGGGGGGGGGATAGGACAATGCCCAGGGGCCCCAAAAAAGAAATTTTACATATATTTATATGAGCTATTGGGATTATATAGATTTTTTGTCACAGGACCCAAGACTCCTGGCACCACCCCTGACATGCTACTTTATGAAAACATAAATCAGAATTACATATGTATCATACATATCTAACTAGACTTATACAATTATAGCTATTAACGGGACTATTTTATTCATATAAAACAATAAACCAATATTAAAATTAGGAAATACATCTTCCCTGAGTGCTGAACATTGCACATAAATATTGTGATTATTCGTGATGGGCACCATGGTTCTTTTGAGAGTACTGAATGACTAGAATCAGTACATTAAGAGCATTCATTCAAATGAGTCATCCACTGAATCGTTGAGTTCATATAACTGCATTTTTGTTTCCTTACATTATATTAGGCAATTACCATGACTTAGGTCACATTTAATACGCTATTCATAGAGCTTTAACTGCATTATGTATTTAAAATAGGCAATAAACATGGCTTTAGTGACACTAAGTGTGCTATTTATAAAACTTTAGTTTCTTTACAGTTAAAACAAGTAATACCAAATGAAACAGACTTTTAAGGCTCTCTTCTTACCTTATTTTGAAATTCTAGCAACCGGAAGTCAGTCAGCTCAGATGGAAAAAGGAAAATGTATGTCTCAAAATACAACTTTGGGATCAAAAAGTTATCACTGCCTGCTTTGTCTGGGCCATGAACAAAGAAACACAGTACTTCCTCATAAGAGAGGGGACCAATTTGCAGCCAATCACGGGGTGCACCACATTTCAAATCCAGTCCAGTCCACACCGGAAGATTTGGTCATTTCTTCTGTGATGCATTGCTCATTGGAAAAAGGTACATCAAAAATCTATTACTTCCGAAAAAATATATATTTCCAGATACCACAGAAAAATCTCAATTACATAAAACGGTGTATTATCAGCTGCACTTTCAGTAAGATTCTCATACTGCACAAATCAGAGTGGTTCGTTCGTTCACACCAGGCTGAGTTCACTGCCCTCAGCTTCATCGCTCTCTGAGTTCTCTGTTAAGATAATGGGGATTGTGACAAGTGTGTGTGCATGTGCACGTTTGTTTTCATGTTTGTTGACCCGTGATTGTTAGCTTGAAAAAACTGATATCATTCCCTGTGGCATGACACCATATCCCCTCCAAGAGAAAACTGTAGAATAGATCACTGAGTAGTGAGTGTTCAAATTCACTAGTGCGTTAGATCATGGAAGTTCCAGTACTGAACGGGACGTGCGTTGACTTTCCCTTCAACTGTACTGAGAAATGTACCAATCAGTTAATGAAGTGATTCCGTTCAGTTTGTTCACTCAAATGATTTAGTCTTTTGAATGAATCATTCAAGAACGATACATAACTAGTGGTTGTGCCTCCACAGCAACATCATATGTGCCACAAGGCACATCTAGCAAAGAAACTATGGTAAAAATAACTCTAAAACAAAGCTGCATTTACTCAAACTGCTAAGATTACTGCAAGCACTTCTTGCTTGTTTGCTAAACTCAGTAAACAAAAATATAACTATAAAACATAAGTCAGGGTTTTTACCTGTAAAGGGGAATAAAGAAAACACACACACACTGTGTTACTTCTGTTACTTCCAGCGTTGTAAGGGACGAGCAGGAGTGACAGGTTTCCCCTGCATCAACTCAGACATAAACAAACAAGACACGAGCAGTACATGAACCCTACCCCAAGAGAGACATGACTTATAGTGTCTACCCTCCCCCCATTTACATTTCCCACATACTACCATTGATCAAAGACTATCAATTTTAGCCAAATAATATTATTAAATATTATTTAAATATATTAAACAGTATTATTTTGTTTGATGCTTTTTATGTCGTCATTTCAAATGAAAAATTGTTACAACCACTAAATGTACATATCCTGCATGTTGAGATCCTGCTTTTGTGTCTAAAGTCATCAGTGTGGCGTCCTCCCAAGGTTCAACTGGTATCTTGTATATAATTTAGAATCAGTACTGCTATTGGGTCAAGAGTTTTTGTGTGTCAGTAGCGCTGCCACTGTGGGGTATAAAAGCTGCTCCGTCTAGTACGCCTCCACAGTGACTAGGAGTTTGAATAGTGAGTTTTGCGGTCCTTCTATCGATTTTCACATTATCAATTTGTTAGCTTAGCATTCATTTCGTTTATTTAGAATTTATTTAGCTTTCACTAGTAACCCAGACAGCCCTCACCCCCCACCCGTTTCCTGGTCCGCTGGGCACCACCTCCTCTCAGCACATTTTTCAAGTACGGGATAGGACAGAGTAAGGCTCTGGTAGGGGGGGGGTGAGTTACACTTTAAATTTTACCACTCACACATTCACACCCTGACGGTGCTGAGCTACATTGTAGCCACAGCTGCCCTGGGGCAGAATGAGAAAATTGGGGCTGCCATACAATTGGTACCACAATAACCCTCTGACCACCAACAGCAGGCAAAGTGCCTTGTCCAAGGACATGACTGAGACGGTCGGACCAGGGATAAAATAAAACATAAAGCCCCATAATTTATGGCAATGAGCTATTGACACCCCTGTATCAAGCAAAATTAATGTTTAAACAACGTGTTTCCATTCTAAAGACGTAAAGGTTTTAATTTCTGCATCAATGTTTTAATTATTCTTATTGGTAGCGGTAGTAGTTGTAATTGTTTTCATCATTTCACCACACCCTCACCAACACACTTGGAATGCCATCTGTATTAACTGATAACTGTCAGAAATAAATTACAGCCTGCAGCCTCAGCACACAATGCACATTGGATTTAGATAGGTGCATTTTAATCAGTAGAGAGAATACAGTATGTGTTTGAATTAGCTTTGTGCTATTTAAAGTTCAGAGCACTTTCTACCTGGATAAGGTGCTTATTGTTAAGATTTGCCATATTTGCATGCTAAAAGTAGATGCATAGATCATCATGCATCTTTTGATTGCTAAGCCGAGTGTGATGAGACACCCAATTACAATGCTGAGAGTCAAATAAAATATAACGAGCTGGTAACTAGTTAAACAGACAAACCAGACCATTTAGCAAAATGTTTACTAACTCAACAGCAGCATTAACCGCTAGGAAACTAGAAGCAGTTAGAGGACATGACTGCTCCTGTAGTTTCCCTCTGTATGTAGTTAGGATCAAACATCTTCAAAAACTCTTCTTTGTGCAGTTGCAAAATACAAAATACAGCTACATGTAACACATTTGGCTCTTAGGTGGTTTAAATATCCCTGCCTTCCACTGCCTTCTGCTGGCATTTGCTGTGATACATCTGAGACAATGCACTTGATGGATGATCAAATAGTTACGTTTTAAACTTAACTATTTTTAACCAACTGCAGTAATACAGTTCTTTCACTGTGTTAATCAGTTAAACCAGTGATCATTTCATCCTGGCTACGGAAGTTTTTTTTTTTATTTATTAAAAGAAAATTTAGAAAACCAAATGTATGAAACTCAGCAAGAGCATAAAACCACAATGCATAAGATCACACAAACCCTCTGTTTTGGAAGAGATATTGTGAGATCTACATAAAATTATGACCAATGACAGGTGATGTAAATACCTAAGATTTCATCATAGGACCTTTTTTCTAGGTGAAGGCTCTATTAGGCATAACTGTTTATTTCATAACATGTCTTTTCTTAGAAGCAGAAAAAGTGGCCAACTATCTCAGCGAAAGGCCAAAAGGGAACAGTTGTGAGACATTGACAAAGTTATAGGTATACAAAGGTCGTAAATGCAAACTGTGAAAACTGGCCCATCGATCCGATCCAACTGATCAGTTGTAGCCGACATTGCTTAAGAGGTTTATGATTCTGATAGAAAGGGATCAGATTAAAGTGCAATGCTGTTTGTTGCATATGTGGCTGCACACCAAAAAGCAGTTTCAATGGATACTGTTGTCTATTTCAGCTGGATAACGTCATACCACTTATCAGAAAAGGATAAGCAATGGTTTAAGAAGCAGAATCATATATTACTTTATTGATGCCCCATGGGAAAATTCATCTTAAAAACATGTCAGAATATTAGAGAAAATCTAGTAAAATAGAATAAGACTAAAACCTAGACTAAAATATAGCACAAACAAACATCAATAGCAATTTAGGTAATTGTTAGATATGTCCAATTTGCTTCTAGTTAAAGTATACACGGTATGCTTGATGAAATAGTGTTTTACAGTTATACAGTGGTATTATACAACATGACTGCCAGAGGTAGGAAGGATTTCCCATGTCTCTCAGTTGTGCGGTGTGTTTATTGAACATGCTCCGGCTGATCAGCTCCTCGTGTAGAGGGTGGGAAAGACAGTCTAAGATTATCTTTACTTTGAACAGTGCCCTCCTCTCAAACAGGATTGTCAAACACAACCACCAAGTTACTGCCCCACCATACAGGATGGAAGTTGGGACATTATGTAAAACGTAAATAAAAACAGAATACATCCATGTTCTATATCTACTTATCAGTGCTGGGCGCAGGGTGCTGATGCCCATCTCCAGCAGTCAATGGACAAGAGACAGATTACACCCTAGACGGGTTACCAGTCCATCACAAGCCAACACAGAGACACATAGGACAAACAACCCTGCATGCACATAACCACACCTAGGGGCATAAGGAGAGAACTCATACATGCACAAGGAGAACATGCAAAAACTCCATGCAGAAAGATCCCAGGTTGAACCCAGGACCTTCTTGCTGCAAGGCATTATTGCTACCAACTGTACTACTGTACACACAGAATACAATGATTTTTAAATCCTTTTCAACCTATATTCAAATGACTACACTACATAGAGAATATATTTAATGTTTAAATAGGTTACTTTTATTGTTTTGTTCCAAATATTCTCTCATTATAAATTTGATGCCTGAAACACATACCAACAACAGGTGAAGCGGTTAATTGGAAACAGGTGAGTGTCGTGATATAAAAGGAGCAGCCCTGAAAGGCTGTTGTTCAGAAGCTCGGTAAGACACTTCTGAGGGTCTCGGGAATGCCACATTTGTAGCCCATGTCTGATATCCGTATGTGTGCGGTGGCTCTTAGTGCACCGACTACAGCCTCCATCCACTCCTTGTGAAGCACTCCTGAATTCTTGAATGGATTTCGCTTGACAGTCCTCTCAAGGCTGCGGTTCTCCCTGTTGCTTGTGGACCTTTGCCTACCAGACTCAATTTTCTGTTGGGACGTTCTGTTTGGATGCTGAACTCTGGGAACAACCAGGTTCTTCAGCAACGACCTTTCAAGACTTACCCGCCTTGTAAAAGGTGTTGATGACTGTCTTCTGGACATTTGTCCAATTATCATTCTTCCCCATGATTGTATTGCCTACTGAACCAGAGTGAGAGACAGTTTAAAGGCTCAGGACACCTTTACAGGTGTTTTGAGTTGATCAGCTGATTAGGGTGTGACAGCATGAGTTTCCAATAATGAACTTTTTCACAGTATTCAAATTTTCTGAGACAGTGAATTTTGGGTTTACGTTATATGTAAGCCATAATCATCACAATTACGAGAAACAAAGGCTTGGAATATATCACTCTATGTAATGAATCTATATGAGAGTTTCACTTTCTGAGATGACTGGCAAATAAACTGCAATTTTACGCAATATTCTAATACTTTTTAGATGTATCCTAACATGACCAAGTTTTCCAGAGGCCTGGTAATGAACTAATGATATGATTCAGGTGTGTTGTTTAAGGGTCTAGGGAACACACTATTTGACAGATGATCATAGTGTTTTGTATGTCTGAATTTCATTGAAAAGTGGTTGGAGATGATGAAATAGCCCAGTCTAGTCTGACTTTCATCATCTTAATGCGTAACCCTTTTGCTAAATTTGAAATGGGTCTGTCGCCTATTAAACGTAAGATTTCTTAACATGTTTTTATGGACTAAATAAAGATAACAACTGGACAACCTTAAAGCCCTAATAGGTAACTTTCGACCCACATAATAGCCTAATTTGAGATATATTATTCTATTTTCCATGTCAATATGCAGCAGTCAACATGTATTGATGGTCTGTGCGGGCTGCCCTTCTCAAAAACCTGAGAAAACGTGAGAGGCACGGATCTGTCACACAGAAAGTCATGTGATCTAGAGCACCCCTTAAACAAGAGAGCTACCACATGCTAGTGGCCTACAGTGGCGATAAACTTGGAACTTCCTGGTCTGGGCCCCCTAGTGGTCAAAAGTTACATATTGCTGCTTTAAATTACTATGAAAACCTTACATCTCGAGCTAAGGGGTACCAGTTGTTTTTGTACTGTACTATGATCTACTGTCCTTTTGTTGTTTTCTGACTCTTCTATTTCCATGTGAGTGACATTCGCACATGCGGGTCTAAGCCGCCAGGGTTATGACTTAGGGTGACACGTATCATGACTTAATTTGATTGGGGAGAAAAAGCCCCAACTGGCCATGGGCACAGAAAGCTGTGTCGAAGGAGAATCTTTAAGTAACCAATTAGAAAGCCACATGAAGTCACATGGAGGTCAAACATTTACAGAGACACGCACACTAATTTGCAAAGCGTCCCTCGCCATTTTATTCAGGTGTGTTAGACCAGGGACACAAAAGCTCCGGGACACCGGACCTCTAGGACTGGAGTTGAAGACCCCTGCTAGAATCACTACACAATTTATGTGAAACTATAACTCCTCACACCCGAGAGGATAATATCTCTCTTTACATAGTCGCGTGACTGGCCAGTCTTGAGACATGTGTGCAGATAGAAGTCGGCACACAGTTGAGCACTCACCACATTCTCACTTTAGATATGATTTTCATTCTCTCTCTACATGCTGTTTTTCCAAATATGTGCTGTTAGAAAGCCATGCTCTGGGTCTCACAAAGAAACCCACACGGCTGCTTTGGAAAGATGCATAGCTATCATGAAGTGAAGCAAAACCTCTTGAAATACGGCCCCATGCCAGCTAGCAAATAATCCAAGATGGTAAGTGCAGGAGATTTCAACCGAGGGTTCATCAGAGTTTCCTGCCAAGCGGTGAGGGAATAGCCATGGCACGCGCAGTTTCATTTCAAACACAGTGATTTTTATTTCCAGATTGAATCTGGCTGCAGCATCTCTCTCAGCGACGGTGTACTCATTCAGAATAATGGATATATTCTTATAGGGGCTTGAGGAAAACATACTATACTCAATTACTCAAGCAGTCTTTATTGGATATGACAGCTTCATGCATTGTTTTAAAAGACAAATTTGCATTTTCTTAGCCTGCTGTGACTGATCTGGCTAAAAATACAGCGTAGGTTTGCTTTCGATTTCACAAACACAAAAAAAACAAAATAACAAACAAACTTTAGATTAGGGTTATTTTGGTGAATTTAAACAAGAGTTTTGAATAATTAAATTTTCTTCCCCACAAGGATTTGTGATGCTCAGTCAGTCTTTCATGGAGAGTAATTAACTTTCATATGTTGATGTTTTTCATGTCAAAAAAATTGGAATTCAAGGGTTTTTCAAACGTATAGCAATGTCGTTGATGTTGATATTTTACATGTTTAAGTCATTTTGGTTGGTAAAATTAATTATAGATGGATGAAGCAAAGATGAACTCAAACACAGCTTTGTTTTTGCTTTTTTGTTCTTGGATAAACTGGAAAAAAAAGAAGCAGCATCTGATAAACATACAACATAACTTCTGAATTTGAACCTAGTCATCACTGTCCAAGCTCTCAGAATTCTGATTCATGCTCAGTATACCCACACCATGGACTTCACAGTTGGCTCAAACACTTGCTCGAAGGTGTCAACAAGTAAACAGAGTCACACAGTGCCTGTTTTTAAACCACTGAGTCTTGTCCTGAAAGAGCCCTCCCAAGACCAATTAAAGTGTCTCAGTCTGAGGGAGGGAGGGGGGGAGGGCCAGGCCAGAGTGCTGCTCCTGATGACACACAATATTTGAAATATTTGGAAAGTTTGATGACTAAAAGAGGAAAATTCCAGTTTCAGTTGCTATACATGGCTGATTTTTATTTCTAATAAATGACCCATGTCTCAGATATTCTGCTGTAATATATTTTAAGTAAACATTCATGTCACATTTTTTTCCTACACGTTTTAAGGGATTTTCCAAAAGTAGGAGCATCTTTTCACTTTTTTTTCCAAAAGCTCACAGCTTTGTTGCACAGCTGTTCAAAGCTTCTAACAAACGGCACATTTTCTTTCACAAACAACTGTACGGTTATAGAGTATGAATTTCTACTTCAGGGTTTCTTTGTTTTACAAGGAAAAACAAAGAGCGATTCAAGAAAAACTAAATTTACTATTTCCACATCTAGTATATTTGGGTCACTGACATCACAAGGGGCATTAAGATTGTGACACTAGGGAACAGGGATCACCAGTGGGCAGCAAGTTTGGAGGTGAGCAGTTGGACTTTTTAAACAATTCAGTGGATAAGTTACTTTTGACACATTCCAAAGTGGATTCGGAAACATTTTCAGCTAGTCTGTCAGACACTGTTCTCCCAGGCGTATAAACTAGAAGAAATCAAATAAGCATCAGACAGAGTGAGAGTTTGGGTGGTGCCATATTTGTTTAAGCCAGAATTTGAATCCAATAGGGATCAAGTGATGCTGGATACTGCTGCTGATGCCAATGCTGAAGCAAAAAGTGATGAAGACTATGCTTGTTTCTGGAACCTTTGATTGTAAGAATCTGGTCATTTTCCAGTTTGAAGCCTTGAAACCTTCTAAGTGTGCCACTAGTAAATTACACAATGCTGCTTAAATCACCTCTATAAGTTATGTTATGTTACATGCCAGCACACTGATAATAGTTTTGAAATATATATGAACCTGCAAACAGACAAACATGCTTACCTACAACAATGTTTCTCTTTCTGGCTGCTTAACAATGCAAGATTTAATTTCCATATCACTCTCATGGTCACTGGATCCAATGTGGGCTTCTTTAGTGCTCTAAAGAATCAGGGTTATTTGATCTACTCTATCTTATAATCACAATATTTAAGCTGTAACTAAAGAACAATACATCTGATTAAAGCTGGTCTAGACTCTTTAAAAGATATACAGTAAATCAGTTGTGGTGGAGGCAGGGGCAGTTCTGGTGCCAGCAAGAGTTGGTTTTAGAATTTGTTTCTTAATGGAATGCATCAACCAGGCCATATGGTTGTCACAACAACGTGGATCTTGGCTAATGAATTCTATCTATTTCACTTTGCGCTGGTTCTTCAGAAAACACTTTTACAACATTCAGTTATTGTCAAATTAACCTTAATTGATGCAATGTTCCCACATATGGCTCAGACATTTTTTGCAGCCTTACACAATACAAATCAACCCCAGTGAAGGCCTAAGTTGATTAAAAGCTGAGAGTAAAAGCACGAATAGACATCCTCAGCAGTACTCTACTCAGCTGACCTAAGTGCCTTGTATAAATGTATACAGTTGTAGACGCTCTTTTGTAAAAGATCATGATCGAGCTATATGTGAATAGATAGATAGATAGATAGATAGATAGATAGATAGATAGATAGATAGATAGATAGATAGATAGATAGATAGATAGATAGATAGATAGATAGATAGATAGATAGATAGATAGATAGATAGATACTTAAACAGGCTGAAAGAAGGGCATTTTTTGCTTTAAATCGTGCAGGAGACAAAGCAAACATTTTGAACTATGTGCTTTTCTCAAATAACCCAGAATTTAACTTTTTAGCCTGAGTGGGGAAAAAACAGTTTGGAGTAAAACTAAGACTAATTCTATGCCAATGGTTTTCTACTGTAAGGAAGATGAAAACAATTAGAAAAACTACATATCCCACAACACTTGTGACTGTTATTGTAGCACAAAGTGGTACTATAAAGTATTGGAGATGAACTTTTCAGAATATTTGTCTAAAAATGATTTAGAACTTTCCTTGCACTTCGTAATTATGCACTACTTGTCTACTACACAAAATCCCTAAAAAGTAAAATTAAAGTTTGTGATTAATGTTAAAAATGTTTAAGAGGTGTATATACTTTTCCAAGATGCTTTGAATCCTAAACCATTTTCTGTCCCCTCACTGTGATCACTACTGACCCATCTCTCCTTTTGGTCTGTTTCTTTCCCACTGTGTTGTCTTCTGTCCAGTTCCCTGTGGTGGAGTATTAATTGAACGTCGAGGAACCATCCTCTCTCCTGGATACCCCGAGCCATACTCAAATTATCTGAACTGTGCTTGGAGAATAACTGTTCCTGAGGGAGCGGGTATACAAGTGAGAAAATTCAAATGGAGATTTATTTTTCCATTACACTTAAGTTAAAAAAAGGTTTTGGAAGAGGATTCTTTGTTTTCAAATGGACCACACATTACGTATTTTTGCTTTGCAGGTGTACTAATCCTATTTTCTTATTCAGATCCAGGTTGTGACCTTTGCAACGGAACATAACTGGGATTCACTGGACTTTTTCGACGGCGTGGATGGCAATGCTCCAAGGCTTGGGAGCTACTCGGGTAAATCTGATAAAGCTAAATTTTAGTTGTCAGTTCCCACTTGAATTTCAATCACATGTCACAAAACTCTAGCAGCAGACGGATGTGGTGATGAGGTTGATGACATTTGGCATGTCCTTTGAGAAGGCTGTATAAAATCCAGTCCAAGAAGTCAAGAGAGAAGGGGAAAAAAATCCTTCTCCCTCCCACAAGGCTGTCTTTGCGGTAGATATTTTCATTATATGAGCCCCATTTCAGGCAGGAATTTTACAGATGTAGCATTGCTACTGGGCTTCCATTAATGAAAATTGTGCACTTGCCATATGGTGACCAACAAGAAACAGGCTATCCCATCATTTTAGATGTTAAATCATACAATAGGAGGTACTGGTGCAGCATAATGACTTTTGCTATAATATCAGTTTTATGAGATGAGCTGTCAAATTTTTGAAGAGGTGAATATCTCATTTAGAACAAAGCTCTTTGAATAGTAAAATAGCTCTCTGATACAGCTCCAGCCAGGCATAGCAGAAATGCAGATTGAAAAGGTTAAAACATTATATATGGCTAGAAATCAGTTTTAACCCGGCCTAAAATAAGCATTATTATCATTACACTGCAAGTCAAAATTTAGTCAATCCTACTTCTGAAAACATGTCCCTGAAAAGATATCTCTGACGTCAGTGAGGCCAAACGTATAGTTTTCTATAGTAAGTGAATTGGATGATGTTTTGGGATTTCAGGATTTCATTTAGCTGTCTTAAGGCCCAAAGTGTAGTTAAATTAATGTGCATGGTAACAGAACAACATGAAGGAAACATGCTAGAGGAAGGACGTCTGGCGTAAAATTTTTACCAATTTACAATAAATGAATCTTCATACCTGATCGGACGAGGCCCATGTTAACAACAACCCCCACTGGTGCTGGTGACTTGATGGGGTACCGGTGGAAATCGGGCTACTCTTGGTCAGCAAAGAAGGGAAGGAGGAAGATATGTCCATAGGCAGAGAGAGAGAGAGAGAGAGAGAGAGAGAGAGAGAGAGAGAGAGAGAGAGAGAGAGAGAGAGAGAGATTAGAAAAGGCAGGAGGGTAGGACTGAGAGTAGGGACTTTCAATGTTGGCAATATGACAGGAAAAGCCAGAGAGTTGGCTGACATGATGCAGAGGAGGAGGGTGGACGTAATGTGTGTTCAGGAGACCAGGTGGAAAGGTAACGAGGCTAAGAAGCTTAGAAACAGGGTTCAAGCTGTTCTGCAATGGTGTGGATGGAAAGAGAAATGGTGCAGGAGTTATCTTGAAGGAGGAGTTTGTTGGGAATGTTCTGAACGTAAAATGCGTGTCAGAGTGATGAATCTGACACTAGAAATTGGAGGTGTGATGTTCAATGGTATTAATGGTTATGCCCCACAGGTGACGTGAGGTAGAGGAGATGGAGTAATTCTAGAGTGAGTTAGATAAAGTGATGCAGAGTATTCCCCAGAGGTGAGAGAGTGGTGACTGATACGAAATGGTGGATCTTTCTGGGGTCTTTCTGCATGGAGTGCGAATGTTCTCCTGGGTTCTCTTCAGGTACTCCCGCTTCCTCCCACAGTCTAGAAATATGACTAAATTGCCCTTGGATGTGAGTGTATGTGCATGGATGTCTTTTCCGTGCCTCTCCTTGTTGCTTTGTGAGGGACTGGCGACCTGTCCAGGGTGTAACCCACCTCTTACTAATGACTGCTGCAGAGAGACACCGGTACCCCCAACCCTCCACCCCACTGACTCTGTGCAAAAAAGCGTGCATAGACAATCAGTTGATGGATGGATGTTTAGCATCTTTGGCAGTTCCCAGGAGTTTACCCTCTGACAACTAGAACACACTCAACTTGGGTGTGACGTTATTCTTTTCATAGCACTGAGACAGCACTGTTGAGAGTTTTTAATGATTTAATGGTGACTTTTGACTCAGGAAATCCTGCTATGCTAGTGCTCCTTGATCTTACAGCTGCCTTTGACACTGTGGACCATGGGATTCTTTTAGCGCGACTTGAGCAGTGGATGGGCATTACAGGATCTGCTCTCTCATGGTTCCAGTCTTATTTGACCGATCGGAGCTTTTCTATGCAGCTAGGTGAATTCACCTCATCTTCAGCCCTTTTGAGTTCTGGGGTTCCTCAAGGCTCCATTCTTGGACCTATTCTTTTTCTTCTATATATGTTACCATTAGGGTCAATTTTCCGGAACCATAATCTTTATTTTCATTGTTATGCTGATGACGTCCAGATCTACTTTCCTTTAGCATCAAAATCCAACATACCCGTACAGTCATTTTTAAACGATGTTAAATCTTGGATGACCTCAAACTTTCTGAATCTGAATGAAAGTAAGACCGAAATTATGTTTGGTTGTAGTCCATCAGATTTTCCTCTTGACTCCTTGGGCCCTCTTACACCTAACATTCGATCATCAGTAAAAAATCTTGGTGTAATATTTGATGACAGCCTGATTTACAGTGTCAGAGATGTTGTTTCTGTCACTGAGGGTGTCGTCGTACCACTTCCCCAAGAATTTAATGGGGTTCTCCCTGATTGTAGGGATCTGCTCGCCTTGGACATGCAGTTCGAAAGCCTCTGTTAGTTTCCCCTGCCTTATCACCATGCTCCGTGACTTCCTGGGCTTAAAAGACATTCTCGCCCATGATGCTAAAGCCCCTAGAGTCTTCAGGATCCACCTTGCCTGCACATGCGTTGTGGTTGTTATGGTGAGGTCATCCATCAATCCTCTCAGTGGGGGTTGTCTGCTCCCTGCTGCCGTAACTGGTCCCTTGGCCTCTTCTGCTGCTGCTGCTGCTGCTGTAATCAGGAGGTTCATCCCCATGATGAACAGAATGGGGGATACTGTGCAACCTGTTACAATGCCCTTCTCCAGTGGCTGCCATACGGTGGTGAACTTGGCAGTCTGGAACCGCAGCTTGAATGACCCCAGGTAGCTGTTAATCATCTGCCTGATCTTGTCGGGGATGTGGTACTGCTCCATAGCCTTGTTGATGAGGGAAGGGGGCATGGACCCATATGCATTTTCGAGGCCCAGCCAGACAACTGTTAGGTTGCCCTTGCTCCCCCTGGCCTCCTGGATCAGATGGCTGAGGATGGTGGTGTGTTCCAGGCATCCAGAGAACCCTGGAATCCCCCCCTTCTGGATCGAGGTGTTGACGTATTTGCTGTCATGTAGTTAGTTATTCTTCTCGCCAAGACTGAGAAAAAGATCTTGGCTTCTACACTCAGCAGAGAGATGGTGCGGAACTGGCCGATCGCAGAAGAGTCTTTCTCCTTTGGCACAAAGCAGCCCTCTGACACTCTCCAAGTAGTTGGTATGTTACCCTTTGGCCAGATTGTCCGGAGGAGCTTCCAAAGTCTACGTAGTAGAAGTGGACACTTCTTGTACACTTTGTATGGCAACCCACTTGGTCCAGGGGCTGATGCTGTCCTTGCCTTTTTCACCATCTCCTCCACTTCCTTCCAGGTTGGTTCTCTGGTCACCAAAGGTTGTGAGGGGGGTGGCATCCTGATGATCTTTGGGTGGCTGCTCAGAAGTTCATACCTCTGTGGGTCACAGTGTGTCAACCTCAGAGCTTCTTCAACCTCCTCCTTAGAGCTGCTGAGTGTTCCTGATCTTACTTCTAATAAGGTTTTAGTAACCTGTAGGGGTCTTTGATGAACTGTGCCCTCTTTGCCCCCTTCTTCTTTCTCTGCTTCCGTGTCTGCTCCGCCCTTCTCAGCCTGCGAAGCCACTCACGAAGTCCTGATGTTAGGTCTCCAATTCCCTCTTTTTCCCCTTCTGTGGCATTCTTGAACTGCCTGGATAATGTTTTTATCTCTCTCCGCAAGCTCTGCATCTCCTTCTCCCTCCATTCTACCAAATAAAATGCAGCCCTCCTTCTGGCAAAATCTAATTAAACCACATGAACTAAAATAAGTTGCATTTTGGTAACATAAAACTGTGACGAGCTTTAGCACAAGAAATGTGACAATGTTTAATTCTTAGTCATGTTATTGCTGTTGTTTCAAAAAATCTTAGTTAGGACTGTACTAATAAGTTTGTGTTATTTAAGCCATTTTTACTTTTTAAAGGCTATCATGTTTTGCAAACTTGACTGTATTGATTGAGTGTGTTCTCTATATTCTATGATACAGGTACAACAATCCCCCAACTGCTGAACAGTACATCCAACAACCTGTACTTGACCTTCCAGTCTGACATCAGTGTATCTGCTGCTGGTTTCCACTTGGAGTACACAGGTATGAGAGATGGCATGTGTGCTTGCTTGTAACTTTGTCTTTGTTTGCCTGCTTTAACTTGCAGCTGCTGCTCAGGGGTAAAAGAAATAAGTGGTGCAGCCGGTCTGGAAAGTACAGTCAGTCATAGATAGAACACTTATTAGACAGGAAGCAGAGCAGAGTGTGTATTTTTTTTACTCTCTTTATAGTTTAATTTCAAGTCTTTGTGTCTGCATCTTTTCTGTTCCAGCCTGGTATTCCCCGGTGGATTTGCTTTTTATATTCTTGCATCGCCCCAAGTTACTGGACTCACATCCCCTTTTCCTTTATGACCTGAATTTGCTCATCTCTCAGTGGGGTATTCACTCAGAGGCTATTCTTTTTTTTCTTTTTTTAAGTAGCATTGTGTACTAACATTTAAAGAGTGTGTCTGGTCCCTGTGGAGTGACTCATTTACTGCATCCCCTCAAGTCAGAAATTGTGCAAATGAGAATAAGGGCTATTCTTAATAAAACAGTCCACATCTATTGACATACTAAGTGCTTTTCTTCCCCATGTGTATCCATCAGATGGATTTTAAATCATTTTTTCCTCCATCTGCTTCTGAAATTTGTGATTCTGAGTTTTTTTTTAAATCAACAAGGTACTATTAAAATTTACTAGGATGTCTTAAAAACCTGCTGTTAACTGCTCACTGCGATGTGTTATAAACATCTACACGAATTATGGGAGGATGAGAACTCCAGAAAGACATGAAGGGATTTCTCTTCTAACACTCTTGCCCGCACAACAGCTGATCTCAGTTCAGTTGAACAGACTTCACAAATTTATTGCTAGACTGCAGTCATAAAAGTCCCTCAGCAACATAACACTGTTAGGAATTATTTTATCGTCAGCATACGTCAATCTGTGCATCTTTTGTATTGCATGGAGATATTTGGTAGTAATGTCTAACTATTTTCTATCTTGCTCCCAGCACCATTTGCCGTATTTCTCTGTTAGCTTTCTGTATCTGCTGCTCACTTTGAAGCTGCTGCAATATATGTGCAAAGCCCTTCAATTTAAAACTGCTTTTTAATGTACAACAATTAAGTTTATCAAATAATTATTTTACAGGTAGACACTCATTTAACACAGTTTAATGGGCTAAAGACAAGATTTAAAATACCTGTTCATCTTTTAGATTTATAAACCTTTGTTGTTGCAAAGTAAAGTAGCACTGTGTGGTGCATGATAATTGTCCTGTTTTCTTTCCTTCTAAATAACAGATCCATTTATTTGTAGCCATGCACCAGTATTATATAAACATGTTTGTTTACACTGTATATTTCATTATATAAAAGCTACGTCCAAATTTAGAAGAAGTGTAAAAACTTATTTTTTTGTAGAACAATGTTTAGCTGCTCTAACTTTGAGCAACTGTTTGTCGTATGACCTTGTCATTCTCTTGCGCTATTGTGGAGGAGTTTTGGCATAAACCTCTATAAAACATTGATTCAGCTCTTTGAGGCTTGCTGCCATTCATCTGCACAGAGCTGCCAGGCCCACCACAGCATTTTAATCAGGTTGAGGTCTGGGAATGTGACTGGACCATCGCACCAGCTTGATTCTTTAATCTTTTAGCTATTGTGATTTAGATTTCCTCCTGTGCCAGGAATCATGACTCAGTTCCAGTTGTCTGACATAATAGTCTCACATTTGACTCAAATGATTTAGTATTTAGCATCAAGTGTTTTAGCAAGATACCGATACTGACTGGCTGTGCTTTTGTCAAATGTGTTGCTGCACGTTATGGCTTGTTTCCACATTGATTTGTTGTTTAAAGGTCATTGTTCCAGAAAACTTGTAGTTTCTTAGATGTGAAAATAAGCATAAACCAAACCATGCTTTTTTTGGGTTGTTTTTTGCAAAGAAACTGGTTTCTTCAAGCAGCCCTTCCTTAAAAGCCTTACTTATGTGTTTTGTAATTTTCCTGTCATAGACTTTTATATTACCATGATTGATTGAGGTTTGTAGAGTGTACGTTGAGGTTTCTTTTCTAAGGATTGCTTTTCTGAAGACCATGCTGTCTCAAGACCCCTCTGGAAAAGACAAATGCCAGCTGAATGTTTTCCATTGTAAAATTATGGACTCCAAATTATTTTGACTATGACCAGTAAATTCATAACCCTACCTATGAAGATTGTTATTGATTACAATGTTCATTTATAACAATATTTTATGACACGCATAATAGCCAGTCAAGTATATGTTGAACTTCCGAAAGCTCAGCTTTTGGAGAGCAAATTTGCTGAGCATATAAAAAATAGTATAAAGCAGCCAAATTGTGTTACCTACCCTCCGGCTATCAATTGAAGAATTAGCATTCAATGAAAGCTTGACTCTTTTCACATTTTGGTGTATTTTTTTGTGTTTGTTTTTGTAAAGTGAAGATGGCATAGTCTAAGATATTACAGGTCAACAGTTTGGAAGCAAGATCACATTTGTAAGTTAAAGATAATAGTTTCATAGAAATACCACTTTAGAACTACTTTAAAAGTAACACATTTGGGCCTTGATAACAGCATGACATTTACCCAATACATTTACTGTAATGTAACCTTTACTTTTTGCACTGACTGTATCCTGTGCAAATCTTATTGCTAAAACTAGGCCCTTCCTTTTTTGTTACTAACATACATGGCCTAGTAGCAGCTTTACCTAAACTCAATTGAGGGAAACTATGCATTTGAATGAATACAAAGTCTGATTATGCAGCAAATACATCCTAAAAATCATAGAATTTATCCAGCTTTTTAGGAATGAGGAAATAACCATACATTTTAGTTTTCTGAAGTGTCATATTTTGCTAATATATGGTTTTATCTATCTATTTTAAGACCTGGTTAAAATAAAAACATTTCTTAAATCTAGGTATGCCATGGTTTCAAAAAAGTGTGCAAGTGTCATGAGTTGGGCTTTGGTTTGTGGAACAAAGTGCAGACAAGAACTTGGACAAGGCATGCTTTAAAGAGTATGACTTAATGTTGTGAAGAACCGAGGCTTACAGGCAGGCAGGAAAGCAGGAACCAGGACAAGAACAAAATAATCACCACAACCTGGTAGCATGGCAGAGGACCTGATAACTGAGTATGGCTAAACAAATATATAGGGGAGGAGACGGGAGGAACAGCAGATGGAGCAAATAAACACAGGGGAGAGGAGTGGAGGCAATTAGGCTGAATGAGAGAGAGATGGCAATGAACTGGCAGGGGCAAAAGGGAATCAGAATCTAACAGGGAATCATTATGAATGGCCTGCCATGAAAGGATAACCTAACAGAACAAAGGACAGACGGGCAGAAAGTACAAATAAAACAAAAACATGAACAAACTACTAATATCTTCAAGAACATAAGTTAATTGGTGATAGAAACAAGATAGAGACATTTATCATAAGGTAAATAATACTAAAGGTTTTAAAAATTAACAACTGCAGGATTCCCAGGGAGCTAGAAGAAGTAATGACCCCTGGGGATCCTTACAGAAAATGTGGAAAAAAATGCATTTGACCAAGATAACTATTGGTTAAATTCCTGCAACATCTTATTCTGATATTTACTTGGTTGTATCCTTATATACATTACTATTTCTTCACTTGCTGGCTAGAAGCATTTGTACACACCCTACATTTGTTATGTTATAATGCTCCAAATGCTGAGCATAAAAGCAAGAAAACCACAACAGGGAAGAGCCAACCAGTTAGCCATCTGTTCAGAAATTCCTCTGTGTAATTGCTGAATTCCAGTGGGACCAGTTACAGAAACTATGTCTATTGCCCATTACTACAACATATTAGATACAGGGCATTTAAACTCACCCTTCCTAAGGCCCTCTTCACACCTGATTATGAGTACCCCACAGTCTACAGGACCTCTATCACCCCTTGAACATTGCTGAATCAAAGGAAATTTGTAATGGCAAAAAATGATCACGCTTCAGTTTCAGGACAATCTTGGGTCTTTGTAACTAAAAAAAGTTAATTCTAGGCCCTTTTACCATTATGCCATGGGTAAAATTCTGAAATGTCTTCAGAATATTCAATAATTTCCTGTATAATTGGAAGATTTTTGTGACTCCAACATGGTTTTAAGTTGGAGGATTGCCTTGTTTATAGGATGAAACATCATTACCATGCTCATCATCTTAGCAGAGGGAAAGGATGCAGGTCAGGGGGTTTTCCGATTAGTAAAGGTTTCTCATCTTGCACAATAATTGTATCCTGAGGCTCTGAAGCCTTAAAGTAGTTTTTAATAAGCTATGTTATGACAATTATAAAGGTATATTATAAACTGTAGGATCTGCAACTCACAAATTTTCCTCATAATCTCCCCCTTCCTTATTGCTCAATATAATGCCAACGCTTCTCTTTCACAGGACAGCAAACACATTTTGCACATTTTGCAACAGCAGCCTTAAAAACTTACAACTTCTTTCACTCTCCTGGAAACTACTAAGGCAGAGTCTATGTGAAATTTGGAGGTGTGCATTGTTTTCTCCAGCTTGGGGGTCCTATTTTGCAGAGTGGGTTCTACCAGGCTTCTTCATGATTAACTAGGGATCTTCATAAGCTGCCAACTCAATATTAAATCGGCACAACCCCCCTAAGGAATGTTTGCACGTGCACCAAACAGTTATGGAAACTGTCAAGTTCAATTATCTGTAATGGAGAGCCCACTGAATTTCTGATGCACCCTAGAAGACCTCTGACTGATTATAATGTTGTGCTGCAGTCTTTGTCCAATATTTACGGGGCTTAATACAGATGGAAGGGTGTTATTAAAAACTATCTTGGTATTTTCTCATAATTAGTTAACAGGTGAATCCTAAATTATGCAATATACTGTGGTCCATGGAGTCTGCCCTGGCTTATATTGATTCCTTTTAGGTAGTGCAATAATTAATCAGTTCTTTAAGTCTCCAATAATCTAAAGACATGTTTGGCTCTGTTTACGCTGTTCAGTGTAGAGAGTATAATTAGAGTACAGTTTAAAGATTTTATTTCCAGATGTGAACAACCGATCATAAAGTGGTCTTATTGTAATTGAATCAGACATGATGCACATTAATGCAACGGGACCATACGGCCGGCATGCGTTGTTGCCAGGATACTCTCTGTAGTTTTATGTTTTTAGGTTGGGTTGGTTATAATGTTATGCTTTCATGATATGCCATAAAATACAGTTTAAACGTTTGTTTCTGTTCACATTTCAATGTCACAGAAAGGGTCACCTTCATTCAGCTATATTTGAATGAGTTCCTGGTTTGATTCCTTGGTTCTGTATCCAAGAAGGAATCCAGAACTGTTTTCCATTAACCGTTGTTTGGAAATCATCAGATAGACTTTCTTCTTATTGTTATTTCTATGATCACTATTGCATGTGCTCAGAACATTTTATTACGCATTTTTCTCTCAGAATTATTTTTATTTATTTATTATTTATTTTTCTTCTAGAACCTAATGAAAATCCATGTGCTGGAAGCTATAATACCTGGTTTCTCTTACTGATCCCACCAAGGAAAGCTGGCTATAGAATATGCAATAACATCTTTCTCAATTAGGTAGTCATTTATTTTAAAAATTTAGCAAGAGCAAAATGTTTGCGCATTCACTATAGTATCAGTCCCAATATTTTATTTAACTGCATGTGAGTTCTGTAATGTGTGTCTTTTATCATTCAAACCAGCACTTAAGCACTGTGTCATAATTATGACAAATAGCTTTGATCCAATGTACTGTATGTCGTATTATGCACTGAACACCAATGTGTGAACTTGATGCACAGCAGGTGTCCTAAAGATGCATCAATTATGAGAATTAGGCTAGACTAAATACCTACAAGATATCAAATAAGCTGATGTGATTGAGTATTGAATCCCAAACTGACTCTAGTGTATGCTTTAAATCATTATACGATTATTACGTAATTAATAAAAAAAATCCTATGATTAAATGTAGAGCATATACTCATTTATGTTATTTTCAGTTTGTGGTTTAACATGACAAAATATGTTTGTTTTTTCTCCTAATGTCCTGCTAGTGATAGATAATTTGACGAGTCTTACGCTCACAGACAACCCACTGGCAAAAGCACTTTGGCTTAATTTGAAATAGTCAGTTGATATATTTTCAGTGTTCAGTTAATGACAATAATTTGCATAGCATTGCACTACTAATTTGATTAATTCTGATTTCTTTTCAAGAACTGTAGTATAGAAAGATACAAGTTCTCAACTGTAGGATTGGCAAAACGCTGAGCATCTGTCAGGGCTGCTCAAGTTGAACTAGTTGATTTCTCAGTCCTTTTCTAATTGTAAAGTCACCTAAATTTGAGAATATTAGTGAATGGTTAAAGATTGACTATGTGAATACGATTATATCTATGAACCTTTTTTATTCATACGTAAATAAAGACACCTTTTGATTAAAAAGTCTAGAAAGAAACCTGCCCGTTAATCGGCTTCGTCTAACCCTTCGAGTTTTCTGACAGCAACTCTTAGGGTTGCTTAATTATCTTTGTCTCCATGTGTACCAATGTTCAGTTTGTCCTCAATATTCCTTCTTCAGTGGAAAGCCATTCTGTGTTTGCAGTGCTTGTATTGGCTTTTGCATCTACCTGGGTTGACTTTGATTTTTTTTTTTTGCTAGAAGCCTCCAGCTGCTTATTTTGAATGCTAAACAGTTCTTATTATCTTCTCAAGCATAATGCATTTTAAATGGTTCATGTAACTAATAGATTTATGTAGGTTTAATACACTTCAAAGTAAAAGCTAGAACAGACAAAGCCCTGTTTTATGGTGCATTCTGCCTTGGCGTTGATGCAGGATACTGCATGTGACACACATGGTTCAGAATAAATTGACAGTTGGCAAAGCTTCCTGTTTAAATACCAGTTGTGTTGAACAAGGCTGGGACTCGTTCCAAAGATGGCTGCTTATCCAGGGACACGTAAAGTTTCTGACAGCAGGAAGATCAGGCCTGCAAAAAATTTAAAGGTATATGCCAAAAGATTTAGACCGTTTCGTTTGAACCTTTGCCATATTTTAGTGGACATTTGTTTCTAAACAGCAGTTTAAATGGTGCCCCTGCAGTTTATTGCCAAATTACGGAAATTAGTGCTAAAAGAGAAGTGGTTTACTACAGCAAGGGTTTTGTTAACCGCCTCTGGACAATGTAGAAAGGTCTTGCAGGATTGCTTGGTCGATTTCTAATAAACAGGACATATTTAGATTTAGTTTCTGTAAGCATTGAAAGAAAATCCCAAGCTTTCTCTTATCTTGCAAACACATTTCACTGTGGGAAGTGCTGTTGGAATGAAATATAATGCACTGCTTTTTGAAATGGTTTTGCTGCTTTTACAAAGCAGTGCATTGTGAAGGGTGGCTGTGCCTTACAGTGTGGACATATGGTCACTGCACAGAACTGTTTCATTTATAGCGGCTTCCTACTTTGATGTCACACTTGCCTCCTGGCACCCTTATGCTAAGGCAGCAACTCCACTGCTTTTGTGACTTGCAGAACCAACTATCCTTGATAACAATTAGAATTTTCATAGTAGTATTGTTATTTAAACCTGCAATTAAACGAATTCTCATGTTCCTCCTTTGCCATAGCTCGTCTTTAGCTGAATTATTGCGTGTGGATGCTTTCCTGGACTTCCATGCCTGTGCCCCTTTAGGTTACCATCACCTCCCACACAAATATTCTAACTTCCCCTAGGTGTGGAGTGGAGTCAACACGCTATTTTTTGCTCTGATGAGCTACCTTTGTGTTCTGAATGTTGCATGACTATATCTGTTCCTATGTCATGTTTACAGACATCCATCAGCCTACTTGCTTGAACTCGTTGACTCTGAGTAGCTTTGAATGAGGGTGTAATGTCATGTGCATTTTTGCTGTCTTTTAGTGGTGTGTACATGTGCACAATAGTCCACAATAGAATGTATAAATAAAATTATAGTTTTTGTGTGTTGTTCCAAACTTTAGAACAGTTTAATAATAATATTTTTCCCCACTGTCTGAATAAATTGAAAATGTTTATGCTGTCACAGTACAATTTTGACAGTCGATTGCAGCAGTGTTTTGGTCTCTCTGCAAATACAGTACCAACACAATACAGTCCTACAGGTCATGGAAATTAAGTATCTGCACAACTAAAACTGAAACAAAATAATTACAATGTATCTTATCTAACCCTGTACAAGACAGCTTTTAGGTTAGATTTTTGCTTTTTTGTTTTGCCATTAAAAAGCACGAGCTTGTTTGGGTGTGTCAACCGGGTTGACACACCCACATCTTCAAAATAAATTAATAAATTGCAGTTGCAACAACACAACCATCATAAAAAAGGTTATAGAAATAAAATTAGAACATAATTTGAATAAACTGCAATAAAGTTATACACAGCAGAATCCTGAGGATTTTCAGGTGCATCGTTGGCTCAGCCTGGAGCGAGAGAAAGAAAGAGACACTCAGATCGGTCACACCTCCAGAACCTGAAACGTCTCTGAAGCAGAGACCTTCCAGGTGTGTTCTCTCTTTATTTATTGCATGTACCAGCTTCTAAATCTGAATCTGACTCATAATTTACGCCGCAAAATACAAACTTGTTTTGTGTCCGATGAGCAAGAGAGAACACTTTGGTAGAGCAGCACAGAGTAACAATAACAGAGCGCTCAATAAAGCTGTTATTAATCAGAGAAATAAAAAGTTATTTCTTGATTGTTTCGCAGCAGGTAAACACGCCCATGGCAACACACCTCAGCTTCCCGCAGCTCAACCGCCGGTTGCCGGTTTCCCTGTTCTGGTCTGAATACGCGCTAAAACTGCATCTTTAAAATGAACTGCACCTGTCTGAATCACAATGAAAAGTATTGCAGCTCTGTGCATGAGCATAATCAAGAAATCGCGTCTACCACCAATTTTCCCACCAGCAGTGTGGGCGTGACATGCGCATCAGTGCTTGTAGCCGGTTCAGAGTCACAGCACTATGCGCAGCGCTGTTTGTATGCGCTGCACAATCGATAGAGAGACCGAGTCACTCAATTTAATCTTGTAAATAAAACTTTCGGCCCAAATTAAATGTTTCCTCTACTGACGTAAACGACGTGAAGAGGAGGAGAGAGAAAGAGATATTTTCTGATTACCACTCGTTTTCTTCTCCCGGATCCGTTGCAATTCTCTCGTCTGTTGCCTCCGATTCATCTCTCTTGGTTCCTCCCCTTCTTCATCACTAACTTTGACCTTAGATGTCTCACCTAGATGACAATTTCCCTGGTTTCAGCCAATTGAGCATATTTGCGAGAATGAACGAAGTAGAGGCCACAAGCCAGGTGCATATACAGTACAAAGCATAGAAGAAGATAACTGCCTCTATATGTCATCTTAAAATGAAGGGTAGAAGAAGACTTCTTCTAGATAAATAGATTTTCATTTATTTATTTTTATTTATTTATTACATTTAACGTTTTTGATTTTAATTTTTACAAAGAAAATGTTTATTTGCACGTCTTTATAGTGTGTGGAAAGAACTATGTCAGAGCACCATTACATTTTCCATCTCACGCACCCCCGAGCGGCAGCTCGCACACCCCCAGGGGTGCGCTCACCACACTTTGGGAATCCCTGTATTAGATTATTCATCCCTTATTCAATTATTGCAATTCTAGTGGTGCCTTTATGAGCATTTCTGTCCCAATTGACCACTGTTTGTTATATATTTGGATTTGAGGTGGCACTTCTCTGTGTAAATAAAAAAAGATAAGTCTATCCACCGTTCTGCATTTAAACACCACTTATGTAGTTTTTCAAAACAAATACTAAATTATTAAAGTAAAAATGTTCAGTGTTTCAGAGATTATAGTGATCTGCATCACTAAAGCAGCCTCTTGGTGAATTCCCCAGAAAATTTAGAGCCATACCTTGACTCCAAAAGCCAACCTTTCAGAATCAGATACGGTGCATGATCGCTAGAATTCACCTTTTTTAAAGATATACTGCTGAGAAACTTTGTGCAGAAATATTCGCCATTCTGTTATTTGCTCACATCTGCCTTCCCGCAGGCTCAATGAACTGCTGACGTGTCTTTGTAGAAAACAGTTCCTACACTTTTCCAATGCAACCTGGTAGTGCATACGTATGGTGTGGTCACATTTTGGCAATATATCAACTTCCATCCAATGCTGGTCGCAAGCTGGATTCTCGGTGAAAATCTACAGTGAATCTGTTTTAATGGTACACGAGGCATTCAAATAGATTAATTATAAATGAAGGAATACTGAAATAGTTTTTTCTCTCTCTCTGTAACAGCAAATGTATGTATAATTTACCAAAAATGTTCCACATTGATGTAGCCTAAAGAATTACCATTGCTTTTAAGCCAATAGAACACTTAATGAATCCTTTCAGTACCTAGCAAGTGTCACTGTAATATTTTGCTTAAACAGAGTCTAATGTTTCTGTCAAGCATTACTTTTCAGATCTCTTTGTAATTTCGCTCTGATTGCCCATATAACAGTCAGATGCAAACAAATAGCTTTATGCTTTTCCCTGGTTTCTAAATGGCACAACTGCTGTAATTGAGAAAGATACAGACACAAGGCTTAATTGTTGTTTAATTATAAGTACATTTGATTTTAATGAACCCAATTGTCTCCATAGACAAACGCAGATTATTTCTACCCTAACTATTTCAGCTACATTTACAATGGACAAAGCTGATAAACTTGCAGTTTATTTATTTGTTTATCTTATTTTCTGTTGCACATCAAGCAGAAGAATGATTGCTGTCCACACTTGTGTGTTGTGACTCTGTCATAAGCAATAGGTTTGGATTCGTGCCCAGAGCCGGCGCCTCCCAGTAACGGCCAAAAAGTGGGGGATCGCTACACTGTGGGTGACATGGTCTCCTTCCAGTGTGATCAAGGCTTTTCTTTGCAGGTAGGTGAAGACACACATTTTAGATAATTGTTTCTTCCTGATATAACTGCAATTTAATTGAAAAACTTAAGTGAATGATGAGATTGAAAAAGGTCAGTTTTTCATGTTACTAAAATATTTTTCATGCCTTTAATTATTGTTTTTATCCCGTGGTATCGACAATGGTATTGATTATCGAATATTTTCCTGGGGATCGATATCAAGTTTAAAAATTTAGTATCATGACAACTCTGCTAACAACATGTACGTTTGTTTGGAAACGTACATGTACATACGTACATACATAACACAGACGCTCTGTATAAGAAGGGCCAGAGCCGCCTCCACCTCCTGAGGAGGCTGAGGTCCTTTGGAGTGAGCAGGCCCCTGCTTAAGACTTTTTATGACTCTGTGGTGGCCTCAGCCCTCCTCTACGCTGTCGTCTGCTGGGCCCCTGGCTGCGCAGAGAGGGACAGAAAGAGGCTGAATAAGCTGGTGAGGAAGGCCACTTCTGTCCTGGGCTGCACTCTGGACTCTGTGGAGGAAGTAGCGGAGAGGAGGGTGTTGTCCAAGCTCACATCCATCATGGACAACACCTTCCACCCCCTGCACCAGACTGTAGAGGAGCTGAGCAGCTCCTTTAGTGATAGACTTAGACACCCTGTCTGTAAAAAGGAGTGTTACCCCAGGTCATTCAGTCCTGCTGCTACCAAACTATACAATGCTGCACTATAACTGTAACTACAACTGTAACTGTAACTGTAATACCCTACGTGCAATAACTAATGTGCAATTCTATTTAATACACTGTGCAATGATCCAGAAAGAAGTGACTTCTGCTGCTATTACCACCTCAATATATGTCAATACATATGTATATAAGTCACCGTGAATGTACATAAGACATCCTCTGCCTTATTTATATTTTCTATTTTTATTCTTATTTTTCTAATCTACTTCCTTGTTCTGATCCACTGTATAAACGAGGACACACTGTATATAACCGATGCACCTTGTCCTACTTTTGGCACCTTCTTCTGATTATGATTACTGAGCCGTTGTGACATGTGAATTTCTCCAATGTGAGATCAATAAAGCCTATCTTATCTTAAACATGGCTGCACAAGTAGCTGTCCTGTAATTTAGCATATTCCTGTAAACTAATCTCTAATGCTGTGTATTTTTTTTTCATGTTTGCCTACCAGAATGTTGTCATTTAAAGTGTGACTGTGTGTATGTTACAAAGTGGTTTCACCTTTTTCCAGTCCTTCTTTAGTGGATTCTATAGCAGAAGCATTTTGAATTGTCCAAGGCCACAGACGATGGACTATGTGAGCTGTTGCCTCACTAATCCCACACAGTTTTCCCTCATGCGGGATGGGGAATTTACCACATTCCACACTCATTTTACATTCTCTCTGGACCAGCTGGCAACTTCTTACGCACATCTTCAGACCGAGTGTCTGAACTACAAATAGACTTGAGGCCATTGCTGAAAAAAGAACCCTAAAATGGTCTTTTGAGATCAGTTGTTGTTTTACTGTAATGGCCAAGTGGTCCACCCATCCTTTTGATTAGACCAGGTAATAATCACCTGACCCCTTCGATGCCCTCATCTGCTGTGAATAGAGCATCCTCCCTAAATGAAATAAGTATCGAAAATAAAAATAGTAAGACATGACAGCACAGCAAAAGTGTTGTACTCTGTCCTGACCATAGCCCCATCCCACCCCCCCACAATGCACACATGCTATGCAACATGGGGCACATCTAAAGTGCTTAGTTCATGTCAAAATGAGTTTTTAGAGAAACCAATACACGTAAAAAATAAGAAATGGTGTCAAAGGACCTTATGAAAAACTGAAATACAGCTATAAAAACAACCAACATTTGTGATCTGTTTTTGTTGTTTTACAAAACATTTTTAAAGTAGTTTATAAATTGGTTTTGTATTTTTCCTCAACAGGGTAATGCATATATTACCTGCATGCCTGGACCTGTCAGGCGATGGAACTACCCTGTACCTTTGTGTATAGGTAATGTATCCCTCTGTATATTATCATGCACAGGATTTTAATGAAGTCCTAATGTGGGTTTAGAGTATCAAACAGACTTCACCACGTTCTTTCATATTCTTCCACTCATTGTTTCTTGTGAACCTGTTCACCCTCCCTGTTTAGATCTCTCTCTCTCACCGTTACGGTTTTCCCATACACAATGACAGTAGATCAGCAGCCTAAAAAGGAAGGCTTTTTTATAAATAAAACCCTACAACCCTTCCATTGTAAGACTGGGGTAAGGGAGGATGTTTGTGTACTGTTGGTTTAGAGGGTATTTTCTGCTTTCCACTTGAGTTGAAAATCAATAGGACTTTGTATCATCTCAGAAGGTTGCTTGAATTCTGATCCTCCCGTTGAGAGTCTGTGGTCTCCCCGACACTTTCTTTGATGTCGACTGCCACCATGATAGAGTTTAAAGATTACTAAGGCAGCACTGTATATTCTCTTTTAACACCTCATAGTGTTTCTGCCCTTCATTACAATCTCTCTCTCTCACACACACGTACAGTACTCTTCCGGTGGCTGAAATCACTGACTACAGTGCCAGCATGTGCACTGCGTTCCTCGTTTAAATGTTCTATGCCTCCGGTGTTCAGAGTTAAGCAAAGACATAAATCCCAGCTTTGCCGTTGACAGCAACGTTCCTAGCCGCTCATGTTCACTTGTTGGTTTAGCTCCTTTGTTGTTTAATGCACATAAACTCACTCAAACACCCCAGGATCAGTATTCATTTTGTTGCTTATGAGCGCACATCAAAGGCCTTGTGTGCCCCTGCACAAACAGTACAGCTTCCTTAAATTGGCCTCTCCTCTCCTTTGCTTTTACTTTCATTTCAAAAACACAAGTAGGTCAAGCAGGATGCCCCTACTACCAAAACAGTTTGTTTTTTCCCCCCATGGTATATTAGTTTTTCGTGCATCTAGCCTTGGCTTTCAAATCCTTGAAAAACATCAGCAATACAGGGAAATGATTTAGCAGCCAGCTAATAAAATGATATGCACCTTGCTGTTTGTGTAAGGCTTGGTATGTGTCACAGGGGAGAGAGAGGGATGAGTGTAACCTTCACAGCACGCTAAAGTGTTCTCCAACACAGGGTCAAAAGAGCCCGGAGTGAGAGTAGAGTAATCACATCCACTCCTAAGCAAAACTGTGTCGGTGTGTTGAATGTTGACGCCTTTATTTATTACAATTTAAAGCACCATCAAGCAAGGAGTGCCTCCAAGTGTGTTTGCATGAACTCCCTTATGGAGCATAATCTACCCGGTCAAGAAGCGATGTAGCCCCAGTTAAAGGAATGCAAAAATAACACAAAACAAATGCATTGTACATAATATCAGCTCAATAGTATGAACCACTTTTTGTTTTTTGTTTTTTTGTTTTTTTGCTCAACCGGACCGCACGCATCTTCTTTTGCGCACATACTGAGCAGTAATGCATGCACTAGAATCCCCCCTCCAGACCTCAAGACAATATCCCCTTTGCCCTTGCTGCATATTTAGTTCCCTAGTCGTTGTTTTTCTTTGTTCTCCCTTTGAGCTGCTCTGTGCAAAAGTGTGATGTTCTTTCTTTTCGGTTGGTCTCCCTCAGCTCAGTGTGGAGGCTCCATGACAGACTTCAGCGGCGTCATCCTCAGCCCAGGCTTTCCAGGGAATTACCAGAGCAGCCTGGACTGCACCTGGAGAGTTCAACTCCCCATTGGCTTCGGTCTGTAACCCGCCCACTATCCCCCTTCTGTTTTTCTTCCTCTGCACCAGCTCTGCTGTTGTCCCCCCCTCTTTTTTCTTCTAGTCCTTATGTTGTTTATTGCCTTTATTCTTTGTCTTATTCATACTTCTCTCTTGTCTTTTCCCTTATACTTGTATTAAATGGCTGTAATAATTTATTTCTTTAAAAACAAATATGCTGCTAAATAACCTAAACTATTATGTGGCCATTTTTACTTGGTTTACTAGCAATGCTCTCTATTAATCCAGTACTTCAATTGTTTTTTTAGATCTCCTCTTCATTTATGTCATTATTTGATATCGTTACCATTACTATTGGATGATCCATCTGCCTTTTTGTCTAAATTGGGATTTTATTTGGTGGCAGGTTGCTCACCACTCCTGCTGCTGGGGGTTACCTTTTCTAGATTCTGGAGAGAATCGGGTTATATTTTGAGGTCCACTACCTTGATTGTAACATGACAGATTTGATGAACGGACACCTAGAGGAAAATATACCTTTGGTCTCTGATCACAGTCTCAAAGAAATGTATGAATGTGTGAATCGGAGCAGGAAATTATCATTTGAGGAACAAGCTTTTCTTGATTGAAACTTTACCTTAGTGTGAGTAATTTTGGCCTTTACTTGTCTGGAAGATTAAGGTGATGGACAAAAACTCTCAGAAGTGCATTGAGATGACATTTGTCTTAATTCTATATTACCAAACTAAACCCAATTGAAATCATTTAAAATTAGAACAAAAGCCAGTTTGGATACCTTGGTGCTTGATTGGCTTACTAATGGTGTGATGTCATCACAATTTGCATGTAAACAATTTTCCATGCTGTCTCAGTCCAGCCACTCAAAACTTACAAGCTCTTCATATACAGTATAGACATATTAAGCAATATTGCAGATGTTCATCCACAAGCTCTGACTTTGACTTGAACTTCTTCTTTTTGCACTTTAGGGATCCACCTGCAGTTTCTGAACTTCTCCACAGAGCCTGTTCATGACTATTTGGAGGCGCGCAGCGGTACCCTTGAGACGGGAACAGTGATAGATCGTTTCAGCGGCCCAGTGGTGCCCAATTCTCTCTTTAGCACCACACATGAGACCACACTCTTCTTCCACAGTGACTATTCCCAGAACAAGCCTGGTTTCCACATTGTCTACCAGGGTAAGAAACCCCAAGACTGCTTTTGATTCAGTTTTTTTTTTTTTGTAACAGCAACAGCTAATGTGGAAAATGGGTGAATGGCCCTAATTTAGAATAGACCTGAAAGAAGACACTTTGACAGAAGCTGCTTCTCTGATTAATGCTAGTCTGCCAGTTTAACTGGACGGCCATGCTTTAGTAGTTTTGCAGTCGTCCATACATTTCCAATTTTGGGTGATGGATTGAAAAGTGGCCCCATGAGTTTATAGCTTGGGACATTGTTTTGTTTGTATTATATATACCGTATAAATAGATTTAGTTACATACAGGTGCTCCGTTTACAAATTAGGTAATTTCTGATGACATTTTGGTTGCATTGTATTTTATATAGGGGTATCAGATTAAAGGGGGTAGGAAAACAAATCTACATCATAGTTACGCACTTCTTTAGCTGTGTCACATAAGATCCCCAAATAATACACTGCAGTTTGTGGTGGTAACGTGACAAAAGGTATAAACGTTCAAGTGCTATGAAAGATATTTCTTAATGTGGCGTTTGAATACTTGCTCACTAAGAACTGCTTTGAATTGTTTCTCCAGCATACGAGCTGCAGAGATGTCCCGACCCCCGTCCGTTTCGTAACGGCATAGTGATTGGTCAGGACTACAGCGTGGGGATGACCATTTCTTTTGAGTGTCTTCCGGGTTACACTCTGATCGGAGAAGCCTCTCTCACGTGTCTGCATGGAGTCAGCAGAAACTGGAATCACCCCATACCTCGCTGTGAAGGTGAGTGCCTGCTGTGTTTTACAAACAGTATTTCTGTCTTCTTGTTAGTGGCTCTCATCAGCAGGAACAGCCTTAAAGAAGTAGCACTGCAGCGCCGCATCTTCTGGAGTATTGTATCAGTCCCTGAGAGCATTTTTTCCAAATAATTGCACTTTCACTTATGAATAAAAAATGTTCTTTCTGTGAGTAACCTTTAATGTGGCAGTTTAAAACTTTGTGGGTAAATATTTAATTATCGTTGAGAAAATTATATAACGTCTTCAGATTGGGACTAAAATAGAGGCATATATACCTTTCTGTCAGAAAAACCTACAACAAAAATATCTTTGAAGTAATTCTTTAAGAAAAGTATGGGTTCTTATGCCTACTTGGAGTCATCTTCTTTATTCATTGGAGATAAACAGCATCTGACTCACCAAAAACATGCAACCGCTTTGCTGAAAAATAAACTGGAGCACTTATAATAATTTGTGGGGCGTTTGCAAGTCTTCATGGCAAAGCTGAAAATGCCCGGGTACATTGTAAATCTAAAAAATTCCCCTTGGATGTCACTCCGGTGTGCCTAAATATCTATCATCAGATAAGTGAAGCAATGAAGAACATTTTAGATGAACATCAGTGAGTCTCCATTTTTTTATTTATTTTTTTGGGGGTGGGGGGGAACTGGTACATACCTCTGTTTTGCTTCTTAGATATCACCCCAGGCAACTTCACAACCATTTTTTTTTACAGTTCTTAGGGTAGCATTTTTCAGTTTATATCCTGACAGGGGAGGTTTTATTTTCAAACTTATTTGAGGTTATCAGGTTGTCAATGAGCAGAGGCTTTGCTGTGCAGTGGCATCTGATGGGTACGTTCCCTTCCTAGTGTCTCAGTGACAAACCAAACCAGGCTGTTGTTGTTTGTTATATCAACAGTAAGGGACAATGCAGCTAAAGAAGCAATTTTTACAAGTGGAGATAAAGAGTGGATTTCTATTTTTTTTTATCGATCAACTCTAACCATCTTCCCTCCCCTCAGCTCTCTGTGGTGGGAATATAACATCCATGAATGGTACAATTTACTCCCCTGGACACCCTGCCGAGTACCCACACTTCCAGGACTGCATGTGGACTGTCAGAGTACCTCCAGGGTACGGCATCTACATAAATTTCTCTGTTATCAATACGGAGCCCATCTATGACTACATCACTGTTTGGTGAGTTCCAATTTCTCACTTAGTTTGAATTTATGTATTATCATGCTATGGGACACAAAAATGTTTTCTATGAGCATTCCTGCCTGGAGCAAGCAGTCTTTCGTAACTACTATCATTGTTTATTAGTTTTATAAACCATTCAAATTGATATTTAACAATACGGATTGAGAATGTTTTCTATGTCCTTCATCTCATCTCTTTGAAATACGGTTTCCTCTTAAAGGTGAAAGATAATCTTCACTGCTTAGGTATTCCATGTCCTCAGCGCTGGAAATGTTGAAGTTCATTATTCATGGTTTTGTTGATGTATAGGTGTCAACACTGTCAAAATGGGATTTTCATTTCCCCCAGAAGCACGTGCAGATCCTGAATTTACTGCTGTTTTAAGACCACACTCCCAGAGTCAGCAGCTTGTTTAATCTGTCATGAAAAGAGTTTTTGCTCCCCCTTTTGACATTTGTTTTACTCTGACGTCTGTTTGCCCACGAAGCCACGGAAAACTTCTATGGACTGGTGTGTGAATATTTAACCGCCTTATTGGTAAAAACAAATATGTCTGAGAGTATGCAATATCTGCATCAGTCAGCTGTATACACACCTTATAATCTTCAGCTGCACTTTTGTTGAAAATGCCTTGCAGCACTGAGGTCAGTGCTGCATTTTGTTCCTGAAAATGGAAAAATATCATCGGTCAACAATGACACGAAATGTTCATGTGTAAGAAATTATGCTATTGTAACTACAAGTAGACTTTAGGTAATCCAGCAACCGTATAGGAGTTGAATATTCCCAAACTGTCAAAGATGTACTATGGTTGTACAATAGTCATTTTAAAAATAACATACTTTGTCAGCTCCATAGTTTTATCACATAACTGACCAAGCTCTAAAAGTATATAAAAGTATATAAAACAACCCAACACAGATTGTGTCATGTCAAGATTAAGTGAATGAAGATGAAACTGAATTTGAAATGTTCTTGAAAAGCTATCATAGATGCGTCTAAATAGGCATGGATCAGTATTAGATTCTTATGGTACACATGACAACCTACTGCAAAGTCCTCAGTAACATGGTTTAATTGATTTTAAATGAAACCAAAAAGCAAGTATTCTCACTACTTCTTCAGCAATATAACATTGATTATTACAGTCATAATGTATAGCCTTTATATGGGGCATTTTTTTTATTTCAACTCATAAATTTAAGCATTTAATAAACACCTATTAAATATAATAGTGTTTTCAAAAAAGGAAAGCTGTTGTGCAGAAAACAGGAACACAAGGCTAACAAGCTGATATTAATGAGTTAGATACGCCATCTTTTCGGGAAGCAAGCCTGCAGTTAGCTGTCTAATAGGGTTAGTAGTAGTTCATTATGGGAAAAAAACATTTGCAGAGAGCAACGGTAGTAGGGAGCATGATATCACAGCATCAACCAAATTCTAACATTACTTGATTGGACAAAAATCTCTACGGTATGCGGGACACTTGAAGCTGAAAGTGAAACTTAGTACGTGGCCTACTTTCTAATTCATTTGGATCATAATTATCCAACTACTGGGGGACTGTCGTGAAGCATTTACATTTCATTCTCAGGTGAGAATTTAAACATTTGAAATGGGGAAGAAAATTACACGATGTTGAATTCACAGAAAAGATGGGAAATAGTGTTACAGCAGCTTAGCTAAACAGGAGATGAAATTATCTAATGGTAAAACTGAAAAACAAGACCATAGCCTAAAACTAAGTAAAAAATGCCAGAAGACTTAAGACTTAAGTTTTAGAAAATAGAAAACATAAGAATACACTGAGGCAAAAGTGATTGGCAAATGTTTACGTCCAAAGTATCACAATAAAGTGAGTGGCATTCATTTAATTTCCATGCCATGGTTATATGTTTAACAGCCCTTCCGCCAGCTGACTGGCTGTGCACAGCAACAGGTGGGGAAGGGGCATTGCATATGACACATTCTCTGGCAATCCATTAAAATGAATTAAAACCATGGGAATGAAAGGTTGTGAGTTTTGTAGAAGTTTTGAAACCATACATCCTTGTACCTCAATGCTGTTAACCAGTTCATGCCTACTTAAGAACCAACAATTGGGAACAGCGTTACATTTTGAAGCGTATTTAAATTTTTTACCTTCACTTTGGATAGAATTGAAAATGAAATAGCTCCTCTGTTTAACAAGACCAGACTGGAAAGTTAATGTGATATTCCCTTTATTGCAATGCAAACTGAAGAGTTACACAGAAGGGATCCAACAGCTGACAAAGTGCTAAGGCCAGAGGCCACTTGGACGTGTTGTGCTCACAGCTTGTGATATGACACCCGGATTAATTGAGCCAACAACTATTCAAAGATTTTGACCCGCCTTGACATTTGTGGCCTCGTTCTTTTCTCCCTCCAGCTTCCCCTAAGAGCAAATGAAATTGTCATACAGAATGTGATTAACTTAAAGAAACCAAAGGGAATCTGTGCTCCCCTGTCTCATCCAACTCACAAAACTTCTGCTTAGCTTTGGACTTACCAGTGAGTGGAGCATAAAAAGAAAGAAATGTGTATCAGCACAAAAACTTCACGTTAGTCACTGGGGACGTGTGTCGGTTTGTAGAAACTTCCGCTGGTAACAGACAGCTGTACAGCAGTAAACAATGCTACCTCCTGTCTGTTGCTCTAGCAGCTGCCTTCCCCTCAGTCTTTCCTTCTTCCTTTACCACTCTGTAGCCTGTCTGATGAGTAGTGAGCTTCAGGCAGTTATGGAGCTGTCCCCCTGGGTGATAAAGAATAAAAAATGCCTCGCAGCACTGAGGTCACCAGTCATGCTGTATGAAGAGAGAACTACTGGTGCTACTGGTTTTAAATGAAAGGCTGCATAAATAATCTGTCCCCTGATGGCAACGTTTCATTTCCTTGCTCGACTGCAGCCTCCAATTTTGCTGATCACTCTGAAATTAAACTGACACAAGCCTTTTTTTTTTTCTTTTAGTACATAAGATATTAAAAGCACACATACATACAAGAAAAGCATTTTTTGTACATCATTTTGCTGATGATGGCTAAAGTTCTACGGGAACCCAGTAATAAAATTGCTGCCCCCACTCAGCTTTTATAAATTAAAGACTATTTCAGACCATTTCAGTTTTAATGTCGGTTGTCAAAGCCTTTCTAGGCTGCTCTTGACTTACTGTCTTACAAGGGTTAAAGATGTCCCCCCCTCCTCCTATGATTAGCGGAGATGATTTGGTGTTTTGGAATGAGCAGCTAACGCATGCCTTGCAGATAGCTTTACTACTGATGGTAAGGTCTCTTATTACCCCACAGCATTTCCAGCTATTCATTCAGCTGTTCATCCAGAATCAAGGACAATGCTTTGTGTTAACATATGTTTTTGTTGCAATTCGGACACAAATAAATTTCTCAAGACAATCAATTAGCAAAATCTCCTTATATGAAAAGTAGAAAAATATATTGGAGATGAATTATAATTTTTTACTTTGTATGTTTTTTTGTCTTTTGTTTTACTTTTAGTTTTTGCCCCTTTAAAGTTATGTAACAGATTTAGATATTTTTCCAAGACACAAACTTCCATATTACCTTACAGAATCTGCCACAGTGTCATTTCTTCTTTCTAGCTCTACCTTACTGATCTTGCGGTTTACCCACAGAATACATAATTGGGGGTTTACCTCAGGTTTCCTCTGTCTGACTCGCCCGATACAGCCCCTCAGGGAAGCACCCCAGAGGCATCCTAATTAAATATCTGTGTTTCCTCGAGTAAACTCTTTGCAGAAGTACTGAAGCAGCCTACTCCAAGTTCAATGCCAAAAATATGGCTTCTATGAGCTCTTATTTCCATCTTATCTTATTTCCACCATTGTTTCTACTAATTCACTATTAAACCCTCATACCTTTCTTCTTTTTTAATGTAACATTTTGATACTTGCCATCACTTGGCTCTAAACATCATTCCAAGCTCATTTTGGAGCAAGCTCTACACAGCCTTGCAAGCAAGATAATATGCTTTTGACCGTTCAACATTTCTTTTCATGTTTTTTCATTATTGTAGATAGAAAGTACTAAAAACAGGCATGTGAAGAACTAAAGGTAATATTTCAGATGGATTATGGTCTGACGTCACACCGCATCTGTCTGTGTTGTTCTCCAGTCTCTTTTTTACAAGGCCGGGCCAGCAGCTCGTGCGTGTACGTGCATTTGAACAGCTGGCACTCAGGGCTTAGCCCCTCCCTGCCCTAAAATACCACCGTCAGAGCAGCACAGTGTCAGAGCAACATGATGGAGAGTAACCCCAGCAGATCAAAAATGTTTTCATGCTAACAGCATTAGAAAGTTATGAGTTACTTCTTCACTAGAAATGTTCCTCCTAAAGGTGATGCTGTTTTGCTGTGTTTTTATTCTTTACAAATATGCGCATATGAGGCGACGCATGAGAAGGGAAAGGAGGGGCCAGGCTACAGTTGGTAAAGAGAGGCGCGGCTTGTCAAACATCTTGTTTTGGTCTACAGACAGTGCTCAAGCACCACCTAGTGTTGAAATATCGCTTATTGTTCCTTTAAGCCAAAGAAGACAGGGGAAAATGTTCAAACAAGTTGTACATCAAGTCAGTGAAGTTATTTCAAGTTAACCACGGACAAAGTTTAAATACCTAACTTATACCCAACTCAAAATGTATATTAGTAACTTAAAATAATGACTGTGAACTACTACAGTAGATATTTTCATGCTGCCATTGAGTTGTCCGTGGCAACAATTTACAATGAAATTCTGTTTTAGTAGTGTAAATTTTACTTTACCCATTGTACATTTCGTGCAAAGTTGGACTCATTTTAACTGATTATAGCTATGTTATGTTCAGCTGCTCATGAAGTTGGCCACATGCCTTTATCTATCTTTAGCACTTTTCTTCAATCCTTTGGTTTTTGGGAAAATAATAAATTGTATCCTGCTCACACCGGGGATAAGCTGTGTCTGAATTGCATTTTCTCCACTAACACGATTAATATTTTTTACCAATGTTTTTTAACGAAATCCCTCTGACTGCAATGCATTTGTAACGTAAACTCCTGGTAAGGTAGCCGGAGGTAAAGGGGGTGCAGCTCCCGCATTTAAGGAGCGTTTCACTTTGGGAAATACTGTGATCAGTAATTGGTCAGTTGTTGACGAGCCTCCAGGATTGATTGACAGGTGGTGTTACGTCAATTTGCTGCAAACCCCACAAATCGGGTTTGTCTGGATGAAAGGAAAGAAGCATACTATAGTTCAAAGCAAGCAATCAGATAACCAGTTTGCATTCTGTCACGAGACATGTAGAGGATCTGGCTACCTTGTGGAAGTAGGTGCAATAGGCAGATGAGACCAAAATGACACACATCAACTCCACAGTGAAACATCGTGGTGGCAGTATCAACCTGGCAGGATGTTTTTCTTCAGCAGGGATGCGGATACAGGTCAGGGTTCAGGGAAAATGGATGGAAATGAATTCAGGGTAATCCTAAAAAAGACATAAGAAGCAGCAAGGGTGTGGCTTAAGTTTTCCGAACAGCAGGACAATGATCAAAAATAAGACCATGCAGCTAATGTGTCAGAGAGGCTGAAAACATATGCATGCCATACTTTTTTTTTTATCTGTAAAAAAAAAATGAAAACCCTCTGTTTTTCATCACAATTATCCAGTAAAATGGAAGGATCTGTGTTCGTAAAGTGATAAAATGTGACTGAGTTCAAGACGTATGAATATTTTTGCAAGTCTCTATATTTAGACAAGAACTACAGAAGTTTTTTTTTTCTTTTTTTACCCTATTATGGTGCAATGTATTCACCCGTCATTATATCTGTTTCAGTGGCAGTTTTTGATTTTACATTTAATTTTATAATTTATAGGCATGTAAATGTTTTTCTTGTCATCCTCTCATCACCTTAAAATGATGTCTAATTGTGAAATCTTTATGAGCTGAAGTGTGTAGGATAACTCAAATTTGAGGTGTAACCCTTCCTTAAACCTTACAGCGCCACTGTTGTAAGATTAATGCACAAAGTAAACTTACTTACTTTACTGACTCATAAGTCAGATGTGGCTTATTCTCAATCTTGGTTTTGTATTGCTTTAACTTGCTGATACCAAATTTAGACAGTTGTGATTTCTTTTTAAGAACTATAGTTTAGAATTTTTTTCTAGTTTTCCTGCAATAGAGGTCTGTGACAGGTTTTATGAAGAGTAGAGGTGAAGCACCACTGTGTCTGTCAGAGAGAGGAAGGAGCTGCTGTAAAATTGTGTTTACTACATTACATTTAAAATTAAATTTGGATTTGACACAAATAGCATGGTTTGCTTTAGTGACTCTAAACAGCAGTCTCCCTGTGTATTTCCTAGAACAAAGCTCATTACCCTAACTCTGACATTTGCAAAAGGCTGCCAACCTTCTAAATGGAGCCCATTCCACGACATAGGTTGAAAGTCTAAAAGAACAAAACATTGCTGTAATACGTTCAGCCATCTTACTGTCTTCTGAACTCCAGGTCAGTTTCCACCTTAGCCTTTCGGAGCTGTTGGCAATATGGCTCCTGAACTTTTTGGGATATCAGAGACCAAAACTGCAAAAGAACAACATGACAAAAAGCAAAATGAACAGCACCAGCCAAAGCCAAACTATCTACTGTAGAAGCTTCAAAGAATAGTCTTTGTGCCACCATTGGAAAAAATACTGATTTTTTTTGTCTTTAAAAAGCATCTGTTTTTCTTCTGATTTTATTCAACGTCTCACTGATTCTGAAAATAGCTGAGTGAACACCCTTCCCACAGTTAACTTTTCATGTAAGACCAACAATAGAACTACACTTCCAATAGTGACACAGAGGAGGAGGAGGAAAAAAAACAGGGAAAGAAAATTGTGGCAAGAAGCTATGACCTAGAGAACCAAACGTGGCTGTAAAGGACTTCTGTTCCCAAACTGACTGGCTGCATTCTGCTCATTAGGGACCAGTTTGATAGATTCCTTGAGTCTATTGGCTGCATGAGTATGTATCATAGTGCACCACGGTTGAAGTTCACCATAATAGCACATGCTTCATTGCGTTGGAGCACGCTCTTTGTTCTGTGCAATGCAAAACCGGCGTTGCATGTAATACAATTAACTGAGTTACAAAGCGCAGCACTGCTGGCACTGCTGGCACTGCTACAATACTGAAGTTAGCATCTTGTTCATAGCTTATGTGACGATGCTTGACTAAAGGGCTATTCCCCAGCATTTACTGATTCTGGATCCACAATCCAACATTTAAAATATTTAGAATGATTACATCCGAATTATATTAATTTATACCAATAACAGAATACAGAAAGCATAGCTTGTGAAACCTTTATTAACGATGTGAAAACTCAATAAAGAAATATTTTAAAGTCCTTTGTTATGCTTGAAATGGGGCCTGCTTGAAAACTACACCGATTAGACAGCTCAAATTTAGACCAAGTGCTTCTGCATTCACAACAGATTTGTGGCTTTATTTGAGTTGCGAAAACTCGAAACGGCAGATTTTAAGGTAACAAAAATGGCTTAGACCACCTAATGCAGCAATCTGGACCCAGTTAAACGTTTAAATCTTTTCAAAAAAAAAAAAAGAAGGTGAGTACGTCCTCTGGACGGGTTCTTTTTTGTCAAAACGTATCATCTTTTCTCCAAGAGACTTCTTCAGACTGTGGAGTTACAGCTAAGCTCAGCCTTATAAGCAGTACCATCGCATAGTGGCTCAACAAGTTTAACCGTGACAATCAAAACTGGTTACTTACTGACTAACATGATGGCCGCTTATTGTTCCAGACTGACCTACTCAGCTTTGGGTTTTTTTTCTACTTGGGTTATTGAGATTTTTCAGGATGTTTCAATCTTGTTCTTTCTTTTCTCGGTGCCTCTCTGTGGTCGAGAAAAACACCATCAGTGACAGAGGTTTCTTCGGCATTAAGCTGGCCTTCAAGAAACGGCACCATTCTTAGAAAAGTCCTATATTTTCCATCATCGACTGGTCTGATCACAAAAACTGCCTTAACTTCAAGCAGCCTGTCAGTGATGATGAACACTCTTTTTCTCCTCCTTCGGCTTCACCACGACCTACCATTTTGGCTCTGGTAATCGCAAACCGAAAACCCTTTTAATATGGTTCTCTTTTTGAAGATGACTGCAGAATGCTAACAAGAATCCTTCCTTCTTGTACAATCTGACTGCTAACTTGGAAGATGGGAACAGTAATTCGCCAAGTCCTTACCTCAAACACCCATGATTACTGAATTAGAAAATGTGTGTCTTTGTCAGCCCACGTTTAACTTGTCCACTGGACCCACTGTCTGTTCCCTTGTCATGCTGGCATTAATCTTTCCTCTTTCCTCCAGAAAGTTTTGATGACCATCCTCAAAGACGAAGATACAGAGGATGCAGTCAACCTTTCTTTTTTCCAATCTTTTTTTAAAGATTTAAATCTCTATTTTAAAGTCAGTTATAATTCATTTATATTTCTCAAGTGATCACAGCTTTTCCACTTTTGAGACCCTAAATGCCACATTTATTTGTTATTCCAAGAAAAAAGAAACCCAACAATTTTTTTATTAAATTTTTTTAAGTTACTGTATGTTGTTTTCTTCACTATGCGTTTTCACTGATTTTTTATTTTTTTTTAATCCTTCTTCCAAAACTTTACTCTTCATTAATACGTATATTGGTTGAAGATGAGGGGGGCATTTTATTGCTTTACAACTCTATCAGCAAACAAATGATAATCTTCTACATTGACACTGTTTGTAAAACTTTATCTGAAACTGTGAGGAATGACTGCTGATTCTACAAGACTGCTTGGGGATAAATAGTCCTGCTCTTTGATCCTAGCTGTTATTTATTCAGAAGTCATCCACACTCTGACTCTCTATCCACTACTTCTCCTCATATCTGTGTCTCCATATCAGGGATGGACCCGACCAGACCTCGCCTCAAATTGGCCAGTTCAGCGGCACCTCTGTGCAGGAAGGCGTGTCCACCACAGCCAATCAGGTCCTCATCAAGTTTCACAGTGACTTCAGCACCAGCGGCTTCTTCGAGCTCCATTATTATGGTAGCCTTCCCTTTGATGCCAGCTAAGAACACACTTTGTTGTGCTTATTGATTTGATGCTTAGTATTCTTCCTAAAGAAATAAGCACATGAAGTGAGCAGAGAATGATTTCTCATCCTTTTCTTATATTCAATAATCTGTAATTTTCCTTTTTCTTTTGGCCTTGTCTTGCTTTCCTTTTATTGTATTGCTTCCAGTTATGTACAATGATAAATGATGGATGGCTCCTTATGCCTGTTTTTGTCTGCAATATAAAAGCGCCTTTTGAAGGGAAGTTGATTAATAATAAAATGCTCCCCTTCACAGCTAAATTAGTTATAGTTTTTTGATGATCATGAACAGTGATAGGCAGCAATTTATGATCTAATCAGCTTTCAGTATAAAGGGAGAGGAAAATGTGTGCGGCCGCCGAATAGAAAATTGTGCTTACACTTTCTCTGTCTTTGTGCATGAATCTCTCGCTGTCTTTTTGTTTTCTAGTGCACCACGCACACTCTTGTTGAAGAGTTCAGTGTTTGTTCTCTCTCCAACAGCTTACCAGCTGAGAACTTGTCAGCCACCCCCTACCGTCGCCAACGCCACTATCCTAACCGATGATGACGAGTTTGAAATAGGTTTGTCTCATTTTATTTTGGTTGTTTACAGGCCTGGGACAATGTATAATCCAATCAGCTTTTACTTGACGAAGGAGCATCTGTACAGACAGCCAGGGAGGCACAAGCAGTCATAGGCATAACCAATGGTTTTTGTCAACAATGTATTTATTCATTTCCCAGTTAGTCCAGACTTAAATCTTGTGGCTGAAATCTTCCTCATGTTGTCTTTCTTAATAATGTTCATGATCTAAAACTGTATCTTTTTTACATCTTGTTTTACATACATATTAGATCAAATGCATTTATCCACATTAATGAACCTATTGGCAAATGTTTATTGTAGCCTTTACCATCTTATTCTATCTGCACTGTCTGTGTCTTGTTCTCTCTGCTCATCCTTTTAAGAGTTCCCATCTATTCATGCTTCATGCATTAAAATATTAGTTTGAAGGCAGGGCTAATTAGATGTACTTATAAGCTGTTTGTGTTTTCAGTGCTCAGAAGTAATTAGTAAAGTGAAGTGGAAGTCATGTGGCCAGTGGCTGACTTACTTTGAGCCTTTGAATTTGTGTGTAGTTAAATTTTTAGCGTGTGCCGGTGTGCACGTTTATGGCTGTGTAATTTAATGAAGTGCCTTAAGTTCTAAGGGATGTCAATCTTCATTAGGAAATGTGCAGTTGATTACTGTTTCAAGTGCTGCTGCTGAGGAGTGTTACCGACATGGCTGTGTATGTGAGGGAGTGAATGCGCGTTCATTCGTTTGTGGCTGCGTGGGTCGATGAATTGACAGCTCTGTTTCTCATGTCCACTTTTTGCCTCCTGTCTATGTGTTTGCATGATCGCTGGTGTAAATGACCCCACAGGAGACATTATCCGGTACTCATGCCAGCCAGGCTTCACCTTGGTGGGTAGCGAGATCCTGACCTGCCGCCTCGGAGAGAGGTTACAGATGGATGGGCCGCCACCAGTCTGTCAAGGTTGGTTTTGCATGCTTATGGTTCTATAGATGTTTTTTCTGAATTTGTTGAAGGTTTTTGTGTTTGCGCCTATAAGATTTTTTATTTATGTGTATGTGTAATCATACTGTTCTGAGCGCACTTGACACCACTCTGCCAAGGTTGGTTGCCGTCAGCAGCACTCACTGTTGATGCATCATTTAAAAGACAGACAGCCAGCAGGCCGCCCTCCAGCAGTATCCTGGCGCCAAACAGCATCTCTGTTCTTCATCAGGATCAGGATACGCTGCTTTTTGGAATAAAGCACATCCTCTCTACTTAGGAATCCATATCTGACTGCTGAGGGTCAACTGAAGATCAGCAAGTTTCATTCAAATGTTTTTAATATCAGAAACCTTAGAGTAACTCCATTAAACGTGTGATCTCAGCCTGATAGAAAAACATAGTTAAGTCCAGATCCCATGCACATAAAAGCACTTTGAAAGAAAAAAAATTACTGATTTGAAACCTATTTGCTCATCTCTAACTGTTAATACTTGATACCAGATTTGATGTTTTAGTTTTCTTCTGATAGTATTTTATTAAGAATTTGAGTGAATTTATTTTGATACATGAATAAAATCTCAAGTAAAGTAGTACACAGTAACACAGTAAGTAATCAAAAGTGGATTAGTTTGTTTACCATATTTGCAACATCTTAGTCAGTGAGCGATTGTGCAAATAAACAAAAATGGATGGTACAAAAAAGATAAAAAAAAAAGGAATTATTTTCACACTACAATCACAGAACTTGCTGTATTTTACTGGGATTATATGCGATAGACCATTCAAAGTATTGCATAAATGTGAAATTATGCAATCTTACACATTTTATAATAAATCAAATTTAAATAGTGTGTTTATGTATTTTAATTAAATCCCACTGAATCTATACTAAGTTATTGTTAATAGTAATTATTACTATTATACTACTATTATAAGAATGTATTTGGAATATTGTATATGTGGAGATTCTAAAAAAAACTATTGTATTTAGTCATGGCACATGAAGCTTACGTACATTTTTTATGTTTTAATTTGGAGATGAAAGCTTAACTACATTCTGGTTTGGTATGAAGATTTGTGTATCTGTTCATGGTGACTTAAACAGCAGATAAATGTTAGAAAACAGGTTAGAATAAAACAGTAACTGGCTTTTAGCCAAAAGAGGTGCAGTCAAATGGGAAGTACTAGGATTTTGCCAGTTTATTTCTCTGAGCTCTGCCAAAATCTGCTAGCTCATATTAGCTGGAGCTCATATAGTGGTACTTGTGACTATTACTCACATTCAAATATAAGTGATAAAGTTAACATGCCGAAGACACTTCGCTGATGCATGCTGAGTCTTTCTTTTTGTTGATTTTCTCAAAAAGTCAAGTTTAAATAATCCAGGAAAACACATACATGTAAAAACACACAGATCGTGTCTGTCAGGTTTGAGTTGATTTGTTTAGGACCAAAGCGCAGACAAGAGCTGGGAAGCCGCATGTTGAATAGTGAGTGATTTATTTAAATAAAGAAAGCTTACAAGATGGCACGGATAACAGGGAACACAGCGAGGATGAGACCAGAACAGGGTAGAATGACGGAGGACCTGACGATGAGTGTGACTAAACAGAGAACCAAATCTAACAGATACAAGAATAAACTATCGAAATAATAGAGAACAGCAAACTAACTAGTGACAATAATCTACAGATAAACAACACAACAATACAATTATAAAATAATAAGGTGCAAGACAAGCATACTGCAGGATCCCCAGGGAGCTACAAGAAGTAATCAACCTCTGGGGATCCTGACAGTATCTAGAAATAAAAATAAAAAAAAACAAAAAAAGTAAAAAACAAAATTGTAATAGCTTTAATAGCTCATAGTAAGAACTATGCCCAAAACAGAGCACTTTGCTAAGGTAGTGAAGTGCACTTTAAAATGGGTACCATCAGTGATAGATTTGTCTGTTTATATGTCAAATGACTAATCATCTTGTTGGAGTATTTCCTAAAACTGGCCTCAAGGATCACATTGGCATAGTTAGCACAATTTTAGGATCGGTAATTTGTTGCTTGACATTTTCATGGATCACCTCATTTTTACTTTTAAGAATTCATTACATTTTCTCGCATTGGATATGCTATGCCCTTGTGCACCTCTAGCATGAAACTAATTGCTCTCCTTGGGACATGTAAAGTTGAACTTAATTTTAGTTGACCTGCTATTCTCAGGCAAGAGACTGCTACTGCAAGCTTATAACAAGGGCTTTTTCCTGTCGCTGGCTTGCCAAAAGGCCAGAAAAGAGAAGTCTCCCATGCTTTTCAAAACCGTTTTTATTTATTAGTTGTCATTTTATGCCTCAAACACGACACTAAAATGCCCTTGCTTGGCTATGCATGCTTATCCCCAAATATCTCCCCAGGCTCTCTCGAAATGAAAGCATATGAAGATGGTTATACACCAGCTACAACAATAATTGGAAATATTACTGAGTTGACATGCAGTTCCTTCCAAAAGTACTCAGCTTTTTTCACATTTCACCACAATAGACCACAGGCTTCAGTGTATTGTATCGGGATTTGATGTGAAAGATCAACGCAAAGTAGTACATAACTGTAGAAGTGGAAGGAAAATGATGGAGGGTTTTCCAATTTTTTATCAGAATATAAATATGAAAAGTGCAGTGTGCATTTGTGTGTAGAACCCTTTAGAATATACTACTTAGAACGTACTTGTACTGGAATTACTACTGCAAGTCTTTTGTGTTACGTCTCGACAGACTTCACTCATCTAAAGAGTAAAATTTCTAACTAGATCTTTTCAACACTGCTCAAGCTTTGTCAGATTGGTTGAAGAGCATCGGTGAACAAAGATTTTAAAGTCTCACCATAGATTGTCAATTCCTTTTCTTGTAGGTCAGGCTTTTGACTAGACAAATCTATAAGACAAAAATTCCTTGGTCTTAACCTTTGATAGCTCTGTCTGTATATTTAGGGTCTTTCACTGCAGCAAGACCTAGTCAGCTCACTATTGTTGTGCTATTACACTGTTTTAAGTTATTCAATGTTTAATAAATAACTATCTATTAGGTATTGTCTGGTGAATATCAGCCCAAGAGCTGATATCAGGACAATAGTTGAAAGGGATGATTCGAGCACTGGCGTTCTTTTAACAGCAACCTTCTGCATACATATAGAATAAATGAGTGACAACTTCTCATCAAGTTCAAGAATTTATTGACAGAAATAAAATGAACATCCAGAGAACATCACTATATAATGCTGTTTATCTGAAATAACAATATATTTCAATCAACAAATCCTCTCTACAAGGCTAGTGAAACTTAACTAACACTACTAAGCAAATTGAAGATAAAAATAAGCTAAGAAACTATATACACACAAAAGAAACAAAAGACAAAATAATGGTTGATCATAATTATCTGAATAATTCAGTAAATCCTGGTTCACAGCAGATCTGAGCTAAAGAACCAAAGTTCATCTTCAAGAATGTGAATTGAGGTTAAATTAGCTTAACTAATTCAGAACAACATTTGCTATGCGTTTCAACCTATTCACAATGCAAATCCTGCGTCAAACAAAACATTATTTGATAAAGTAACATTTTAAAGAATGATTTTCTCAGTAGAAATCAGTATCTTTAGAATGCTCGATTTTATTAATGCAATTATACCTCCTGGAAGCTAAGGGTCGCTGTAGTGACCTGTCGCTAAAATCGGTTAATCCTAAAGTTATACAAAAACACCATAAAATCGACATTAATACTCCATATTAATGCGGTAATAATGCTCACACCACTATCAAATGATGGCAGAGCGAAACAAAACAAATCTTATGTTTGTTTGTATTTGAGAAGGGCGGAAGTTACCGGAAACTAATGGCATTAGCTAGTGGACATTCGGTGCTAAATTAAAAAAGCTTCGGCTTTATTTTAGTCGTGATGAGTGGACCGGATAACACAAGCATCAATATCCTATCAATGTATAAAACCCTTTGGAGATAATGTTTGTTATAACCATAAAAACACACTCGAATTACATCAGCAATGGCATGGTTCAAAGAATTCTAATGGGAGCTACCCGGTAAGCTCCACGTGTTTCAAAAACACTGTGAAAACACATTAAGTGACCTTCTTAATAAACCATTTAACTTTCCCTGTTTATTTCTCTGCCAATCCTTTCGGTGCCTCTTTGTCAGTTAAGTCCACTTAGGGCATCCAGTTGGAAGCAGTTCGAAGAAACGCTGGTTATTTCAGCAACGGGCAGCGGGCATTCGGCTCCGGGCTAGCCGAAATGCGGTCAGAGCAGGCCGCTCCAGCATGTGTAGTACGTGTCATCAGACAGGTATATTGGCAATATAAAGACTGTCGCAGGAAGCTTGCACATGCCAACTGTCTGCAACAGTCAGCCAGCACCATCAGAGCTGAGTCACAGCCTGTTACTGCCTCACCTCGCCTTCCTCCCATGTATTTGAACAGGTAATGCGTAAATTGAGCAATTTTGACCATAAAAATTATGAAATTGTACAGAAAACAAATTTATACAACAGTCAAGTGGACACATTGATTTTTTTTTTCTTATCACTGTAAGTATTTTACTTGTCATGATGACAGGTGACTCAGTTCCTTACTTGCCTCACCTGACTGCACGTCACTGCAAGAAGCATTTCACTGTTATAGCCAACAAAGGGAGTTTTTCCGTCTGTCTCTTATATGTGTGTGTGTGTGTGTGTGTATATGAGATATACATATATACACAGAAAAAGGGATCATCTTATATCTCATATGCCCTCCATGTGCTTGCACTCAGGTTCTGCACCCAAATACCCCTCACCAATACCTTGTAAGAATTTCCTGCTCTCAGGGTCGCTTCCCATCCATATTACAGTACTTCACAGGCCTATCTTCTGAAGTAGCATATTGAGGGGGTTGGAAACATTTTAAGCCTCTCATGATTCATTTTTTAATCCCTGCACCGAAAGTTAAATTCAAAGCATTTAAGCTCCAACAGGGCTCACTGGATTCGCAAGTTTGTTGCCTGGCAACATTAGTTTGTTAAACAAGTAAAGAAGAACATAAATATTATGAGTGCTGACCACCTAAATGGTCATAGCTTTGTAGACAGTAGCTATTCTGTCAGGTTAATCTTTGTGGAGGTAAAGCTACTGGGCGGTGGTCTGTGTGGTGTTACAGGACTGTCTCAGAAAATTAGAATATTGTGATAAAGTTCTTTATTTTCTGTAATGCAATTAAAAAACATGAAATGTCATACATTCTGGATTCATTACAAATCAACTGAAATATCGCAAGCCTTTTATTGTTTTAATATCGCTGATTATGGCGTACAGCTGAAGAAAACTCAAAAATCCTATCTCAAAATATTAGAATATTTCCTCAGACCAAGTAAAAAAAAAAAATTATAACAGCAAAACAAAATCAAACATTTGAAAATGTCCATTAATGCACTCAGTACTTGGTTGGGAATCCTTTTGCACAGATTACTGCATCAATGCGGCTTGGCATGGTTTAAATAATCCAGGAAAACACATACATGTAAAAACACACAGATCGTGTCTGTCAGGTTTGAGTTGATTTGTTTAGGACCAAAGCGCAGACAAGAGCTGGGAAGCCGCATGTTGAATAGTGAGTGATTTATTTAAATAAAGAAAGCTTACAAGATGGCACGGATAACAGGGAACACAGCGAGGATGAGACCAGAACAGGGTAGAATGACGGAGGACCTGACGATGAATGTGACTAAACAGAGAACCAAATCTAACAGATACAAGAATAAACTATCGAAATAATAGAGAACAGCAAACTAACTAGTGACAATAATCTACAGATTAGCACAGTTCCCTGTGGGGCCCCATATTACAGACCAGCCTGTCAGAGATTCAGCCCTGTGTCGTCACATACAGTGGGTGGCCAGTGAGGTTATTCAGTAACCGCTGGGACAGGTGGAAGTCCATTCCAGACAGCTCCAGCCTTTCCCTCAGAAGTCCTACTTGGATGGTATTAAAAGCACAGGAGACGTAGAAAAAACATTGTCCTTACAGTGGATCCAGGTTTATCCGAGTGGGTCAGTGCTCAGTGCAGGAGGTAGATGATGGCAACATTCACCACAATGCCAAGCTGGTAGGCGAACTGCAGCAGATCCAACAACAAGCTCACTAGGGTGCAAAGATCGTTATGGACCAACCTTTTGGGGGTCATTATCAAATGCAAGGTCAGTGCTACCGCCCTATAACTGCTGAGGTCCTTCAGATGTGTGGTCTTATGCACTGGTACCACACAGGAGGTCTTCCTGTAATGCCTCACAGTTGATCTGCGCTGCATCCCAAGAGCCTGGAACTGAAGTCATCAAGGCCCAAAACTTCTTCGAACTTCTTCTTTTGCAGCTCGTTTTTCACCTCAAAGGAACAGGATGGTGGGAGGAGGGGGGCTGTGGGATGGGGTCCTCTGAACTGGAGGAGGTGGGTCACGGCTGAGACTTGAGAGGTGTGAAGTTCTGGGAAGAAAAGTACCGTTCAGCCTGGAAGATTGGTTTGTGACCTGAACGTTTTTACAGGCCCTTCCAAGGTTCTTTACTTTATTCATCCAGTTTTTATGTCTTTCAAGACATGCCTGTAGCGTACCTAAGTATTTAGATTAAAGGTATAGTGGATAATCTTTTTCGGGTTCTAATAGGGGGGGGGGTTATCACATTATCTATTGGTTGTCCCACATGCCAATCATTGTGATGTGCCCATGTAACGACAATATGTGTGCACGCTCTTTGCTAGCTTCTTCTTGCTGTGCACGTGCAGTTTTAGTGTTTATCTGTTCAGTTAGCTTCGGCTTAAGCTGTTCATTGTAGTGCCACTGCTCTCACCATATACTTTGAAAATGGCTGTGAGTCACAAGAAGCAAACAGTCTTACAAGTTTATGAGGAAAAAGAGGAAGGCCTCAGAAGAAGGAAATAAGACCAGATTGTATTTGGGAGATTTTTTAATGCAATCCCCCTGAGGATTGGAAGAGGAGGTATGATGGTCTTGCACAAGCACAGATATTCAAAGAAGGGCTTGGTAGTTTCTTACCTACATTTCCGGAAAACTTGGTCAATCTACTTTCAATCAGGACTTATTGATAAGCATAGCTGATTATCATCGAGATAAGTTTAAAATGTATCCAATACTGATAATTTTATGATTGAAAGACTATTCACTGCTCAAAAAAATGTATCTCCTTTGAATAAAAATTATGCTTGATATTTAAAGGCGATATGGAATGTGTAATGAGTGAGGAACAAAAGGATGGCACATCATTTGATAAAAACAAAAAATTATCAATCCACAGGACACATAATCTGAAGTCTGTGAGAACGTTAAACTGAAAAACTGATGCAGCAGGCTAGTCCAATTTCCTAAAATGTCATTGCAGCAACAGAAGTTATTATGGCTCCCACATGCTTGTTTGCATGCTTGAATCTTGGGGCATGCTCCTTATGAGATGATGGATGGTTTCCTGGGGTATCTCCTCCCAGATCCTGACCAGGTCATCGCTGATCTCTTACTGTCTGAGCTGCAACCTGATGGCATCTGGTGGACCTAAGCATGATTTCCCAGAGATATTCTATTGTATTTATGTCAAGAGAGCGGGTGGGTTGTTCCCCGAGTACAAACATGTATGCAGCCTGTTGAATGTGACGTGCAGCAAATCAGAAAGGCTGGCGAGGGAAACACCTGGACAAAAAAACACAACTCGCTTCTATATCATAATGCAGCAAACATAGAGCCCACCGGCCGTGCTTTCTCCACTCTTCTAACCAATGCCTTTTTTTTCTCAGTTAAAATCCGTCCACAAACTATTGTATTCTCCCTCACTATCCATGTTTATTCACTATAAACTCATGTTTGATCTTGAGAGGTTTCGCAAGATTTCCCTTCTGACATCTGAATGATCCTGAGTGAAATCTGTTCATGTGTTGTGCTTGTCGTCTGACCGGACACCACACACTGCACGAGCAAACCTGTTTTATCTATGATTTTTTTTTTATCGTTACGTGTGGTGTCTCTCAGGCTTTGAAAGGTGGCTGACCATTTCAAAATCCTGCTGTGTGAACCAGCCTTTAGGAACATATGGAACAATCAGATCTCGGGATGTACAACAGAGCTTGATATTAGGAACTTTATATGCAAGAGGAATAATTTTAAATCCTATTCTGGATTTAACAGGAAGCCAATGAAGGAAAGATGAAACAAGAGAGATATGAGCTATTTAATTTTCATCAGAAATCTGAGACAGTGTCCTTTCAATGTTGTGTTTATAACAGGCAGGTTTAATGTTCATTTCATTTTAAAAGGGAATAACGATAAAATATTTGATCTTGCTAATCCCTAAAACCAGCTGTTTCATCTCTAGTGGCTACAGAGGGGTGTTGGTGTGTTGTGGGATTTGAAACAATATTGTTGTTTTTTATATAAATAATGGTTTAGACTCTATGGAGGTCATGCCCCCCCCCCTCTACTTTCTGAGCCAAAGGCAGAAAGTTTTGCAATAACTTTGCAGCATGATCATTCTCTGTGTTACAGCATTTTCAATATTTCCCTCTTTTTTCTTTGATACATGTCCAAATTTCTCCCCTGACCTTTTTATCTGGAGTAGTTGTTCACATTAACCTTTTATATGCACCATGTTATTTCACTACTAGCCTTCAAGACTAGCTTCTAGCACTGACAAAGCAAGAAAATAAAATAACAGGAATGCCATAATTTCACACATGCCAGCCACCAGGAAATGAGACACAGATACACTCACAAAGATCATTTTCCATTAAAAGTTCATGTCTAACCTGCTGACTCTTATTATTTGATAGATTGATTTTAAAGGAGCCCAGTGACAAGAGCAGACTCACCACTTTCAGCCTTGGGTGGAATATCAGCCAGTCAGATATAATGTGATTAGTTCTTGACATTTTTTTATGTAATTTATTCTGCATCTATAATTAGATTCATGTTTTTTCTCCAGTCTAGCTTTCGACCCTCTTTCTTCAGTCCTATCTTCTGTTTCTATCATTTTTTACTCTTTTCTTTGTGCACGCTCTGTTCTTTTCCTCAATGTCTTTGTCTGTTATTCTTCCATTTGTCCTTAAATGCCTTTTGACCTTTAATTCCACTTCTGTCTCCCCAGTGCAATGTCCAGCATATGAGGTGCGCTTTGATTCAACAGGAGTGATCTTAAGTCCTGGTTATCCTGAAAACTACTCAAATCTTCAGACGTGCTCCTGGCTGATCAATGTAGAGAAGGGCTACAACATCACTCTGCACTTTGAACTGTTTGAGACAGAAAAAGAGTTTGACATCTTGGAAATATTTGATGGTGTGTAACAATAAGACCCTTTTCCTGTTTTAAAAAAATCTAATAATAAAAGTAAAATACAGTCAAACCATTGCTTGTTTTTATTTGATTTTTCTATGGATCAACCCTAGGTCCAAACATCTACAGTCAGAGTCTTTCAACACTCAGCGGTGACATGGACACTCCCTTCAATCTGACAACCACAGGCCACCAGCTGCTGCTGCGCTGGTCCACTGACCACGCCACCAATCGTCGCGGCTTCCACATCAGATATGTGGGTGAGTATCAAAGTATGTATCCTTCTTATAATCATATTCTCTTTTTATGACTGTTATGTTTAATTAAATTTGGGGCCAGATTTACTAAATCCGAGAAAATTAACGTATGGGTGAAAATCAGAAATGGTGCCGATGGGAGTGTCAAATTTTGCAGCAGAGACATAAAAAATTATGCTGATATGTGTACACAGGTGAAACCCGTTCCTTCAAGTAATAATTCAAATATCTAACATGCAACGAGATCACACCAGATCAGCTATTATTATTAAACTCAGAAATGAACGTGAGTTTCGCAATTTAGCATACATACTTTTTTTGCATCTTTTGTTTCTGTGGGTTTAGAAAAAAAAAAGTCATATAACAGATTAAGAATCAATATAATCAACATGTTGTCAAATGATGAAATGATGTGGAAAAATATACTACTCTGATAAATTTGTTAAAAGCCTTAGGATATTTTTTATTTTTTATATTTTGTAGTACAATAATCCAACCTTTGATTTCACTGTTCAATGTGGGAAAAAATATGATGAGATTTTTTTTCACAAAATCACTGGTAACACCATACTTAGCTAAAGGGTGTAGACAAAATATTACCACCAGATGTACTAACAGGACGACACTTATTATCCTTATTTAACAATGGAGCATACAGCAGCTCTCTTCTCTTTAGCTCACACACAGTGTGAAACGGGGAAAACTTTGTTTTAGCCGACCATTTGTGTTTTGGATAATTTTCTTGTTGACTAAATAAATAATGATTGATTTTTAAGTTTCTGATTGAGTCCCCAGATTTTTATTTAAAATGTCCTAGTATATCAAAGGACTCATCATGATGTGCACACTAACAGTAGCCACATTTACACGCACTAAGGTAACCGGAATAAAGGGTCGGTCTGAATAAAAATACATCATGCAAACGGACCAATCGGTATGTTGTGATCGGATTAAGCTCAATCGGATTGAAATTGTATTCCGAATGAAACGGGTGCTTTATGCTGATTGATAATCCAATCGACATGCATGTAAACACTTGTCAGCATCAAGTTAATCTATTAGAAGCTGGTACAAGTCCAGCCTGGGCGATCAGAAGACAATCGAACCATACAATACTGCTTTGTTTGCTATGTTGTGTTTTTCAGCAAAGATAGAAGTACTTCATCTTCTGTTTTTTTTTGTTTTTTTTGTTTTTTGGGGGGGGGGGGGGGGGGGGTTGATAACTGTGCATATAGGAGTGGTTCTATTCTGACTAAAGCCAGGTGTATGTAAACATACATCATGATTGGATTAATTGACTGTGTGCCCATATAAACGGTACAATCTCATTATTGTTTGGATTTAATCTGAATACATATGAATCTGATTGTGAAATTTTGACTAATGTTCTGTCTGGCTTTGGAAGACAAAAAGGCTCACGTCAGCACAGATCCTCCACCATAATTAACAGTGCACATGGGTCACTTGTTTTACATGTATGTCTTTTGTTTCATACTCAATCCACCTGGATTGTTTGTTTCTGAAAAGCTCAAACGTATCTCATTTGACTAAAGGACAGTGTACCAGTTAAGATTCAAATAGTCTTTATCGTGACCTTGTGTTACCATGGTGAAATTTCTTTTTGGACACTCCGGCTTAGAGTACACATAACAGACGATGAACAAAGGTTACAGGTTTTTTCCCCACAATATAGCGTGTTTCTGTAGATGTAGTTTTCTAAACATGTTTGCACTGGTGAAGGCAGGACAAAACATTTTTTTGTTGCATCAGTCTCAAACAACCAGTTCCAATGTAAAAATGTTCTCATGGTTATTATAAAGACCCGGCAACTACTATTCCTTGTAGTGGCACTTTCACTAAGGGATATATTTTTTCAACTTCCTTACAATCCTGCTCAATCTGTGTATGGTGGCAAGACTAGTCCTCAGACAACTGTCTAAAAGAAGTTTACCTTTGTCATGTCATAATAGGCAAAACAGAAAGTTTTGATCCTAGAGCCTCTGATTAACTTAGATAAGTACACATAAAAATGCCCCAGTTGCATTTATTTTAAAGAGATTTAAAATCAACAACTGTGCCACTTTTAATTTTCTGCAAAAAATGTTTTGTCATCTAAGATTTTTTTTCCCTCTGAATAAATGTACTTGAATTAAAAGTTGAACTTTCCTAAACATTTTAGCATTAAACCATGCTGTTGAAATGAAAGTTGCAATGAAAGATGAATTAATTTTAAGGCATTTTACACATTTTTACCAGGGGTGTCAAGAAATGTGGTTTCACAGTCTGGCAATTACCAAAAGATCTATAAACAGCTACAATTCGAGGATGTTAAGGCTTGTTATTATACACTGAGCCTCAAGGTTCTGTGGTCATTTATCAGTTATAAAAGCCTGTACTGGGGGATAATGCAGGACAATAAAGTCTCCTAAAAAGAGATAAGGAAAAAACCTTATAGGGCTGCAATACATTTAGCTCTTTCCATGAACCGTCTTAGCTAGAGGTTCAAGGCTATCTGAAAGTTTTGTTAGTCAGATGAGATTATTGTGGTTTTGCAAGTAGATTTTGTGATAAAGTAAAAAAATGGTATTTGAATACAACAACAAATATACAAATAAACAAATCTCTTTTTCGCAATTTCTTCTTACCTTTCGTGCCACAGCTGTACCACATGGTCACATAAACAACTGCATTCATGTCAAAAGCAAACTTTAATTGGGATCATTTAAATTTAGCTTTTTTATTACAAGATCTTCTTCACTTAACAGTGAAATCAAATGTGTGACCAAAAGGTCACTCAAACGTAAGTATGAACACTCCCTTAAATGCGCAGACCAAAAACAAAAGGCCTGTATTCAGGGCTTTCAGGCACTCTGGGAATTTGACTCATTTGTAAATCCAGTAAATCTGGCCCTTAGTTCTTAAAATTTCCCAAATTGCAAACCCATTAATGGTATCACTTGTCTTTCTGCTCAGCTAAATACGTGATAGCAGTACATAAAGTTAATCTAAGAATTATCTATATCCTCTGCAAATTTAGATTTCAATACATTTTTTAATTTGTGAACATGCTCTTTTGATTGGAAGAAATATTCAAGTTTTGGAGCAGCCCAGCCAGGATCCTGACTTGGAGGGATGAATATGAATAATTTTGAAGCCAACTGTCGTTAATAGATATGATTTATATAAGCTAAGACTGAATATAAAACAGTTCCTTGTGTGTTTCACAAAAAACATTGATAGCTTATTTCATGTACTTTTTAAAATTAATACTACCATTAAAGTAGTTTGTACTAGAAAAAGTACTTTGGGATAGAAAAAGTGCTTTGGGATTGATCAGAACTTTGTGTCTTGTTTTCAATCTCTCTTGTTTTCTAAAGCTTTGAACGGTAAATAAGGATCTTTTCGGTTTCTTTTTCTTTAAGAGCTATAAAAGAGGATATCAGGAATGCACTGAAAATGTGTTCTTCTAGCTTTCATGCCATCATTATTTTTTATATTAGGAGTTGAGGCAAGATTTGTGAGAGTAGTGGTTGTAAAGACAGGGTTGTAATATTTGGTTAAAAATAAAACGTTTTGATACTTTTAAACATTTTTTAGTATCTCAGATTAGTGATTAGCGATGTTAGTGTGCCTACAATTACTAAAACAGCAGTCATTGGGTATAATGCTAAGGGAATATAGACCCTTACCTCAATGTTTTCCAAAGGCTGCCAATATTTTCAAATCCAACATGTTCCTTAACAGTGAGGGATTGACACCTCAGAGGAATGACAGGAAGACTAGAGGGCCTTCCAGACAGGCCATGGCGCACCGCTGCGCTCTGACGCCCATTATTTTCAACGCCATGCGCCGTGGAAAGGCGCTTTGTGAGCTCTGCACACACCGTGTTTAAAGTTATACGATGTTGAACTTTGACTGCGGCGCCTGGAGCATTCAGAGCAGCCCCCCGCCCCCACCTGGGTTCTTCAGATCACCTTTCCGTGATGCTATTCCCAGCATACAGGCCCCTGCTGATCAGAGCAAAACCAACAGCGAGGCAGGTGAGGGTGTGGACTGAGGGAGCAATGGAGGCGCTCCAGGACTGTTTTGAGTGCTCTGACTGGAACATGTTCAAAGCTGCTGCAACTTATGAGGACAAGATCAACATTGATGAGTACGCCATGACTGTGTCAGCCTACATCAACAAATGCATTGAGGACGTCAGCACCACCAAGACCATCATCACCCGAGCCAACCAACGACCCTGGATTACTGCGGAGGTCCGTCAAGCGCTGAAAGCACGGAATTCAGCCTTCAAGTCTGGTGACAAGGAGGCACTGAGGACAGCGAGAGCCAACTTGAACCGTGCCATCAGGCTAGCAAAGCGGAACCACAGTCAGAAAATCCAGGAGCTTTTCCATGACGCCAGCAACACCAGGAGCATGTGGAAAGGCATCCGGGCGATCACTGAATACAACACCCCCTCCCCCCCGGTGGGTGAAGTTGATGCTGACTTCCTCAATGGACTAAATAACTTCTTTGGGAGGTTTGAGGCACTAAACAGCACACCAGCAGTGAAGGCTGTTCCCCATCAGGAAGAGGAGGTCCTCTGCCTTGACACCGCCGACGTGTGGAAGACTCTGAGGAGAGTCAACCCGCGGAAGGCCCCAGGCCCCGACAACATACCTGGGCAGGTGCTCAAGGAGTGTGCAGGTCAGCTGGCTGGTGTCCTCACAGACATTTTTAACACCTCATTGGACCAAGCCATAGTGCCAGCATGCTTCAAGTCTGCCTCTATCATTCCGGTGCCTAAGAAACCTCAAGTCACCTGTTTCAACGACTACCGGCCTGTTGCACTGACTCCCATCATGATGAAGTGCTTTGAAAGGCTGGTAAAGGAACACATCGTCTCCAGTCTCCCCCCAACACTCGACCCGTTCCAGTTTGCCTACCGACGGAACCGCTCCACTGAGGACGCCATCTCCTCTGCTCTTCACCTGAGCCTGGCACACCTGGAGGAGAAGAACACGCACGTGCGGATGCTGTTCCTGGACTTCAGTTCAGCGTTCAACACCATCATCCCACAACATCTGGTGGCAAAACTGGAGCATCTGGGCTTCAACACACCCCTACGAAACTGGCTGCTAGACTTCCTCACCAACAGACCTCAGTCAGTCCGGGTCGGACAGAACACCTCTGATGTCATCACCCTCAGCACGGGCTCCCCTCAGGGCTGCGTCCTGAGCCCCCTGCTGTTCACCCTGATGACTCATGACTGCGTCCCCAGGTTCACCACCAATCACATCGTGAAGTTTGCAGACGACACAACGGTGGTGGGCCTGATCAGAGACGACAACGACCAGGACTACAGAGAGGAGGTGGAGCAGCTGGTGGGCTGGTGCAGAGACAACAGCCTGATCCTGAACGTGGAGAAGACGAAGGAGATCATCGTCGACTTCAGGAAAAACCGGCCTCACCAGGCTCCACTGCTCATCAACAACTCAGCGGTGGAGGTGGTCAGCAGCACCAAGTTCCTGGGGGTGCACATCACGGACAACCTCACCTGGACTGTGAACACCACGTCACTGGTGAAGAGGGCACAGAAACGACTGTACTTTCTGCGGAGGATGAGGAGAGCCCGCCTGCCCCCGCCCATCCTCACGACCTTCTATAGAAGCACCATAGAGAGTATTCTGACCAGCTGTCTCTCTGTGTGGTGTGGAGGCTGCAGTGCCTCCGACTGGAAGAACGTGAGGAGAGTGGTGAGGACAGCAGAAGGGATCATCGGGGCTCCTCTTCCCTCCATAAAAGACATTTCATCGCAGCGCTGTGTGTCTCGAGCCCGTAACATCATCAGGGACCCCTCACACCCCCACCACAGACTATTCTCCCTGCTGCCCTCTGGAAAGAGGTTTCGCAGCATCCGCTGCAGGTCCACTAGGTTCTGTAAAAGCTTTTTCCCTGCTGCCATCAGACTGTTGAACTGCTGAACTGCTAAAGTATAAAAACGGACTGTGTACCACATTCGATTCGCTGATTTGCACATTTGCACACTTGCACATTGTATTAAATTGCTGCTGCACCTTAGCGGGAAACGCACTGCAAAACTGTGTACAATGCAACTGTCTACTTTTTAAATCACTGCTGCACCTTACTGCATATTTGTTTACATTTGTTTTACACTGTTTACATTTCAACTGCCTACTGTTCACTGCTGCACTTTATCCGGAAGTCAATTGAAACTTATCCTGTAAGTGACTGCGATTTATCACTGCACTTTATCCTGTACTGTAATTCACCGCAAGGTATCCTGTAGAGTTACTGCAATCTTTCTGAGCTGTGTGAAAACGAAATTTCGTTCTGTATGCACTCTGTGCATACAAAATGACAATAAAGAAAGTCTAAGTCTCTAAGTCTCTAAGTCAGTGACATATTCACGTGCGGCCAATAGAAACTGGGCCATCCGACCGTCAGCCAAAAAGACCCAGGAGCAAAATGGGGAAGAATTCCCTGAACTTTATTATACAAGTTTGAGGTCATATCGCTGTGGAAACGGAACTTTTAACAAGTTCCCTGGACCTGAGGGTCTCGTGCACCCATAGCCTCTTCTCCTTGCTGCTCTTTTTCTCCTAACTAGCAGGGCTTGTTTCTTAGCACAGGACAGATGCGTATTTGCTGCTGACCACAAAACAAATGACTGCCAACCCAGCGCCAAACAGCCAGCGCAGCAACAACGCGCAACAACGAGCCAGCATGGTGCTGCGCTGAACCCCATGGCAAGCGCAGTGCACACTGCGTCCTGTCTGTGTCTGGAAGGCCTATTGCATTGTTCAGTCTTTCTGTTATCTGCTGAAAGTCTTGCTCTCTCTCACTTTCTTGCATGCTAAAATAACCACAAACATTTCAGCTGAAATTAATTGTTATCTCAAATAGCTTCTAACATGAGGTAAATTCTTTAACATCTGTGTGCTTCCTTTGACTTCCTATTTAAAGACCCAACTGATGCTTATATCATCTAACTCATCTAAGAGTCTGCTTCCTCTTAGGCTACGTTCACACTGCAGCCTGAAGTGACCCAATTCCGATTTTTTTGCCCATATGCGACCTGTGTCTGATCTTTTCATGACAGTCTGAACGACACAGATCAGATTTTTTCAAAAGCGACCCAGGCCGCTTGGATATGTGGTCCTGAATCCGATACGTATCTGATCTTTTCAAATGCGACCTGTGTCTGTACGGCCAGGTCGCATTCATCCGACCTACACGTCATTGATACTTGACAAACGTCACAACGGTGGACCTGGCTATGCCAAAGAGGTTGGCTAAAATAAAAATAAAAAACAGAGGTTGGCTATTGTGCGGTAACAAACATCTGTTGCTGCAGCATTACGATCCGTGTTTACTTCTGCAAACAATGAGCACACTTGCTACGTATGACGTCATCGCGTCCTATACTGCGCATGCGGGACACTTAGGCGTATGAATGCAGTTCACACAGGAGATCACATACAAGTCGCATATATTTGGAAATGTGAACGGACAAGCAAAGAAATGCGATTTCACAAAAAAATCGGAATTGAGCATCAAGGCCTGCAGTGTGAACGTAGCCTTAGTAACAACCACCACACCAAATAAGGTTTCTGTCAATGTGTAGCCCTCGCCTTTTCTTAGAAAAATATGCATACGATTTTTGAGTTTCTAACTGGCTGGACAACTGCAGGAATAAAGAAATAAGCTGTTTTATGGCACCAAAAATATTTTTTTATGTATAGTGTAAAAATAAGGTTCCATTGTCTGATATCAAGGTGAATTTTCTGTTGTTAAATATTCATCAAACCATCTTAGCAGCGAAGTTTTAATGAGAATACTATAGGACCAAATGAATTGCATCATAGTCTGCTGTGATGTACTGAGATAGTATGCTTTGAGGTTTATCACTGCTTTTAAAAACAGATTTTCCACAAATAATAGATCACAATGGGAGGTTCTTTTATGAACAAGACACATAAGGCAGGAAGGAAGTCACTACTAGGCTTGCACGCTGTGTTGTACTCCCTAAAGTTCAGTGGGTTTTAATTCTTAATCGACTCTTTAATAAAGCAAGTGCTGCTAAGAAAGAATAGCACAGATGTCTTCTTCTATTTGAAATGCGTCAATAAAAATGAGAAAAGCACAAAAGAAATAAATATTTTAATGTTTTTTTCTCTAATATATTTAAGACACAAGTTGTTCTTGTGAAAGCAAGTTGGTGTGATGAATTTTGTAAAGGGAACTGCCTCTTGACTTGATTGACTTTAACAGGAACTGATTTCAACTCCAATGTGTCTTTTCGTCTTAAATCCCAGATATCTCCGAGCCATGCAGATTTGAAGAAATGGTTGACAGCTGTTGGACTGCACAAAGCTCTCCCTTGAAATTTCAGTCCCCATTGGCCATTCGCTAGTCATATTTTAAAAATCAAATTAGTGTTTTTTTTTTTTTAAGATTGATGGCCTGTAAGATGAGGAAAAAATTGTTATGGTATAAATAACTGCAGGATGCACCGGCGTTGTGTGTACCAAAGCACACTGAATATGTGCATGCCCATAGGCTAGCAAGGAATAGTAATGTGATTTTGAGGGCTTCCTTTACTGTTTGATACACAGCATGAGTGCCAAAAAGATGTGACACTCTTAAGGCGTTTCCGCTCATTATGGGTCAACATTTAAAACAGAGTTTTGGCATGATAAAACATTTTCACTTAAGTGTTTCTCCAGAGGTAGTTTGTTAATGTCACTCATCCTTTTCTCTGCTTTATCTTTCTCCCTCTTAATGTCTACTTTTCCACCTTCTTTCCTTCACTCTACCCTTACCCTCTCTTTTGATTTGTTTTTTGTTTCTTTCATGCTCTCCACTGTGCCTTTGTCCCTTTGTTTATTGTAGCAATGTACTGCAGTACTCCAGACTCCCCACACCATGGCTCAGTCGTAAGACAAACTGGGGGTCATCTTAACAGCCTGGTGACCTGGGCGTGTGACAGGGGATACAAGTTGATTGGGAAAAGCACAGCTGAGTGCCAGAAGACATCCTATGGCTACTATGCCTGGGATGCACCGGTACCTGCATGTCAAGGTAAGCTCATCATCCCTGCCTATTTTTCTATTTCCAACATCAGCTAGCTTCTATCTCCAGTCTTCTGGTTATTGACTCTACAACCCTGTTCTTTGCAGTTGAAAATATATGCAAAAGATATATCCTATCCCTGTGTAGTTAGCTGCCGAACTGAATCCAACCTTATTGAGAGCCAGTTTCCTGTCAGGTGGAAATAAACAAAAATCAATCCTTGCTTCCTTGTCAATTTCCATTTCTTTAAATTACTTGCTAGCTTGACACCGGCACACGGAGATGTCTGCTGCTCTTGGTTCTCGCTCACCCAACTGTGCTCCTTGATACACACACGTCAGTTTTGTGCATTCCCTGTGCCTTGTGGTTGCATGTACGTACACAGACTCAAAACACACACCCAAGCAGATGTAAACACCAACAGATGGTGTCATCAGTTGCATTTTGTCTTCATGCAGTGAAATCAAAATATGTATTTTAGATGATTTAAAAACATTTCGCACCTGTGATTGATTTCATCAGTTTGCTAATTGGGCACAGCTTTTCCATAGCACATAGAGCCAGTCATCCCTGCAGATGAACTGATATAGTCATACAGATGATGCCCATCTGGTGTTTAGTTCAGATGCCAGCAATTAAATTCTAGTGATCCCAGAGATAACACATAAAAAAAAAATCAACATTTTTAGTCATCAAAGAAGAAAAAGTTTTCACTGCTTTTCATTTGCATCTGTTAAGCTGTCACCAATCTGGTATTGCAAATTATTGTCGGCTCTCTAGAAAGTTATCAATCTTTGCTCCCTCACCTTGAAACCATCTAATTCTCTGCTCTCTTTGCAGCCTAAAATATAGGGAAATGTGGTCAACTTTCATGTGCAGATACCCTCTGAAGCTGAAACATATTAGAATCACTAGCCGTGTTTCCATCAAAAATGTTTATGTGCATTTTGAAGTATCACATTAGAAAAGGTAGATGGAAAAAGCAAAATTCGAAATAACCTCAATTTTGCATAAAATATTTTAAGCTTGCTTCAGGAGGTTTTTGACTTTTCCAAAAAAGAATTAATGCGCAAAACGGGAGAGGGAAACACATTTGTCAAATAAGTTCTGATGTAGCAAACATTTACCTCACATGACTGATCGGCTGTTTCTGCTGTTAGCGTATTCCCAGATATTCCCATAACCTGCATAGAATAGCATATCTTTCTCTACGTCTCTGGACTGCATGTAAGATTACCAGTACTAGTTGACATGATGGAACAATTACAACTTGCCAGATAGCAACACATTCCTGAAAACCTCTCTCCGTTTTTTTCTTTATGTGTGGTGCAGGCTAGTTTCCATCCTCTACTTCCTGTTTATTAGAGTCATTAGTAACGTCATCTTCTGATGAAACTACACTTTGCCCTGGTTACAGACTCCATTATATAGTATGTTAAGTTTATCAAGCCAAGTGCTCAAAAATGTAAGATAAGAAATACCTTTTTTGTCCCACACTGGGGAAATGCGGGTGTTTTCAAATGGCGAGATAGAATTCAAGTGGAAAAAACTGGTTTTCTTTCAGTCGATTCACTTGTTACAACACTGATAGTATGGGATATCATGCCCTTGTGTGTCCTGACTGAAGAAGCCTCTAATCGCACCTTTAGGCAAAGGGTGTGTGACGGCAGCAATTTAGGCTCTGCCTGCACTTAAATACACCTGTCATCACCTTGTTATACAGTTATTAAGCTTTTCACCTAAGAACACCTCTCCATTCATCCAGACAAATAAAAAGGCAAGGCAGAAGTTTTCAGTTTGCCCCTGTCTCCAGGGGTATGGCTTATCCTTAAAGGTGCCATGACATCACTGTATAAACAATTTCATGTAGTTGATATTGCTACATATGTAAATTATCTAAAGAATTTAATTCAAAAATAATGTCAGCTTGTTGTTTTGTCAGGCCAAATGTTCCTCCTCAGTAAAAGGATTGGGTATGGTAATGATATGTGGATGTACCTAGTTGACTTCATTTTGATTGGCTACAACCATGTATGGAAAACCAGTCAAACGCACAAATATCCAATATCCAACCTTAAACTAACTTCACCAAGGTTCAACTCGGTGTGGCACCTCTCCTTAAATGAACTTCAGCCACGCTCTCCTCCTTCGGGAGTAAGTGGAAACTTCTATCCATTTTTGAGCAGCCTCGGACCTAACAGCCAGGCCAGCTGACAGCTTTGCTAGGGCCCGGGACAACACAGTCTTTTTGTCTGTTAGAACGCCTGGAGAACTGGGTCGGCCTCTCTGGTACAGCTCTCAACTGGTTTAAATCCTACTTAAAGGACAGGGACTTTTTTGTGTCAGTAGGTAACTTTACATCCCAGACGACAAAAATTACATGTGGGGTTCCCCAAGGGTCCATCCTGGGTCCCCTCCTGTTCAATATCTACATGCTCCCTCTAGCTCAGATCATAAAAAACAACACCATCAGCTACCATAACTATGCAGACGACACACATCTCTACATCACCATGTCACCAGGTGACTATGAACCAGTTCAAGCACTGAGTAAATGCCTAGAAGAAATTAATGCATGGATGTACCAAAATGTTCTTCAATTGAATAAAAACAAAACTGAAGTAATAATCTTTGGACCAATAGAGGAGAGATCAAAAGTTAGCACACAGCTTCAGCTGCTTCAAATAGGAACCACTGATCAGGCCCGAAATCTGGGTGTAGTGATGGACTCAGACCTGAACCTCCAAAAGCATCTAAAGACAATTACAAGGTCGGCTTTCTATCACCTGAAGAACATTTCCAGGGTTAAAGGACTAATGTCTCAGAAGGATCTGGAAAAATTAATCCATGCGTTTATATTTAGTAGAATTGATTACTGCAACGGTGTTTTCACAGGTCTGCCTAAAAAGTGGATCAGACAGCTGCAGCTGATCCAGAACGCTGCTGCCCGCGTCCTCACTAAGACTAAGAAAGTAGAGCACATCACCCCAGTTCTAAAGTCCTTACACTGGCTCCCTGTATCTCAGAGAATAGACTTTAAAATACTTCTGTTAGTTTATAAATCCCTGAATGGCTTAGCACCTAAATACATCACAGACTTGTTATCAGTGTATCAACCCTCCAGACCACTAAGGTCGTCTGGCTGCAGCCTACTCTGCATACCTAGAACCAGAACTAAACAAGGAGAAGCAGCATTTAGTTCCTATGCTCCACTGATCTGTAACAAACTTCCAGAAAACTGTAAAAGTGCTGAAAGCCTGAATTTCTTTAAATCAAGATTAAAAACACATTTGTTTAGGATTGCCTTCGACTGTTCTAATTGACCTGTATTACTGAAACATCATTAGTTTACTTTGTAGTCCAACTGTTTTTACTTGTTTGCTTTTAATTTCTATTTTACCATGTTCTATTTTGTTTCTGCATTTTATTCCTGCTTGCTTTTATTCTGTTTTATTTTCCTATATTTTAATCATGTAAAGCACTTTGCATTGTCTCTGTACTGAAATGTGCTATATAAATAAATTTGCCTTGACTTTGCCTTCCGAAAAAAAGCGCGTCATGGTAAATTAGCCTGAGCTAGCGCGTTACTCTTTGAGTTTTAAAAAAAAAAACATAACAGTGAATCATGGGGAGATCCCTAGTTGGTCGCTTGCGCTTATCAGCCAAGTTACTGGAAGCGAGGGAATAAACGCTGACAGGTGACGTCGCCACAGGTAGAAATAACTCATTAACTGCAGGAGCAGCAACAGACACACTTACCAGGGAAGTTGTTGTCAGCTGTTCTATCCGCTGAACTTTCTGACCTGCTGGTTCATAAATCCAAAGAAAACCTTTGACCACCGCTACATTCATTCATACCATCTGTGGTCAGTTTGAGACGCTCTTCCAAAAGTTAAAATGATTGAACACCGATAAAACTCACAGGCAGATGTCCGCTTTGCAAAGACCCGCCCTACTCTCTTTCTGATTGGCTAATGTCCTGGCTCTGCCAGGTTTCATTGGTTGAGAGCAGCTTCTGTTTAAAACCTTGAAAACAAAATGCTAGAAGAAACAATTTGCGCTAATTTTCCAAATGACGGAAGTCCGTCGCAGCGACGGAGAACTTTATCCCCTGATTTAGTTACTCTAATATTAAATAATTTTCACACAAATATTTTCTGAAAAAATACTTCTGCCTGTATTTTAATGGTCAGAGTGTCAGTTTTGGGGCCCCCCTCCGTCCTGGGCCCGGGACAATTGACCCGTTTGTCCCCCCCTCGCAGCGGGCGTGCTAACAGCTCCCCTTTTTAGTCAAACATGCTAGTACGACTTACGCCATTAAATGAGCTGTTCCCATGTGCCTTAGTATTGTCTGCACCAGAAGAGCATTGGCCGAGCTTGGCCGTCTTGTTGCTAGCTTCGATGCTCCAACTTGGAAGATGGTTATGTTTGTTGAAAAACTGCTGGGATAGACTGCTGTATTACAATGTGAAACCCTGCTCTCAGAGTTGAGGGACCGGATTTAATGTATGATATCCCATACCATACATACCATATACACTCACCGGCCACTTTATTAGGTACACCTGTCCAACTGCTCGTTAACACTTAATTTCTAAGCAGCCAATCACATGGCGGCAACTCAGTGAATTTAGGCATGTAGACATGGTCAAGAGAATCTCCTGCAGTTCAAACCGAGCATCAGTATGGGAAAGAAAGGTGATTTGAGTGACTTTGAACGTGGCATGATTGTTGGTGCCAGAAGGGCTGGTCTGAGTATTTCAGAAACTGCTAATCTACTGGGATTTTCACGCACAACCATTTCTAGGGTTTACAGAGAATGGTCCGAAAAAGAAAAAAACATCCAGTGAGCGGCAGTTCTGTGGGCGGAAATGCCTTGTTGATGCCAGAGGTCAGAGGAGAATGGCCAGACTGGTTCGAGCTGATAGAAGGGCAACAGTGACTCAAAATAACCACCCGTTACAACCAAGGTGGGCAGAAGAGCATCTCTGAACGCACAGTACGTCGAACTTTGAGGCAGATGGGCTACAGCAGCAGAAGACCACATCAGGTGCCACTCCTTTCAGCTAAGAACAGGAAACTGAGGCTACAATTTGCACAAGCTCATCGAAATTGGACAATAGAAGATTGGAAAAACGTTGCCTGGTCTGATGAGTCTCGATTTCTGCTGCGACAGTCGGATGGTAGGGTCAGAATTTGGCGTCTACAACATGAAAGCATGGATCCATCCTGCCTTGTATCAACGGTTCAGGCTGGTGGTGGTGGTGTCATGGTGTGGGGAATATTTTCTTGGCACTCTTTGGGCCCCTTGGTACCAATTGAGCATCGTTGCAACGCCACAGCCTACCTGAGTATTGTTGCTGACCATGTCCATCCCTTTATGACCACAATGTACCCAACCCATGATGGCTACTTTCAGCAGGATAATGCGCCATGTCATAAAGCTGGAATCATCTCAGACTGGTTTCTTGAACATGACAATGAGTTCGCTGTACTCAAATGGCCTCCACAGTCACCAGATCTCAATCCAATAGAGCATCTTTGGGGTGTGGTGGAAGGGGAGATTCGCATCATGGATGTGCAGCCGACAAATCTGCGGCAACTGTGTGATGCCATCATGTCAATATGGACCAAACTCCCTGAGGAATGCTTCCAGCACCTTGTTGAATCTATGCCACGAAGAATTGAGGCAGTTCTGAAGGCAAAAGGGGGTCCAACCCGTTACTAGCATGGGGTACCTAATAAAGTGGCCGGTGAGTGTATATTGTACCTATTTTCCTCTCCTTTAGGAAAGGTTAGAAATGTAACATTTTGATTTAACTGCTATTATGTGATTATGTTACAACCATAAACCTAAATGTATTTAATTTTAATTTAATGTAATAAAGTGAACAAAATAGTACAGAACTGAGAGGTTTGCAAATATTCACTTGAAAAGTTTGCTGTTAGTTTATATTGAGACAATTTCACTATGATACTAATATAATCCAGTGTAACGACTTGCTTTCAGAAGTCATCTTATTTTTAAATTCAGTTGAGTCAGTATGAATTTCACCATATTCTGAACAACATTGGGGGACCAGTAGCATCACAAAGATTAAGAAACAAGGCAGACAGGTCAGGGATTAAGTTCTAGAGAAGTTTTGTTTAGGGCAGGGTGAGTTCATAAGGGTGAGTTCATAAAAGGATTTCCCATGGGCTGCACATCTCACACAGCACTGTTTAATTTATTACCTCGTCAGCGGTCGCCATGATAAGTGCTGTCCGAATTGTGCAGTCAGTAAGGAAGGAGGTAGGAAAATAAGCCTGTATGCTTCCCCCTCATGGATAATTTATCATAGGAACCCCGCAATGTCCCTTACTGGTGATAAGGATCTAAAAGGAATCCCACAACCCAGAGAGAATAGTGTGCACACTTTGTTGTTCATTTTCAGAAGGCTGTAGGCCTGCATTTGACTCCCATCATCCATGTGTGTTCCTGTCACCTAATGACGTTGGGTGAACACTATCCGAAATCAGCACAGCAGTCCAAAGCTCCTTTCCTACCCATGATAGTGTTCTTTCTGTTGATGCCATGAAAGGTTACAGAACAGGAGCTAGAAGCTAATATTAAGGGTATTCGGATGGAGCTAGTAAGTGAGTCTTGACCAGCGTAACTTGTGGTTTCTCATGGCGCCTGCTGCTTACAATATTTTCATTTGATACCGCGATTGGCTAAAACCAAACTTTGGTAGGCAGGCACTAGGTGCCACTTCGCCCAATCAGCTAGGGAAGTTCTGATGAATGTCCCTCCTTTCCCTGAAAGGATATGATTGGGAACAAACCCGGGTTGATAATGTACAGAACGGCGAGTGCTACACATTATCAATCTGGCTTGCCAGGTTAGCTCCTGTTCTCTAGTTGTGGAATCTGTTCCCAGAACAACTATTAGCCACAGCTAAAAAGCAAATATTTAAGCCTAACTTAAGCAATGTTTCTTGAATATGTGTAATTGGACAACATATTACTTACCTCTGAATAGTAGATTTTAAATCTGATCACCCACCTGCATGTATTTTTCTCGTCCCATGTAATTTTCTGTTTCTCTGTCTTTTAAAATTTTAAGAGCAGGTTTATAGACCCAAAAGCCCAATACATACATACCATAACCAAATGTGTTAAGTGTGAAAAGCACAGGGTTTGCTGCAGTGCTATTATGAAAGCAGGTGTTAAAGCTGGATGACATTCTCGGATATGTAACACCTTGAAATAGAAGTTTTGACAGGTGCAACTCATTTTGTTCATGATATAACTCAGTTCTATTAAGTGCTTCACTAAGCCACCGCATTGAGGTATCAAGCACAGTACCGGGCGCACTGGCACTGACTCGATTTACTTCAGTGGAGATGTTATTAATGTTGCTAATTACACATGAGCTGTCCCTGCTGTGATATCCTGACGAGTCTGCCATGTATGAGGTTGGCTGTCAAAATTTTACAGTGGCTGATTTGTGCATGTTGAGCAATTATATCTTGTTGAATTTTCACTCCTTGAAACAGTTATCCTTAAAAAGTAAAAGAAATGGCTTCTTGTGTAAATTATAAAACCTGACTTGGCTTGTCTGCTATAGCAGCCTTTACAACACATGTGTCTTCTACTCTGCATAAACATGTGCCGACAATGGTCCTCTTGCCACCTCTAGCTGTGTCATGCGGTGTGCCCAGTGCACCAGTGAACGGAGGTGTGCTTGCTACTGATTACTCCGTCGGCACACGGGTGACCTACTTCTGCAACAGTGGCTATCGGCTCTCCTCCAAAGAACTGACGACCACAGTCTGCCAACCAGACGGCACCTGGAGCCATCACAACAAGATACCCCGATGCATTGGTGAGTGCAAGAGGCTGCATAGAGGATTGAAAAGGACAGGGAGGATGGAGGGTGATTTAGGAGGATGTGGTAATCTCAAAAAACCACATGGATGTGCAGTAAGGAGCTGAAAGATGACGATAGGAATTTATTTTCTCTGAATGAAGAACATCCATAAATCTTACCAAATTTATTGAGGGCTATAATCTTGATAAACCTCCCTGTAGTTTCCTACTTCCTGAAAGAAAAAACAACAACTTGTGAAAGCTTTTAGAGGATGATCGTTTTACAAAACTGGCTGTCATGAAAATAAGGAGTAGGCCCTAGAAGACACTGATTTAAACATTTATTCTAAAAAACTTTAACTTGTTAGAATACAAGGTGACCGATAAATAATAGTTTATATGAAATATGTATTTCACAGGGGGCAAGATTTCGATATTCCACTGCATCTCCTCCAAGTTAGAAAGTCAGAGGAAATCTTGGTTAACAATAATGTTTTCTTTCGAAAACCAATGTTTATTCCTGTGGGCGTGTCTCATAGTGACACATGGAAGCATATAAAACCCTGGTGGAATAGAATGTAGTTTTTTATTTTTCTTATTTGATTAATGTATTGCTCTGTTTCTAAGTTTGTCCTGAAAGGTTCAATCTACTTTGTTTCATCCACCAGTAATGGCATGCCCCAGTCTTAGTTCCTTCTCTCTGGACCATGGGAGATGGAGAATAGTCAATGGTTCACACTATGAGTATGGAACAAAAATAATCTTCACCTGCAATCCTGGGTATTATCGAGTTGGCCCTGCCCACATCCAGTGTCTGGCTAATGGAGCATGGAGCTGGAGAAATGAGAGACCTCGGTGTCGAAGTGAGTACATCTCAGTTTTACAGTATAAACAGGAACGGTGAAAAGGTTAAATATTTTTGATTTGAACCATTCTTTTTTTGAAGATGAAATGAGTATACATCAATGGAAGGGTAAAAAAGAAGACGAGTTTAAATTTGTTGATTTTCTCTAATCCCCACATGATCAAAGTTTTAAACACAGACTGAAATGTAAACCCACAGCTCCAATAAGGTTTTCAATAGGGTTTAGGTCAGCACCATTCCATAAGCTTAGTTTTATCCTGGTTTAGTTATTGCAAACATTTCTGCTATGTTAATGCATGCAATAACAATTGTAATGCTGAGTCAATATATGTGTGTGTTCCAGTGGGGCTTTTCTCTGTGTGTATTAGAGAAAATCCACATTAAACTAAGACTGTTGCTGAATATTCCTGCTTTTGAAATGTCCTGTTTGACCTGCACCATGAAAACAATTTAAGTTATACATAAACATTTATATATACATTTTCCTCACATTGTACCTAAATATCATACTGATCCACTTTGGTGTTCTTTACCCATTTAGTTTCCAATCTGTGTTAGATACTGTTTATTGTATTAAAGGACACAAACAATTTTTTTCTGCTGCCATGGGAACTGCATTTTTGAAGCAAAAGATCTAAATGGCTTGTGTAATGGCAAAACAAGATGCCAGCAAGTGTGATAAAAGATGTTTGGACAAAGGAAAACACCATCATTATCTTTCCAGTGAAATAGTACAGGTCAGCTTTTATCGCATTAAGGTCGGTAAGATGGGTGTAAATGACTGTGCTCTCCCATTGACTCCGAAGATGTAAGCCAACTTCCACCTCGTCTTTTATTTGTCTTTTTCTGTTACTCACTCTACTGGTGCCTCCTCTATCTCCCTTCCTCTTCTTTGTACCATCTTCTTCATCTTATTGCAGTTATTTCCTGTGGCGATCTTACTACTCCTCCTAATGGGAAGAAAATTGGGACGCAGACTACCTTTGGAGCATCAGCTATTTTCAGCTGCAACCTTGGCTATGTTTTAACTGGATCTACAGTTAGAGAGTGTCTTCTGTCTGGCCTTTGGAGTGGAATGGACACACAGTGTCTGGGTAAGCACGTTCTAAACGTTCTTGACCTAACTCAGAGGCTGCTGGCAAGCTTTTTAGATTGAATATGAGCTTTGTTGGTTGGGCCAACTAGAACAGAAACAGATGGTGAAGCAGTAGGTAGCCATAATTGCCTTTGTTGCCAAGTGTATATGACCAGTGTCAATAAAAACTCAGGAAGATGTAGATCTTTATATGATCACTGCTGATACCACAGTTGCTCTCAAAGAGCCCTCTGTTACACTTCAGACTGTTACAGACCCTGCAGAGAAAATAATGAAATATGTGTTTTCCAGTGACGTGCGGTAGGGTTCATAGCTGGTGAGGCACTGTCATCAGAGTCAGATTTACACATATATAAACTCTACAGAGTAGACTCATTGCAAAGTGCTGAAGAGACTGATTGTGCCAAATCAATTCACCAAGAGACATGGAAAAAAGATTGATTCTTTGATGAAATAATAATAAATTATTTCGCATTTGATTGGTAAGTTTATGAATTATGATGGATTTCTGCATTTGTAACACATTCAAAAACTATAACCCACATTACGCACTTTTCATTACAAAAACAAAACATGAATAATTAGCGCTGTCTTACCTCTGCTTATAAATGAAATCCATGCGGCGCTCTTTCTGCACATAAAATATCGGTCACTTTCCGGTAAAATTTCTCTTTATCTTCTTCAGTTCTAAAAGTCTCTCAGTCTCAGTGGAGCTCACTGCCAGGGAGGAAAGCCTTCCCTGATCAGTCCTGTTCCAGCTGTATGTTTTGAGTCATTTTAGTGCTTTACTTGTTTAGCATAACTCGCCAATAATACATCCATAACTTGCTGTCACTCTACAGTTTTGTGATCAGGAGCGGTGCCCCTTGAGCGCCCCCTGCCTAGAGGCCAAGGAACTGCCGGCCTCACCTACAACCAGTGCTTTGCCGGTTATGATCGCCCAGCAGCACGAAAACATGTTACCTGCACACAGTTTGATGACCAAAACACAATTTGTTATCCACATACATCACACAATGAAAAATCAGTTCATAACTGTTTGAACAATTGAATTTCTGATCTAGAGACAGGAAGATGCATTCACAGAATGGAAGCCAGCGCAGTTAACATGGTCTTGCGCAATCCCAGGGGAGGCCAAGCTCGCTGCGGCCTCACCAGCTCCGCTATCAAGCGCCACCAAGGATTTACATGGAAAATAGCGAAAATTCCGTGATTTTGAAGAAAATATTATCAAAATTGATGAAATTAGATAAAAAATTTACTTTTTATTACAAATGACTGATTGAATAACAATTCATATTATGTTATCATCATTATATATTTTCTTTCTTTCCATGATGACAAGTGAGGCCAGGCCTCACTTGACTCCCCTGACTGCACTTCACTGGTGTTTTCCAAATGTTCAAGCAACCCTTAGCAACTACCTGCAGAGAATTAGATTACATCACCATATAGTGATGCCTTCCAGTTATCCCCCCTAATTTCATGTTTGTGAGGTTCATATTGTATTGTCATGGTTTGGTAAGGCATGGACCCAAACCCAGATAATAATGGTAAATAAATAAACTTAAAAGTGGGAAATCAGTATATGGCGCAGACAGTACAAACCAGGCATCACATACAGGAGTAACCAGTGACAAAAATGAATTGAGACTGCTTAAATACCAGGGGGAGAGAAAGCCTGAGAACCAGGTGGAGTCAATCAGATGACTAGGGGACACAGGTGAGAGCAATGAAAGAAAAGCTGAGGGAGAGTAAAAGGCAGAGCAGAAAGGGAGAAGGCACAGAAATAAATTAATACAAAAAGAGCTAACAATCCAACTAATTCACAAGGTGAATATAAGCAAATATTAAAGGATGAGCCACTAAATAAATAAATAACAAAAGACATGATGCAAAAAATAACAAAACCCAAACACCAAATGACATGACGTGTATAGCAATAACCTGTCTTAATCTGCGGAACATCATCCAAGGTGTAGTGCTGAAGTTTACACTCAGTTTTTAGTTTTTTAAATTTAATTTTAATTATTCTACAGCTTTGCTTGTCATAACTCATGGCTGTGACAAATACAGTTCCTCTGAGCCTTTTCAAATTTTTGTCATGTTGCAACCACACATTTCAGTGTTTCATTGTGATTTTTGGTGACAGCCCAACACAAAGTAGCAGATATTGGCTAAGTGAAAGGATACATGGTTTTAATTTCTTTACAAAGGAAATTCTGAGAATAGTGGTGTGTAAAATTTAGCAGATCCAGCTTCCTTCAAAAGTCATCTATTTACTGTGTAATTTGAACTCAGTATAAATGCAGCTGTTCTATGAAGACCTCAGGGGGTTGTTAAAGAGCACAAGTGAATAAACGAGCTTTAAGAAGACTAATGAAGACACAAGCATATGTCAGATCTAAAGTTTCCTGCATATTACAGAACACTGTTTAATCCACCTTGAAAAGAAGATGGCCCAATTGCAAACCAACCAACAAATTGCTGTCCACCTAAGCTGATGGGCTGAGTACATTCATCAGAGAAGCTGTCAAGAGACCTTTGGTAACTCTGGAAGAACTGCATTAACATGATGATGGTGACAACATGATGTTGGCAGCATCAGATGGCAGATGATGCTTTCCCCAGACCTCCACGAGGTCTGGGGAAAGCTGGTCAGTGTTGATTCTAATATGAATGGGGCTATATTATCAGGCAGTCTTTGAAGAAAACCTCTTAGAGCCTGCAAAAGGTGTTCTTTTCAACTTTTTGACCTAAAGTACATGGAAAATGCTAACACTTTGCACACCTAAACACGGAATCCCCACAGTAACACATGGTCAAATGATGGCAGCAGCAAACCTACATTTTTTCAGTCAACAGGGACTGGGAAGCCAGTCAAAGTCAATGGCTTTTGATCAAACCGTATTCATGCATTCAAATCCTAGTCAAATTGTATTTTTTGTCCATAAAATCCCCAAAAATAGGTTGAAATGTATAATTCTACCGGGACAAAAATATGAAAAAGTTCAAGGGTTTTGAAGGCTTTTGCAAAGCATTATACGTAAATTGATGATCTGAATTCAAAGTCATGTTGGAGCAGAGTGTGAAGCTTTTCCTGACATTAGTGGCATTAGTCCGTTTAATAGGTGTGTGGCACCAATTCTCCGAGCTTAGCTCAAGGTTTGATCAGTTCATTAAAAGTGAGACACCTTTTGCTTGGCTTGTAATCTGACTGGTGAGGTTAACATAGCTGAGCACCTCGTGGTAAAGTCGCCTACTTCAGCACTATCTTCACAGAATCTTGCTGCTCTCTATTGGAGTGTGATAATAAAATGCTCCACTGAATTTCTGTGAGCAGGAGTGCATTAGGGAAATAGGGTTTCTCAGGTTTAAAGTGGCAGTGGAAATCTCAGCAAGTGATCCTTTTTGACTCTAAAAAAGCACGGAGGATTTCTTGTGGCTGTATGTAACATGATTACGTGCATCTCTCCTTCGATAGTAAATTAGAAAAGCATATTTTTCACAACTGAGGCCAAAATGAGCATGAATTTTGATTTAACATTTTAGTAATAATGAGCTGAAATGTGCTTTCCAAATACAATACATGTCATGACCAAACTAATTTAACCTGCCTGCATTGAAATTCATAGACCTTTAAAAATGTGTCCCCTTATTTCATTTTCTTACATTGTTGTCAAAATTGTATTTAAATGTGAAAGCGCAATATAAATTATGTTTGTACCCTTGAGCTATCATCCATTAGTAGTACAGCCCCTGGAGGTCATTGTTCTAACTGATAGAAAGTTGAACTGAATCAGTGCACTGCATGAGTTATTGAGTGCCACTTCAGTTGTTTTTTTCTGGTACATTTTATTTCCAGTAAAAAGTGCACCACCTTATTAGTGTATTGTTTTTTTGGTCATTTATCACAAATACTACACAATCTAAGCTACATATTTATGTATTTTATTTTGTGAAAACAGAATACTATAAGTTGAAGAAACGGTTAACATGCCATTTGTGTTTCCCCCTCTACAGCCGGTCACTGTGGCATTCCTGAGCAGATTGTGAATGGCCAGGTGATTGGGGAAAGTTTTGGCTACAGAGACACAGTGGTTTATCAATGCAACCCCGGCTTCAGGCTTATAGGGTCCTCTGTGCGGATCTGTCAGCAGGACCACAACTGGTCTGGACATCTCCCAGTTTGTATATGTAAGTACTTTAACGGCACTTCTCACTCACATAGCCTCTTTTAAAGACTGAGCGACTATGGGTGTGTGTGTCCATGTGTCCTGATGTTTATTTGAGAGACAGGTTGAGGACCTGTAATAGGATGCCTATGTAAATGTTTAGCAAAACAAAGGGAAATAGTTTTTGAAGAGATCCACTGATCAGAATTTTGTTCTGGTTTTGGATAGCTTTGGTCTGCCAAAGCTATCCAAAACCAGTTGGAGGCAATTTAGGTTTATCTTTAGGAACCATAACATAAAAACATATAGGACATGCATTCACAATATTTATTTAAAGTCGTCACAACACATTTTTGAAGACACCATTTCAATTTTAAAAGTTGCTGACATATTTCTTTTTCCCCAGACTTCCTAACTTTGAGTATTCTTTCTTTCGTAACAACTTCAACACCAAATAGTGTTGTCAGCTTGAGCTGGTCTGGCTGAGGTGCAATGCACTCACGGATTGTAAAAATGTCCAATTGTTGACTGTCCCCCTATCTGATCACCATTCAGGAATGATCAATTTGAAAATCCCCTACTAACTTCTCTGTGCTTCTCACGTTTTCTGTCTGTTTCAGTTTTACCCCAGGGTTTTCTATTTTTGCTTGAAATACTCTAAAATTTATAGCTAAAAAAATTAACAGCTAATGTGATTCTTAAGCTCCTCTTGCCTTTTTACTTGTTCATGACTTAAATTATTATGCCCTCATTACCCTCTAAGTTTAATTATATAAATACGGTGACAGTTGGCCAGTTCTGTGACCTCAATCATGGTGTGTCACTCCTTCAGCTACGTATATTCTTCAATCCTTTTTATGTTCCCTTTTCAACACATACCTGTTTTATGTTTGTCAACTCAGCTGTCACTTGTGGCCATCCTGGCAGCCCTATTTATGGCCGTACCACAGGCGATGGCTTCAACTACAATGATGTTGTGCGGTTCTCCTGCAACAAAGGCTACACCCTGGAGGGACCCTCTACAGCTCAATGCCAGGCGAACCGCCAGTGGAGCCATCAGCCCCCGACATGCAGAGGTAAGGTCCCTGCCACGGAGCGCCTGCAGAATTTATAAATACCTGCCAGTCTTACAGCATTCAGATATCAGAGGGACACATTTGCACTTTCACAGTTCAACTCAGCTGTCCCCACCATATCTACTGTTGGCTTTGAATGCATTGTTTCTGAATGTAAAACCAACCAGACTCAAAATGAAAACATATTTGAAGGGTGTTTGATTAATTATATGCATT